>JAWRVZ010000028.1:3747500-4100000 GCA_037043235.1 Rhodeus uyekii
CAATTTTTGTTATGTTTTTAACACATCTATACATCATATAAGTAATATAGCATGTGCATCCGTAGTCATTTTTCAATGCAATGTTCGTTTTTGTTCTGTGTGTTCTTGCATACTATAGTTATACAAATGCAGAGAGGAGACTAATCTCGTAGATCAATTCTGGTAATGCAGGCTATCTGGAAAGTAGGTACGATCCGTGCAGAATGCTGAGCGTTTCACCCAAATTAGTCGTTAATGCATTTAAGAAGCAAGACTCATGTTGTAAAGTAAGACTCTGTGATTTGTTTCAATGAAAGTATTCCATGCATTTTTATGCTACAGACATGAACTTAAAGAGATAGCTCCCTCAAAAATGAAAATGATGTCCTCATCGATCATCTCACCCTCAGGTCGTTCCAAACCTGTATGAATTTCTTTCTTCTGCTGAACAAAAAACAAACAAACCCCCCCCCCCCCCCCCCCCCCCCCCCAGATATTTTGAAGAATATTAAAAATACTGATGCCCATCTCATATTTGGATACTGACATTCTTTTGCATTCACCAGAAGAAAGAAATTCATACAGGTTTGCATAACTTGAGGTTATTTTCATTTTTGGGTGGACTATCCCTTTAATAATCTAGCTTCCATTAATAAGGCAATACACTTTTTTGTTTTGTTCAGTTTAGTTATTTAAAATCAGCTAAAGTAACAACATTTTTGAACATTTTGTCACAACTTAATTTCATTGTGTTCAGGCCACCTAATTTATTTAGAACTGAAGTTTACTTAATGAACCCAGCATTCTTTGCAGGGGACTGCATTAGGAGAGTACATTTAGGGATTAATTGTTATTTTATGTGTTTTTCAGTCAAGGGAAAGACATGTTAGTGTTTAATGTTCAGTCACGTTGGAAATTTTGTGGAGTTCCTGTAGGGTTTTTGAATTGGTTGTTGTACCATCGAGCTGAAGACTGGTGGTTGTGCTTAGGTTATGGGCACTCTGTGATCTATACTAATGTCAGTAGTGACACCACTCTTTTCTTAATTGTACATTACATACTTTTGTATAATCATGAACGAAACTGCTTGTTTAATCATAAAAGAATATACCTTAAGCATTTAGAAAAAAAATTAAGTTGGACCAACATAAGAACATTTAGTTTGATGGAAATGTAATATAGTTGAGTGAAAAATACTAGAATAAATTAATTTGGCCTAAACAAACTCAATTATTTTGAATCAACCAGACTGTGCAAAAAGTTTATTCAGTGAAATTAAGTGTACAGTGCGTTCAAAAGTCTAATTTAACCCTGGGCATTAAGTTTTAGTTTTTTTATATTTTTTTTTACTATCATTTATTAAACACACTGACAAAAGAAACACACTGATACTTTTAGTCGATAATCAAATTAGTGAATACGTTGAATACATTCAGCAAAAAGAGTTTTTGCAGTTTATGCAGCTTGAGACTGTATATACATTACTGTTCAAATGTTTTTGATAGAAGTCTCTTATATGTTTACAAAGAAAAATAAAAGAAATGTTATATATATCATTGTCATCAGTGTCACATGATTCTTCAGAAATTATTCCAATATGATGATTTGGTGCTCAAGAAACATTTCTTATTATTATATTGAAAATGTTGTGCTGCTGTAAACCGTAAAAGAACAGCATTTGGATCAAATGCAAAATTTACTTTCACTTTTGTCGAATAAAATAAATTTCTTGCTAAAAGAAATTATAATCAAAGTTTTTTAAAGGGAAAAAAATATACTGTATACAATTTTTAAAAAGGCAAAATAGAAGTATTTTCTGAGTTGTCTTAGATTATAATATTGTTTTCCTTTACAAACAGTTAATTATGTGCTTTCGAGTGTTTTCTTCTGATTGCACCATTAAATGTATCGCATGTTCGTTCTTACTATCCAGACTGATGGTAAGGAACTGCGTGTATGTTCCCAGCAGTTTTGATCTTCTAAAATAAGACAATTACTGTGGGTTGCTTCATCTGAATAGCGAAGCATTTGATATGGTATTAGTTCAAGCCTGTGGTTTAATGTGCAGGATTATCGGCCATTGAGCAGTATATTCCGCACTTGATCTCCCTTGTGTGTCTAGAGAGGGGGAGCGCAAGAGATAGATGGGAAACAGCGGCGAGCATCTTCCTCGGGATAATGAAACGTATAAAGAGAAACAGATATTCTCTTGCTGCATTTCAAAGGTGGTTCGTAAAAACGTGAAAATATGCAGATGATCGCAGTTAACATCACTGCAGTGGTGAATTATGATCGTGTGCTTATACTTCCAAACGGCACTGTATATAGTCTGTTCGTTTGGCAATGTGAGGTCATAGTACAGTATATTCTCATTAGTATGTGAAAGCGTGTGATGTTAGCACGAGTGTGTGAGCTTGGCGGCGGTGTAGCCTGCTGCATTTTGATTAGTAGTTCTTGCATGTGTCCGCTTCTGAAAGCCTGTTTGTTGTACAGGAGGATTAGGGGCCTGTTGTGCTGTGATAAAACATTGTTAGCTCAAAAACACACATGAAATGGTGAGCGAGACAGAGTCTCTGTTGGGAAAAAAGAAAAAGAAAAACAGCCCTCCTTGTATTTCCTCTATAGGTCACAGCGTGCAAATGGTCAACAGACCCCAACAAAAAAGACTTCTTAGACTTGTGACATGTCAAAAACCAGCCCACAGACAAGAGAGTGTTCAGTTCAAAAGGTTCAAATGCTTCCATTTTTCATTATTTACATACAAGCCTTCATTTATTCCTGGCCAGTCTTTCAATACAGTGAAAGTGAATAAATGCACAATAAAAGTAATAAAAAAATGTTTCACAGATATCTAGAATTAGTATTTTGAGTTCGATCTCTTCTCAAGGAATCAGTTGATCCCGTTTGAAAAAACTGGTCTGAATGGTTTGGTTACTCATTGAAATTATTTGAGTCAGTTGAACCATCCAGCTCACAACACCAATGTAAACTAGAGAATAAAGTTTGTCGAGACAAACTTTAGAAGTTGGCTTGAGAAAGTCGGACCAGATAATGTAATCTAGCATGTTGGTTGCACGATTTAGCATTAACTACAAAATCGATGCCATGAATGATCAGAAACTAACATGTTGCTTAGGTGTTGCTAAGGTGTTCTGGGTGGTTGCTAGGGTATTGCTAGGGTATCTGGGGGGGGGGGGGGGGTTGCTAGGTGGTTGCTAGGGTAACCAGGGTGGTTGCTAGGTGATTGCTGGTTCTCAGCCAACTTAATGATTTGTTCATGAGTTAGAATTGTGTTCATTCTTAAGGATGTCCTGATTTTATTCGTTTGAGTCAAATATTTTGAATAAATCAGTTGAACCAGTTCACACAATCAATGCAAATGATTTGTGCACTAATTCAACTTATTAAGTTCTATTGAGTCAAATCTTTTGAATAAGTCGTTTGATCGCTCACGAAAGAGGATTTTCAGTCCTTTTTGGAACTTAATCTGTTCGTTGTAATTGCATAGAAAAGATTGTCTAGTAACATTCTTCAGTATTTGTCATTTCATATTTCTTCAAAATCCTAAAACTTTGTTTATTTGCAGGTTAAGATAAAACAAAATAAGAAAGATTTTGTATATGTTCTCAGATATTTGGACCCCACTGTAGGTTGAAACAGAAACTCATATAACGTGTCCATCTCGGGCAGGTTTAATCCCGTCTTCGGCTGGTGGCAGTCATGCATATTAACACTACGGTTTGTGTGGAAGAACGAATTTACGTCTTATGTCCATTGGCACTCATCTTTGGGAATCCAATTTGCATTGAGATGCATGCTGGGATGAAGAGAATGGGAAAGGGAGCGTGTGTATGCGTGCGTGTCTTATCTCCCGTTGCTGTGTGCCGCACCTGTTTCAGCATGCCAGACCTCTGTCTTTGGGTAATTTTCATGGTTTCTAGTTGCTTAATATTAAACATCTTGTTCCACCCTCGCCTGATAATCCAAAGTGCCGGCAGCCAAATGTTCCCTGGTCACGGCTTCATTAAATATAGACTTACAGATTGGCCTCGAGCTCATGGGATGGTTGTCTGAATTCCCAACAGAGTCTTCACTGGAGGGCCGCCACACTTTTATTAAAGAAGAGGTAACGTCTTCATCTTCAACCATGTATGAAAATGTCACTTATAAGACTGAATCCCAGAACCAGACACTTGAGTGTTTGAATATACCTGAAGAAAATATCTGCCAGCAGATTCTAACTGTCAGTCTGCAGTCCTAACAGAACCCCATCTTGATATAAATGACTTACTGAAACAAGAAATGTAAGTGTTGTGACTTCTAGCCCATGTAAGGATGTTAACTTTGAGGTAATTGGTATGTGAGTGAGCCTTTAACTTCTGTGGAATTTTCTTCACACTAAAAAAAAAAAGATCTGTTAAAAACAGTTCACCAAAAGGTTGTTTGGGGAACCTAAGTCATCATGGTTCTATGGCATGGTCCCCCCCTCCCTTTTTATCATCCGATAAATGAAAATTGGAAGTCTGTTCATATCTCTTGATTTCAGGTGTCACTCATGTCCACAGCACAAGCTACATGCTCATGTATAATATTCAAAGGGATAGTTCACCCAAAAATAAAATTCTGTCATTAATTACTCACCCTCATATCATTCTAAATCTGATGAAGTCTGAGCATCTTCTGTCCCTCCATTGACAAGCCACAGAACTACCACTTTGATGCTTCAAAAAGTTTGTAAAGAAACCATAAAACGAATCCATTTGAAATGAGTGGTTTAGTCCAAAGTTTTGTAATAAAAAGTAATAGTAATAAATAAAACTTAGTTTTGTACTTTATTTATTATCAAAGCTTCAGTTCCAAGCTTAAAATCAGTGGACATGCAAAAGGACATGCAGATCAAAATCATAATTGTATGTATAAACGAGAACCAATGAGGTATAGCTTTTTGAGCTTCAGCAACAACCAATGAGTTTCATTCCTGTGTGTTACGCAAGACGTTTGAGCAAGAACCAGTGAAGTTCATTCTCGTGTTACGCAGCAGATTTGAGCTTCAAAAAGAACCAATGAGGTTCATTCTCGTGTTACACAGCAGATTTGTGCTTCAACAAGAACCAGTGAAGTTCATTCTCGTGTTACACAGCAGGTTTAAGCAAGAACCAATGAGGTTCTTTCTCGTGTTACGCAGCAGATTTGAGTTTCCACAAGAACCAATGAGGTTCATTCTCGTATTACGCAGCATGTTTAAGCAAGAACCAATGAGGTTCTTTCTCATGCTGTGCAGAATTTTTTCAGACCTCAACAAGAGGTTTGTTCTCCGATATCAAGAAGTTTTGGTGGAGATTCAGTTTATGTTCGCTAATTAATATTTATATGTGAAAAACTCTTTATGAACTTTTTGAAGAGTCATAGTGTCAGTTGCATAGCTGTCAATGGAGGGATATTGACAAAAAGATCTTCATTTGTGATCTGAAGATGAAAGAAAGTCTACTGGTTTGGAATGACATGAGGGAAATTTTTGTGTGAAGTATCCCTTTAAGCTTGGAAGTTTGAAATCCCTAAGCATACAGTATGTATGGGAAATAGTAATGTTGATTTAATTACTTTCAAACACGGCCAATAAATAAACCAATATAAAAATTAATCAGAATGCATTAAAAATGCGTAATTAATCATACAAAAACAAAACACACATTTGGAGCCTCACTTCTGAATCAAATTTATGTTAATTAGATCACATTTTCAATGAAAGTTTCTTTTCTCCGTGGCTTAAAACTGCTCAAATGTTATAAAAGTAAGTTTGCCTGCCATTATTGTAATTGTTCTGTAAAGGCGTAGGTTCTAATTAGGATATGCAAATCATCCTCTCACAGTGTTAAATTATGATGGATGGTTTATCAGAGTTCAAAGGATTAAGCTGTCACTCCCTTTTGTTTGTTCTGTCGAGTTTATCGGTTCAATTTTCACAGCAAGAGAAGACGAAGAAACACGAAATGTAATTTCTTAACCCCTTAGCCTCTTAGCACTGCGGTCTTAGACACATAGGATTAAAACGAGTCCCTCTTTGTCTTTAATTAATGATGCTTGCTAAGGATTAGAACAGAACCTTCAGTATTAAACGTCAGCGTGTATCTCGTCCCACACCGTTTGTGCTACAGACATGAATGATGCCTCAATTGGCAGGGAACGAGTTAACATTAATTCCACAAAAAGGTTCTTTATTGTGGAAGAATTATCTTGAGATTCTAAGAACGGTTCTGTGAAAGGTTCTTGGGAGAACCAAAGATGGTTCTTCTGTGGCAGTGCTGTGAAAACCCCCAAAATTTAAATATAAGCTCAGTCTGTCATTTACACATATTTATGGTTGAAGTATGATACAACAGATTTCTTGGCTCAAAATCCAGAAGGTACGTCTACACTGGTGAGAGTCTCAATTCATTGGGTTGTTGGAAGCTCCTATTGAGGGCCAAAGCCATTAGCCAATAGCGGTTCACTCGAAGGCACGATCCTCACGACTCTGCCAGCTTCATTAGCCGGGCTTCTAATTTACCACGTGGACTGATTACTGTCTGGCCAGGATGACCTGTACTCTACATATCCAATCAGTGATGGATATTATAGCCGTTTGGCGGAGAGTCCTTTGAGACTCTAATGCCAAGAGATGAATTTTCAACTACAGCTTAATGTAGTACAGAAAACATCTATCATGGCTTGTGGGCATGCTAGTACTTTTGAGGAAAGACAAGACTCTGCTACATGTACAAAATGTAGTCCTGAAATGTGTGAGAAAGAGAAGATATTAGTGCGAACTGATGGATGAATGACTTTATTTTGTAATGTAAAAAACCCTTTTTCTGTGGTTCAAGCAGACTTCATTTTCCCTACTGCACGGCACAATTTCAAACGTGTATGATTAAATATGAATTTAGCTCCACTTCAAAGCCCCCTGGGAGAGGGAAGCAGAAATAACACTATTGAATTTGTGTCATGAATTTCTGTAGAATATGGTCATAATTGTCTTCTTTATGTTGTTCTACACAGGAATTATAGCCGCAGAGCATATTTTATAGCAGCAGAGTCTGTTGGGATAGTCGGCAAGGCATATTTGTAGGTCTGCCTCTATGGTGTAGGTCTGTTCCCCTAGTACGCTAATTATTAGCCGCTAATGGAGTTGTCCCGAGGTCATGTATCCATTGAGTCATTGTGGCCATCAAATTGAAATGGTAACTGCTTAAAGGTAAGGTAGGTAATTTTTGGAGTGGCTAGCAGTGGCGAGCAAGCTTTGAGAGCATGACATCCCACCCTCTCTTCAGAGTGTCACCATAGTCGCCTCCCTTGAACCTTCTTCAAAACACATGAACACACATAGAGTTTGTAATGTTTCCATCTCTCCCAAATCACAGTAGTTATGGTGCGAATGCAGCATAACCTCGTTGCTTTGGTTCAGGAGGAACAAACTCTGCATAGCATGAAAGTCACATATGAAAATTAAAATACATATGTTGACAGAGAGGTTGGACAGCGTACCATTGAATTTGGAGCGAATGCAGTGATTGTATGAACATTTTATGGCCTTCCACAGACAATATATTTACATTTGAATACATTTAGACCACTAAACTTAGTGATTGCTATCAGGATGTGAAGAGTCTTTCAACCAGCATAACAATCTGGAACAAATCGCCCACCCTGCCTTTAAAACCAAATGTTTTCTCTTCTTTTTCATTCCTGCAGGATTTGGTCACCAATGTGTCTCCACGTATTGTTCGTGGAACCACTTCTGGACCGCTGTTTGGACCTGGGCAGGGCTCCTTCCTCAATATTGAGCTGATCAGTGAAAAGACGGCTGCTTACTGGTGCCAGAGTGTCACGGAACTCAAAGCTGACTTTCCCGACAATGTAAGTTGGACACAAGCACGTGACTTGAAAATCTAAATATAGTCATACTTTTTGGATGTATGTTGCGTTGAATGTGTTTAAAGTAGTGGAATGACACTTCGGCTTAAGGCGCATGCATCATCTGTCTCTGTGCTCACCAAAAGCAGAATATTGCATGAGGATGAACGACCTCTTCGTGTCCATATTTGATGTTTGATGTGCAATGTTTCCTCTAAGCTGTGCAGTTGAGCGGTTCTGATGTTGCTGCCGTGCAGACCAAAAGCAAATCCACACAGAGGACAGACTTAGAAATGTGTTTGAGCTCGAGAGCTTTTGAATCGGGCCTAAATCAGTGGGCAGCATTTCAACTAGAGTCCTGCATGTCCACTGAATTTAAGCTTTGAGAATGAATAAACTGTTTTATTTATTTATTTAAAATTTAGCCGTCAAGTAATGAGAAATATTTTAAATATTTTCAAATTAGCATATATCATAATTATGTGTATGATTATTTTACATCACGTCAGGCTCCAAGGAAGCGCACAACTCAGGTTCTGTGAAATAAACTTTAAAAGAGTTTAATAATATAAACTCTTCTTTATAAGTTTGAGTGATTAATTATCGGCATCTAACCTGACTAAAAGATATTTATTCAATGTTATCCATATATTTAATGTGCAACAGCATTGGGAACTTTTATAAAGATATGTTTGGTCATTAACCTTTAAATGCATCATTATGCAAACACAAGAGGAGAGTCTTCGCATGAAAGACCCACAACTGACTTATAAACATGCTACTACGTATCTATCCAATATGGTTGGAAATTAAATGAAATAAAATGTGGATGATTTTAACTGTGACCGAGATGATTGACAGGGCAGTTGAAAACGTTGACAGGATGCAAGTAATTGAGCGACAGAGCTGTTCGTTAAAGACACAATTATGACAAAGTAATATGTGCCAAAGCTTGCCTGCTCTTTAATCAGTAGAGCATTGGTGCTTACAACGCCACGGTCATGGGTTCGATCCCAGGGAAAGCAATAATTGTGTTTAAATGTGTTCCTTGAATGCAATGTTAGTCGCTTCGGATAAAAGCTTCTGCCAAATGCATAAATGAAAATTTTTGTATGTACTTTTTCTTCACAAAAACAGTAGGTTCTTTTAGGGCCAACATAAATAGCAAAGTGGGATGCAAAATAGGAACTTAGGGACGCAAAACAGGAACAGAACATGTGTTTGTGTGTGTATTTATGTATATATTTACTTTATAAAATTAAGCTCTACCAGAATGTGATAAGCACGTCTTTGTAAGTTTTATAATGTATTGTGAAGTCGTGACTATAGGGTCAAATAACAAAGTATGCCCTCCTATAAAAAAATTAGAAGGAACATTATTTTGACAATATGGACCAATGAGATTGACAGCGGAGCTAAACGTCAAAAATAGACTCCATGGGTCTGTCAAAATGTCATGTAATGTGACACTGTTGACAGTCCCAGCTAGTTAGAGATGTGATTTTTATGGAGCCTTGGCTAGTTGGACAAGGTGTAAAAATGTAAGAATATTCAGCTTGAACAGCAGAGCAGCTGCTGTTTTATTTCTACATTAATGAACATAAAGATGCACATGATATGAACATGTTGAGAAGACAAGATAGATATTTCTAATCTCTTCCTCACATTGTAAGGGAGGAGGTCTCCAGCTTTGGTGAAATCCACATGGGATTCTCTGTGGTAGCTAGTTATTTTCAATTTTTCCTCAGTGGTTTGGCTTTCAAGTCATACAATTTGAATACGATTTCAATATTCATTTGTCATTGTTCCATTTATTATTCATAGTAATGTGATCCTCATGTTTGTTAATGAAATCCAAATATTTATGATGTGAGCTAGCTCCATCCATAACTAAAACATTTTTTTTATTCTGCCATCGTATTGGTACAGCAGGAGCAGCATATGCTTGCTGGAATTACAAAATGACAACTCATTTGTTCACTTCTAAGATTCTTGTATCTGGGTTTCTTTTTTGTGCTCTGGAAATATCAAAGGATTAATTGATTTCTGCAGGACATTCTAACGGCAATCATGGGCAGCACTAATGGAAGTGAAGCCCAGCATTCACTGGGGCGGCTTTTGTACTGAGGATGAAAGCAGCAGAGATGTATCGCTTCTTTCTGAAACAAGGTGAAGAGAGAGTAGAGAAAGAGAAGCTTCTTTTAAGGGCCCCGACTGAGCCGAGATATGCTTTCCTGCCGTAGACACCCCAAGAAATTACTTGACAAGCGTGTTTCCTGTTAAAACAGGAAGTTGAGCCATGAGTTTATGATATATAGATAAATAGGATGTATGTATGGATGGATAGATAGAGACTAGCATATTTAACTATATACAAATTAAAATAAATACAATAATCCCTCATTTTATTGTGGTTAATGTGGACCGGTGAAAATCCGCAAAGTAGAATCAGCCAATCAGCTCACGGGATACATCCACTTGTGCTCTCATTCGTCGATCTCACGCCGGGAACCAATCACGTGTCTTGTCTGAGTGCCCGTGGGTGTGTACAAAGCCTCTGAGAGCGTTTCTCTCTTTATCTGGCATCCTGGGAAACCGTTTCTCTCGTATTACGGTAACACAGCGCTGCTTTCCGCAATACGACTGCCGATATAGCGGTATTTTATTATTTTTTTATGAATATTTTAAAAAATGCACTGAGACCGCAAAACTTGAACCGCGAAATGGCGAGGGATTGCTGTACAGTTTTTGTCTCCTGAAAAACAATATTATTTTATTATATTATTTTTTTTAGATAATTCTTTCTTTTAAAAGTACATTTTAGCAACTTTTAAGAGTAGCATATTGACGGTCTTCATCCAAATGTTGTTTTGCATCCTTGGTCGTATAAGATTTTAACCCAAATTTAAACTCTTTTTTTAGGTATTATGTTCATACTACAAAAACATGTATCGGATTCAAGTCGAATAGACAAAATAGACACCAAAATGATCTGAGTAGGGCATAAAAGCCCAAAAACTGCAGCATGTTTTTATGTGTTTGCGCACCTATAAGTACCTATTGTCAGATTAACTAATGCTTTAGATGCCTCTGAGTGTGTTGCTATAGTGCAATTATAGTTTCTATTATTGAATTTGTCAGCGGGAGAGGTCAGGATGGCGAACTTTCAGATTGCTTCGTTCTCATGCATTCGTAACTAGCAATCCCTCACACATACACCCACTGTGCTAAAACGCTCTTTTTCGTCCCTGAAAAAAGACTTCTCATCAGGATGCTGCTATGGCCAGTGTAGCTCAAAACTGGACAAATTGCAGTTTGCCGTTATCAGCGCTTCCATTTTTCCCCATTATTAGGAAATGGTCACAGCACTGCGTTAGAGAATCGGCTGGAATCATCGCTCCACATGTTCTCATATGGCCTCCAGGTGACTCATCTCCATGGAGACACATTGTTAGAGTGTAAGGTGGGTTCGGAGGCACTCGCCTGGAGGGAGGTTATTGAGCTTATAACCAGGTAATCCCTGATCTTCCTCAAACCCCGCAGCCTCGGCAGCGGTTAATGTGACGTTCCAGCAGGGGGGCTCAGGCTGGATTGGTGTTAATAAACTTAAAACTAGGTCCCTCGCCAGCTTCTCAAGGGCCGTTCTGCAATAACATGACGTTAAAGCAAGCAAAGGTCAAGCCCAAATCAAAACAGAATACCCGCGTTGCGTATAATACCCGAAATGAAGCCTGCAGCGTTGATCTCTTCGTCTCCTTTAGGAACCCCACTGTTGCTCTCCAATGGCCTGAGGTTTATGGTAATATTACCAAACACTATTTCAGGTTGTATCAAATATCACTTATATGTCAGTGTTGTACTGTAAATCTCGGCGGTAAATGTCAGAGTGCTTAACTTTATTTGCCCCCTAAAACTTGGCAATATTTTCTGCTCTCGTGTAGGTGGGCTAAGCTTAGCGCCTAACTGCCTGCTGCTTTTGGGAAAGCGTAATGCCCGAGAGATTTATATCTAGCGGAAATTTGTCCCGGGGGGACAGCACAGCCTCCAAGTTTAATATCCTCCCATGAAATCAGTTTTCTCAGAGTCTCCCCGGACTCCTGTCCTCCTGTTGTTAGCACCAATCTTCTCCGTCCCCTGTGCCGCCCACCTCCACATCATCAGCAGCGAGTGTAAGTCGCAGACATCTGATGAGACAACAGTTTAGATGTAATCGCATTGTTGGACCAAGTAACACAAGATAGACTGGTCTTCATGGCAGGGTGTTTTTATTTTTTTATTTTTTGCAAAGGTCCACATCTCTGCAGCTATTAGGCACATAATAGAGTGTGGCTACATACGTGGTTAACACGGTTAGATTCTTCCTGGAGACAAATCAAGATGAGGGTCATGGTGTGCTGAAATGTTGACCTGGTAGATACTTTTTCCTCTAGCAAGTGCAGGCAGAAAGTCCTTCTCTGGAGAATTGAAACTATGGTACGCCCTGTGCAGTTTCAAAAGCTTTTTATGTCCCTGATTACTGAAACCAGGAGTTGTTTATGAGAAGCAGACCTTTCGTAACCTGTTTTATGACTGGCTTATTGTGCGTCTGAAGGAAAAAACAGAAAACAAAACAACAAACGACGCAGGCTAATCCAGCAAATGCTCTTATCTAACACCCTGCTCTGGGACTTGATACTGTTTTAATAATGGCAGTGAGACAGTGGATTTGTCCTGCTCTTGTGAATTATAAATATTGATTTTATGACTTTGAGGGTTGAGTAGAAGAAGAAAGCTGCTTTTTAAAGACAAGATAATGACCTTCAGATCCATTTTATAATGTGATAAAATGGGACCTTGATGGGGAAATCTTTTGTACATAATGAAACAGGCCTGTGTTTAAGGCCACAAGGTGAGACAAAGAAAACCTGTTCTTGAATTCTCTCCATGCTGAAATCACTCTCTCATTCTCTATCCATCTTCTCTCCCCCATAGATTGTCATATCCAGCATAATGTGCAGCTACAACAAAGCTGATTGGACCGAGCTTGCCAAAATGGCAGAGGTGAGTCTTTGTTATGCTAATTTGTGAACACACACAGTTGTGAAATAATAACCTCTTCCCTTAGGGATAATTTGGCTCTTTTGATAACACTGCATGTGTACCCACGCCATCACATACTGTCCTGTACCAAACTGCAAAACCAACATTTACTGTTATCCAGAAAAAAAGCCCTTTATTGAATCGCTGGCAGCTAATCCTGGATCTAAAGTAGGCTACATTTACGGGAAATGCTCTTCGGAAGCAACTAATCTGATGTTGCCAAGAAGCTGAGAGGGATGAGACAGAGGATGCCAAGGAGTGAGCCGCTGATGGTTGAATGAGATGGAGAGGGGGAAGGAAGGATGGAAGAAGAAAAAAAGAGAAGACTTCCCAGACCAGACATCATGAGGCCAGTCCATCTGTCAGAATGGAGTTGTCCAGATCCCTGGATGTTGCAGTCAAACTAAAGAGCATCAACCCCAAAATGCTTTTAACTTCAGATAGCCACAACCCCCTGACTGAAATCGCCATCCAAACAATATCAACCTTAAAACGTCATCAAACCAAAAACGCAATCAACTGCCAACGGTTTAAACTCTGAAAAGACGTCATCCTCAATTGGCATCAACTCCTAAACCACATCAATGCCAAATTCTACACCCTCAAATCCAAGATGCCATCCACATCAACTGACATCAACGAAACATCATCAATCCCAAAAAGCTATGAACTGCAGATGTTATCAGCTGCAGATGGCCTAAACCCTAAAAAAAATGGATGGGCATCAACCTCAAAACAACATCGACCCAAAAATGCCATCGAATGTAAACGGCCACACCCCCAAAAAGACATCAATCCCAATTGTTACAAGCCTCAAACAACATCAACCCCCACCTGCAAACTGTCTCAACTCCAAGCGTCAACCTCAATTGCCATAAACTCCAAAACGGCATCAACTCCAAATAGACATTAACTTTAATTGACTTCAAATCATCAACCCAAACTTCATCAACTCAACAGGGCTCAGCTCCAAGAAGGTATCGACCTCAGTTGACATTAACTCTGAAATACTATTGTATTTGTGGCGAGCAGGGCGGGGGCAATGGCTGTGAGAACGGCATGAGGCCCGTGGCTTGATTGATAATGATAGTCACCTACGAGCCTCACTGGCCTCGTATTTCACGGGTAGGAGCGAAACCAGTGAAGGACGAGAGAGGACCATGCCTGGATTTACGTTGTGTTTTGTCTGTGTGTTTGGGCGGCAGTTATCTGTAAAGGGTTGCTGCCATTACTTTTATTTGGTCTTTGTTTATTTTATAGTTAAAGTTGTTAAGTATTCACCGGTTCCCACCTCCTTCTTCCCCTAACTTCATTCTTTTAACTGCAAATGCCCTCAAAAGTTATCAATGGCAACTTTGAAATACTGTCTCCAACCAGGCTAAACCCCAAAACAAATGGACCTCAATCAGTCTCAAACAGTATCAGCTCCCAAAATTCACCCCAAAAATGTACAAAGGGTTGCTCAACCTTCTAAATTAGATTTGAGAATGCTTATTCAATTCCAATTCAGTTCAGTTCCCAAATGTGAGTTGAATTTGAATTAAAGTAGCTACATTTTGAATTAGAATTTTTTAAATTTTGATGTAAGAAAGTCCAACTGTAACTGAAATAATTAAAAGTAATTTATATAACTGTAAATTTTACAAATTGTCATGACAGACGTTGAATACTGGCTTGAAAATCGCCTTGAAGTTTAAACAGTAGGCCTTATCATCATACTTACTAAATTAACTTGATGTTGAACCTGGGTGGAAGAACACTTAATTTCCCAGAATGCATTGCTTGTTACAATTGCAGTTCTGTAAATTCCTTTTCCTGTCATATTAATTAAACTTCCTGTGGTGCGTGGCCAATTCAAATTCACACTCATTAATTGGAAAGGAGCAGGTTCTTCAAATCTTAATTTTGCTAAATTTGGATGATACACACCCACACACACGTTTTCTAGAGACATGACACACTCAGATATGTCTACACACCACTTATGCACACACATATGGAGATATAAACACAGGCCTTGATACGTTATGTGGAAATGGAGGGAGACAGTGGAGTGACCCCAGGATTAATCATAGTTGACTTGCAGATCTCAGGCGCTTAATTGTGCAGAGAAAATGGCTGAAAGTAAACATTCCCCGTGTCAATGTGTTAATTCTGCTATCGATTACATCGATGCGTCGTCCTATCCTCTCTCTCACCTCATTAAACCGGCCTGTCAAACCCACCCAAAACCCTCTTTTACTAACGGCAAAGATGGACATCTGGTATTTTCTGTCTCTCCACCCTCCTCCGTATTACTGTCATTATGTATTCGCCTGACATCCCCCGTCACTGGAGCCCAGGTACATTTTGCATATTGTGTATTCATAAGGCAAGCAGATGATGTAAAGCATGGTGAGAACATCGCTTCAGGGTACAGCTGCCATGTCACACCACTCTTCACACTTTAAGCTGGAAAAAAAACAAAATGAGCACAGGACTGATTTGAAGGTCTTGCTCTTTTACCTATACTGGATGAAAGTGAAAGCATTGATCTGTTGTCAGAGATGAAACGAGAAAAGGATGAGTGGGAGATATGGATGATTGGGGTGAAGTGGTGAAAGACCATTTGTCTTTGGTCCACGTCTGCCACTGTGGGCTTTAGTGGTCGGCAAACTCCTCTGTGGTCTGAATGCCTCGTCTTCCTCGCGTCTGCTGTTTAGCTACCTGTGCCAGCAAATATGAAATAAAGACTCAGTTGCCATGGCAACTCCGTTTTCAAAGAGAATCAACCATTCATTCCCACTTTGAAATCTAAGGGAACACTTAACACTGTTCCTCGCCTAAGGATACTACTTAAAAGTTTTTTTTGTGTTCTCTCTCTCTCTCTCTCTCTCTCTCTCCTTCTCTGTCTGTCTGTCTCTGTCTCATCCAGACTCTCTCTTTCCCCCTCACAGAAGTGTCAGTCTCAAGTAAACCATTCTACTTGCAGCCGCCACCTCTCCTCAGCTACTTTCCCCTCCATAAAATCGCTGCCTTTGAGAGAAATATTACATCATAACGATCTGCCTGAGGCTATAATTCATAAATGTCAAAGTCTCTCCGTGAGCTGTTCCTATTTTATCCAATTGAAAGTTGGCAGAAGAAGAAGGAACAGTGGATTGCAGATAAATGGCTAAAAGCAGGCCCAATAATAAGTGCGCAATGTGCGGTTGTTCGTGCGTGGCATAGCTACAGAATCTGTGAATTCGTGAATTTAAACTAATAAAAGCCTCATTGCTGTCACTCAAATGCCAGTTTCTCAGGCTGCACCTGCTGCATGTGTCTCTTACTCAAGATTTGATGGTTTTATCTATCTATCTATCTTTTTATTCCACTTCCTTACATTCTATTCTGCATCCTGTTTGTTATCTCGATTCAAAATCAGTATAAATTCAATAAGTAAATTGGAATTGCAAGGGCATTCCCAATTCGGTTCTGAATGGTGCACATCCCTGTCTCTTCCTGTAACATAAAGGTGCTATAAGTAATTTAGTTTCCACCATAGCATCTCTTGACTTTTTTGTTTTGTTTAGTTTTTAGTTTTTTACAGAGCCTAGGGGTGTCACACAGAGATATGTGTATTCTCAGGCTGTCTATTTCAGCGATATCTGTCAGAGTAGGGACATTTTATCCATGGTATCCCTAAAAAGTTGCTTATATCGCTTTTTAGCACAGTGTCATTCTATGATGACATCCTATGAAAGACTAGGAAACAAATTCAACCAACTTCTGTCACGTGGCTACAAATAAACGTGTTATGCTTGTCTATTTGCTTAGGTTGGTAATGAGACATCTATAATTACCTTTTTTTTGGGTGCCGTTCTTCTCACCTTTTGAGGGGATATTTTTTCACCAGACACTCTGTTCCTCTTCCATTTCTACTCCTCTCTAATACCCCCTGAGATCAAACTAGACGTACTGATCCAAGGAGTATGACAGCGATGGGTAATGTTGTCCTTATCAGCTTTAGAGTTGATAATCCTTGTCAAAGACGGTGTCGGGTTTGATCCAGATCTTCTCTTTTGTAGAGCATGCCCTTAAAATGCTTACAAAAAAAGTACTGTGACTGATGATATCGGTTGATTAGATGATATTTTGATATATAACATGGTGCTTTATTGGTCAGAATGTTTTGAGATAACACTTAGGGCCAGACAGCTTTCGGCCTCTTTTTAAACCCTCTTTTGGTGTTAAAAAACTACTGTCAGGATTTACTAAAGACATCAAGGGTAAAATAGTGCTAGTGCTTAAAAGGTTTGGACAGTTATTTTTTCAGCTGACCTGACTGCATTTGCTGGAGTTTCCCTTACAGACACAAAGTTTATGGCATTAGAGTATTTAAATGAATCATTCAAGGTAATTTACTAAGGTTTGCGCTAGTCAATTTATTGGTATTTGTGCCATTGTTTACTGCCCCCCAAAAAAGCATGCCTTCATTCCAGATGCTAATTTATAGTGCTTTTGGAAGATTGCGTTGGTTGTTATGGAAATGATCCGGCTGTGCCTGTGTTTAGTCATCAGAAGATCACTTTCCACTCCCATGTGTGCTTTTTATGGGATTGCGTTAGCTAAATTCTAATTCTAAAAGCTAAATTCCCCTGTTTAGTAAATCTGCCGCTTATAGTGGAATTTCTCAATTTTAAGATAGATGTGTAAATATTGTAGATATCAGGCAATAATATTCCTAGAAGATTCATTTTCAAAGGAAGAGCCTCATTTTGGGAATATTGGGTCTAAACTAATTTAGTTTCCCTTTCAAGGGAACTCGAGCTGCGTCATAGCGCTATGGGAACGCCCCATAGCGCTATGACGCAGCATCTCGTTCCCTCTCAGGGAACTATGGTTACATACGTAACCTGAGATGTTTTCTTGGCTTAGATCTGAGAACAAATTGCAGTGTTCATATACAATACAACTAGCCGATCTAAGAAAGGAAATGCAACAGGTTCTGAATCAAATATTTCAAATGCTCTGTACTTGCATTGAATCTAGAGACCAGAGTATAGAGCCTTGCCTGTGGACTCTCTTGAATACCTTGGCAACCACATCGCAATGCCCTGGCAACCATTCAAGACACCTTGGCATTGTGGCTGTGACATTCTTTCCTAGTTATGAATGTAGAAGCTTTATTTCTTCATGGACAGACACTTGTATTTCACAATTCATACAACTAGAAAAGAGAGATCTCGGTGCTCCAAAAAACTGCTCTTAGCTGTTTTGTTGTTTTTTGCTTCCTTTGGCTTATTTTAAGTCTATTTTAAACCCTTGCTAAGCCTGCGATATCAAACAGTCGTCTTGCTGGCCTCTCTCTCTCTCTCTCTCTCTCTCTCTCTCTCTCTGAAAGCAGCTTACAGTGATGAGAGATGATAGCACTTAATTCACTGTGTGCGTGTCACCCCTTTTGTTGGACGGGAGAGCGACAAGGAAAACCTGCCCCCTCATCCACCTCCTCCTCCCCCCGTTTGTCTCTCTATAAAGGGCTTAAAAGAAACTGGGTGAAATTAAACATTATTGATAATTGGCTTTGGGATCATGGCACATTGTGTCCATTTTGTACCTGTATTTGGTCCTAATTGACCATGAAATCTAGGGCCTAATCCTGTAAGGGCGGCAGGTTTGTCCCATTTCCCTGGCTGACAGTGATAAATAGCATCACCCCACCTCATGGTCCTCTGCACTTTGTAAGGCTAAAATGCTTATTCTTTCCCCTCTTTAATGGCTGTCAGTCTGCGGAAAATCATAAATCTACAGATGGAATCACTGTGGCAGGTTTGTAGAGCTTTTTGTAATTGTTTAAATCCCCCATGTGATGTGGTTTAAAGCCCCTGTGGATCTGTAATTGCCTGTCAAACTCGGCTCGACTACGTACCCCACCCCGGTCTGTGCGCCGCCCGCTTGCTCGCTTGTCTCTCGTGCATCCGTGTGGAACACTTATCACCACTCTCATCTATTTTAGAGCCAATGTCTCAGTCAACGTTGATTTGCTTCGCTCATTGTTTGCATCTGCTTGAGTCTGATAAACAATAAAATTGTTTGTTTTTTAGTTATGTTCTATATTAGCTTGTGCGTCTGTGTCTTTTGTGTTTGGCTTTGCCGTTGCATGGTGAATAGACTTAGATTGCATGGAAAGATTATTTGAAAGTACATTGCAGAAAGACTGTAAACATATGATTAGTTATGCTCTGCACACTTTCAAATAAAGGTTATTTAAAAGAAAAGCATTCTTTGCCAAACCTCAAGTGACTTCAATGAAGAACTTTTTTTTGTGGTTTTTATTTGTGAATTGGTTCTTGATGTTTCATTATAGTTTCTACAGATTGGTATGTTGTCCACACAAATTCTACCTACAGCGGATGCATCAGAACTGGTTGAAAATTTCTAAAGAACCATGCAACTTGAAGGGTAGCTCACCCAAAAATATATTTGGTCACCATTTTGTCATTTCAAACCTGTATGACTTACTTTCTTGTCCATAGAGTGAAAGTCTATGGGGCTCAAAACAACCCCCAAAAAAGAAAGGTTTTGGTGACCCACCCTTTTAAAGTTCTCCTATTTCAATGCAAAGACCTGGTTCTTATTAACCAACCATGTGAAAATGTGTGTGTCCTGATAAAACCCAAAATTATGGAGACATAATTTCCTCACAAAGATGGCAAAATCCAAATCCCTTGTCCTTGTGGTGACATGTTTTGTTCCCCATGAGGACAACTTATAAATCATACTAGGTGATTGTTTTTGAAAATTAAAAAAAGTATTATTTCTATGGAAATTCCCCATAAAACATGGGAACCAGGTGTGTGTGTGTGTGTGTTTCCTTTGCTGTCTGGGTCACAGTGATGGAGTAATGTGGCACTGTTTCAGTAAAGTACATAGAACACACTGAATTCTAATTTAATTGTTGAATGCTAAATTCTACACAACCGAGGACTCAGAACAGATGTGCAAAATACTTTAATTTCTGCATGACTTTTTCAGTCAACCAGGTGCTAAAATAACGCAGACAGTGTGTGCAATTCATTTTTAGTTTTTTGCGTATATAGCATATAACAGGTTTGCATGTGAACATCCAAAGCTTAATTGTGATTCAAAGCTGGAAATGCATTGAATTTATACTTCAATAATTTGAGGCTTCTGCATCCATCTCACAGGAGTCTGGCGCTGATGCCCTGGAGCTGAATCTATCATGTCCTCATGGAATGGGGGAGAGGGGAATGGGGCTCGCCTGTGGGCAGGTAAATCCAACATTCAACAGCCACTGTACCATGCAGAGACAGCATCAGCTGTGAGCTACAGCAGCAACAGCAAATGCTTTTTAGGCTCTTATTTATTTTCACAACTTATAGGTGTATTTGACCATGATATCGGGTACATCACATGCCTTGTCTAAATCATTTTATTGGCATTATAGTCCAAAAGCATGGCAGTGCCATTGTATAAATTGTTTATTTGTGGGGGGTTTTAGTCCGTCTATAATTGTTGATTATTATGCCAGATGATGTTTGGTACCCTGAGGTATTTGAAGTCTGCTGTCACTCAGCAGGGAGAGAAAGCGTGTTAGGAAACCATGAGCATGAGGCCTGCTGGGAAAGATGTTGCACTCACAGCTTTGTGCATTTTACTTTATGCATCTAGTCTTGCACTGTGGATTTGACGATTCACACATGCTCCAAAATAGTGTGAGCTGCCTACATTTTAAGGCAAGTCTTTTGTTTCCCAGTAAAAATATCTTAACTTTAATTCAGTGCTAAATAAGACAATAAGACCTGTGTTTCAGAATTTGTTTATTTATTATTAAAACAAATGGAAAAAGGAAAAGTTATGTACCAGCGCAATAAAGCAGAATAATCTTATGCAGTGTAGCTTGTCAAGTCAAATTATATGGGGTTCTACAAATTTACTGGAAAACAAGCCTACTTTTTTCTTTTTTTACTGAGCTTGATGCAAATTAAACATCATAAAGGTAAAAGTATTGTTGCCAAAGCTCCATGAAACTTTCTTCTATTGCACCAATACAATACATGTGATGCCGATTTTGATTTTGCCTCTTTAATAAGGTATAGATTCATGTGCGGTCACACGTGTGTTCCTATGCGCCCTTTTCCGAATCAAGGCACATTTCAGCTCTTATGAATGGCTGATGAGACGCTGTCAAGTTTGTCGAACCTGCATCAGTGCGTATCCGCTTACCGTAACATTGCTTCTGTCAAAGCATTTTAATAACACTTTTCCATCACATCATACTCAACTGAAGAATTAGCCGAATTTAATAATCCACAAATAATCTCTTTTGCGGTTCCTAAACAATTTTCATTCAAGCGCATAACTCCATTATTCGAATCAAATGCAGCATTTGTGTTTTTGGCCTGTTGAGATTAAGGTGGGAAGTTTGTTGTTGTTGTTTTTGGGTTTCACACCAGGGCATGGTGCCTATTACAGTCAGAAAAAAAAAATCTGTGTTTTTGTTTATAGTTTTGTGTATAATTACACCCTTAGCAACTGTGAAAAGCGGAATAGCATCCTGTCAACTGATGTACTTGATAGAAAAACATTACATCTCTGCACCTTTGAGAACCTTATTCTCTGATAATTATAAAACAGAATCAAATGCTGTTAAAAGTTATAAATGAAAACATCTGGTTATTCCTCTGTTTCCACATGAAAGATATATTATCATGCTTTAAGTCTTGAAACCCATCATGGTCAAAAATGTGACATGAAACCTGTTTCGTTTAGATTTTCTGCCATTCTTGCTTAAAGCAGTTTAGACCAGCTTAAATTTCAGTATGATCTGGTTTCAGACCTTTTTGGACTGTTACTGGCAAAAATTGATTAAGGTAGCTCCCGTTGATAAGCCAATACAGTTATCCCTCGTTTATCGCGGTTAATGCGATAGGTGAAAATCCGCAAAGTAGGATCAACCAATCAGCTCACAGGATACATCCACTCGTGCTCTCATTGGTCGATCTCGCGGCAGGAACCAATCACGTGTCTTGTCTGAGTGCCGTGGGTGTGTACAAAGCCTCTGAGAGAGTTTTCTTTGTCTGACATCCTGGGAAACCGTTTCTCTCGCGCATCATGATAAATCAACGCTGCTTTCCGCAATACGGCTGCCGATATGGCGTTTTTTTTTTTTTATTCTTATTTTTCGATTAATATTTTTGAAAAATCCCCGATGCACTGAAACTTGAACCACGAAGTGGTGAGGGATTACTGTATAACCAAAACCAGCTTTACTTCCCAAATCACTTTATACTGGTTGATAGGATCCTATAATAATTTTGACCACTCGACATTTTAAAAGAAAAATGTAATTGCTACCATCATTTACTCACCCTCATGCCATTCCACACCAGTATGATATTCTGAATTGAATGTGAATTGAGGCGAAAATGCTATAAAAAAAGCTAAACAAAAAAATGCTATCATAAAAGTTGCTCATATAACTGTTGTGCATAATTCCAGACCTGCTTAAACCTATGAAATGACAAACAAACCCACTTTTGAATTATTTTTCTGTAAAATCTTCCCATCAACCATTCATATTTACTGTCAATCTGTCCAGAATAAAGAAAAAAAAGAGAGTAAGGGATTTTATTTTTGGTTGATCTATCCCTCATGTACCGGTATGTTCATTTTAAGGGTCTCAAATAAGTCAAGAACAGTTCAAACTTTCTGTAGTACTTTCAGTTCATTCTGCCTGAACACGATCACGCTGTTTTTCCCCCCTTTGGGTGAAGAACACCGACATGATGTTTCCTCATCAAAGTCGTTACACACAATCTGTGAAAGTCTGTCACACGAATTAAGCCCTGAGGTGATGTACGTGACCCTGCGCATTACCGTTTCTCTTTGCCTGTATCTGGCCTGAATAAACGCACACCTCTTCATTCTGTTCACCTGACTATGTGTTATACCACAGGAAATAAACCAGCTTTTCCATCCAAACAAAGACAGAGTTATTTCCCTCCACTGTGGCTGTAAATTCACAGTGATATCCATTTGGTTTGCTGTAGATTTTCCGCTGTAAGACAAAGAGCTAATCAAAGCCCGAGGGCAGGTATCTGCCAAGAGAACTAAAGAGACGCAATATCATTTAATCACTCTGTTTGGCACCTCGTCTACTCTCCTTGCCTGTGGAAAAGAAGAGGAAAAAACATTAATTCAGCATTGTTTCTGACTGCATGAAAAGAGATACAATTTGATTTTAATGGGATGTTAATATTCTCTCTCGATTGCTCTCATTTCGTTTTGTTTTGTTGTAAAATGGTCCCTATTTTCTCAATGCTGTTTAACATTTAACTTGGAGCAGATTAGAGATGTTTTTGTTTACATATGTTAAACATTAATGTTTGTAATTCCTGTTTACTGTTGATTAATGCTTTAAACATTAAGCGGGGAATTCATTAAGCAGATGCGTGCAGTATTTTTGCAAGATTTTTTTTTACTTTCTTTCTTTCATGAGCCAGTTTAATGCCGGGTTCAGACTACATGATATCAGCCTGAGTTTGACACAGGGTGTCATGGTGTCATCCATTGGGTGTCATGGTGGTTCATAAATGACAGTGGGTTTCGGGTTTCATCCTGAACGGTGTGTCATAGTGGACTTCAACCGAACGCCGTCTGCAACACTTCATAATGTCACGACAGAGAGACTAGCGGATTCTGTTACATCTCTGAAGTTGACCAATGGGAGCAAGAAGCATTTCCATAAACAGCTTTCAAAAATGGCGAAACGAGAGAGACATTGGTATTGGTCCTGTTAAGTCAGTTTATGCAATTGAGGAAAGATTCATGAAGCTATGGCAACAATACTTCTGCCTTCATGATGTTTCCTTGAGTGACTACCACACCAGAGTGAAAAAGAAAAACACTGGCGAACGATAGCAGAGCTGCATCAACAACCCAGTAAGTACTGGAATTAGCATTATGCTAACTTGCTGGTTTGGTTCTGGTTTCTGGAAGTCAGATGCTAGTTCCGCATTGTCTATGACATCACGCACATTGTTTAAGATGGCAAGATTGGTCAGGAAGCAACATGTAGTGTCACTTCTTACCCTGGACACAACAGAGTCAAAATTGCATAATCTGACACAGTGACTGTCGTAACTGACAAAAATAATTTTGTGAATATTAAAGCGATAGTTCACACAACAATGAAAATTCACCCTCATGTCGTTTCAAACGTCTTTTGTTCATTTTGGAACATAATTAAAGATCTTTTGATGAAATCTCTCCACAGACAGCAATGCAACTGCCTCTTTGATGCTTAAAAAGGTTCATGAAGTAAGCTTTCAGAGCAGTTTAGTCCAAATTTTCTGAAGAGACGTGATCCCTTTATGTGATGAAAATATATAATGTAGGCTTTTATTCACATTTAAACATTAATCAGCAGACATAAACAAGCTCAGTGCGTGAGAACAAACCTCTTTCTGAAGCTCAAACGTTCTGCGTAACACGACAATGAACCTCATTGGCTCTTGCTTAAGATCAAATGTTCTGCGTAACACAAGAATGAACCTCATTGGCTGTTGCTGAAGCTTAAATGTGCTACGTAACATGAGAATGAACCTCATTGGTTCTTTCTGAAGATCAAATGTTCTGCATAACACAAGAATGAACCTCATTGGTTCTTGCTGAAGATCAAATGTTCTGCATAACACAAGAATGAACCTGATTGGCTGTTGCTGAAGCTTAAATGTGCTGCGTAACACGAGAATGAACCTCATTGGTTCTCGCATGTCAAGCAAACATCCTTGAATGTTTGTGTGGGAATGTTTGTTAGTTGCGTAGCTGTCAATGGAGAGACAGAAAGGTCTCAGATTTCATCAAAAATTCTTAAATATCATATTATAATATAAATATTAAATATCTTTATTTGTTCTGAAGATGAACAGAAGTCTTACAGGATTGGAATGACATGAAGGTGAGTAATTAATGACTTTTCATAAACTAACCCTCTAAATTAAGAAATTAGCATTATTTTCATACTTCTTTAGAGTCATTCTATATTCACAAAACTTCAGGGCGCTTCAACAAATGGAAAACGGCACATGGAATTTAATTTAAATGAATTGTTTTAACTTTTTGTCTTGTGATGAAAATATCTTCATCAGTATTTTGTGCGTACATGAAATAAAATGTAATATTGTGGCCACCAATTAAGTTCAAAATTAAGAATTTGTTCCCATTACTTTTTTTTGTTCATTTCATGTTTTATTATTGTAATTTTTGTATCATCTTCAATATTGTTGACAAATATTTTAGTCAGTAATTAAACGCTATCTGTGCACACAAATCATTCTCAGCAATTTGTAATCACAGGAAAAGATGTGTGAGGGGAAGATCTCAGGGGTCACGGAGTTCTCACTCAGTTTTGACTCAGCATCCTTCGGGATCTCATCTTTTTTTCACCTTCTGCCTTCAACACAGTTCCCCAGTTTCGCAAATTAAAACCGACTCTCGTTCCCAGAGCTATTTTGAGCCTACCAAACAGGGCAGAATGACACCCGACTTCCATCATACCTCCTGCGAGACCCAGCCAACCCTTAACGAGAGTGCCCACCTTCCGTGACCTTGCACTGTAAAATTAAAATTTCAGGTGTAAAGCTGCTATTATTCCTGCATTCCTCCCAGCGTTCCTTCCCTTGGCCCATTCGCCCCCTCTCCTCATAGCCTGAGGGGGTTTTGGGCCACTTTCCATCTCTCTTTCTCTCTCCTTCTCTTCCAGTTGCAAAAGCACTCCAGTTCCCTGCTTAACCTGCCCTGCAGTGACGGAACAGAAAATATATAAAGAATCCAGCGTGCCCTCTCCTTTAATTTCATACAAGCCACCCCCCACCCCCCTTAACCACGCGGCCACCTGCCAAATCAGTGCTGCCAGAGTCACCGTGCTATGCACTCAGCCCTTATTGCAGCTCACAAGTCGATTTTCATCTCTGAATGCTCTTCAGCGGTTCTGAAAGCTCTCCTCGCCGCTCGCTGCCCCCTCCGTCTGCGAGGCATGCCGCCTTTTTAAAACGCTCACGACTACTGCGGTGGGTCCGCTGCGCTTGCAAGACCTGTGAAAAGCACCTCTCCCAGGGCTTGACGCTTACTTTTTTCCCTAGCAGCACATATGCTTCCAAGTTAAAACATTTGACTTTAACACATTAAAAGATTATGGGGCCGCAATGAAAATTAAATAATGTATTTTTTCAAATAACGTGGGATACAAGGAGACAAAAAGTACAGTACATTTTTAAATATTTCTGCTTCAAACCTTAGTTTTGTATGTATACATACTGATAATTGTTTTGACTGATATGTTAAGTAATTTCCTTGCTGTGATGGGCCGGTCCATAAATAAGCTACAAGAGTTCACATTGCACATAACAAATAATAGTGAGGAAAAGAAAACTTTAGCGCAATCGGTACTTTTATTTGTAAACAAGACAGGAATTAACAGGGACTCTTATTATGAAATGCCTATGATTTTCCATTGCCGACTGCTCATCCAAACCGTTAAAATATATACTCTTGCAAGCAAAACAACATTGTCATATGTCATAAGAAGTCTATCATCTTTATTGTGTAGCATTCATTGAACTGCTCTGCTCGAACTGCTCCGAAACCTCAAAACTTGCGCAAAAGTTCTGCGTTTTTACTTTGGAAAGTTTTTAAATTTTTAATGAAATCATAGCCTTTTAATATTTAATAGTCCCATTAGGTGATATCGTGATACCTGGTTTTCATCCCTTAATTTAAGGCTTCTTAAATAATTAATGTGTTTGTTTCACCATTTAAATTTTTTTTATGACCTTAAATTTCATAAAGCAGAATTTTTTGTTTAGACTTTTTAAGGACTTTTTTGAATCACACACATGCTCGCAGTGAAACGCTCGCAATGTTGATCCCCGTCTGCATGTGAAACCGGGCGGCGACGGGTCACAGGCTCTCTGTCGAAAGCATCCCAGCTACACAGGTGCACTCTCTCTCCATCAAAGCGTGTAATACTGTGTACAGCAAACTGCTTAGAGGGAAAAGCGTCCTTGCTCCAGACTCCCTGGCCCACAGACAGCGGCTCTCACCCCCATCTGGCCTGTAATAAGCTGTCACGAGAAGCCCTCTGAGGGAGCTGCGGTCTCCGGTGCGAGAGCAGAGTTCTTACAGGCAGCATCTGTTTGGTGGCTGGTGTCTGGCTGGGGGCCATGACCCCTGTGCCTCGTACCGAGGCAGGCATAATGCAATTTCTCATGACCCTTTGGGAGGAAGGCCTGTCCAGCTTCCTGTAAGTCTGCTGCTGTTGTTTACTTCAAATGCTACCACCGTTCGGCTTGTAGAAACCATTCCCTCAGGACGCAGGACTCGACCAGCCACATGCCACTCACTCAACCTGCAGTGTTGTCTGGCCGCTCTGACTTTGTATTACAGAAAATATTAGCATGAATATTCATAGTAATTCATAGTAATATTGATATTGATAACAAACAAACTATATACAGAACAAGTTTTGCAACAATGAATACAACACATGCGGTTGCAATTATGAAGAAAAATTTAATGAACAAGAGTTTTCATCTAAACATAACTTTCCTTCTTTTAACTTTTAATTTGTTTTATGATCAGTGTGATTTATTTTTTTTGTTGTTGTGAAAAAAACTGGTTAGAGTCAGCAGACGGTTAAAAAAAGAAGAAAAAGAAACTCATATAGGCAGAGACGTTGCGCATTACTTTATGTATGTGAATGCTAGTCGCATTCTACCAAGCGCCACGTCTGAACAAACCCCACATTTACCAGAACTCTACTGGTTAATACGTACTACAAACAAACCGAAATAAAAAACAAACCTGAAGCTGAAAAAAACCTAAAAGTTTACGGAAAAGCCCCACGAACCTGAGAGACAGAGAGAGAACTGTTCTCTTCTCAGTGTTCTGTGTGTGAGTGAACAGAGCGGGACACAGCAAATCTGCATGTGTAGGGGAGGGGCGCTGTGACTAGCCTATCACAGAACGCAGACACAGTCAGCTACCCAATGAGGATTTTTATTCAATCCGAGCACGGATATTGACTCGTATTACTCGTATAATACTCATACTCTGCAAAAGTGCTTTATCTGTACCGGATATTCGTTTCAGCCTCTATAAGCACTTTCCCAAACAAATTTCACCTAAAATAAAATTGAACATAAAAGCTGACTGAACAAAAACGTCACTCATATATGTTGCTCTGATATTTTTGATGTAACTTTGTAGTCTTTCTCTACCTTTCTCTTTGCCGTGTTGTATTGCTTTTTTCACCCGAAGTTGAGGATTCACAATATCAACCAATGAATCTCTCCAGCAGCCCGCCAGCACTATCAAACATCTCTCGGGAGCCCTGATATTACCTCTCCCACTCTGGCAGACGGCTCGGAGTGGACAAGTTGAACCTAGCACTTCAGCCTTGTTTATACCCTGTTTAAGTCTTGAATAAATCAGGACAAATTGCTGTGGATGGTGCTCACTGCTGGGTCAAGTCCATAAATCCAATATTTTCATAAAAATCTGGCAATGAGTTTATCATCTTAAATGGTGTAACCTTTGGTGTTCCTTCTCTTTCAGTGCCTTTGGAAAACATTCTGAATACTTTTAGGTGCAAATATAACCTGATTTCATGTGAATCTCAGCTAAAATACACACCCAAGGACGCTGCAGATCTCACAACGATTTTTTTTCTTTCCACTCTTCGGTTTTGTGCTGCGCTGAATCACTCAGCATGCCTTAGAAATGGAAAGGAAGTAGTCAGGAGGAGACGTATTTTTCTGTGGGCTTCTGTATTCTTACAAATCAATTTTGGCTAATGGTTTTAAAAATCAAATGCTAACCTTTTCTTGTGCAGGGAGTGACCTTAGAACTCCGCTTTGCACATACAGCTTGTACATCGCACTTCTTTATAGAGACGGGCAGACCCATTGCTCAAGGGAATATATGCCAACAGTTATTGGATATGTCAAAACAGAGTCCTATTTCCTGTGAAAGAAAAGAGAGACTGAGAAGGACCGGGATGAGAAAGGGAGCTTCATGTCGGGTTTACAGTCTTTTAAAGCATCCCGACTGATCTGACATCAGACTTCGCTGTTTGAATTAAACCGTGTCTGTTTTACTTCACAGGGATGTAAAGGGTTTAATGTGGTAGTGTTTCTTTATTTGAGGCCAGGAAGAAAGGGACAGGGTGGTGCATCCGCTGCCAAACAGTAACATCAAGACAATAAAGAATAAAAAAAATATATATAGTTTATTAAAATATGATTGTTTTTCAAAGAATAATAGATCATTAATTCTTCTATTTAGCAAGGTTGCATTGAATTGATCAAAGGTGAAAGTAAAGACACTTTCAAAATATTTATACTTCAAAAAAATGTTGCTTGAGAGAAAATGAACACAAAGATTGCACCGTTTGTACAACAATATTATTATATTAGTGATGATGCTGAAAATTCACTAAATAAATGAATGTTAAAAAGTAATTTTTTATAGTTATATTTCATATTATTATTCTTTATTTACTGTTTTTCAACAAATAAATGCAGCATAAGAGCATACAACTTTAAGAAAAATGATACTTCACAGATACTAGTGTGTGTGTGTGTGTGTTTGTGTTATTCATACATTTTATAAATGTATTTATAATTTATATACGTGTACGTTATTTATAAAACATATACTTGGTTCTGAAGGGTTGCATTCCAAGTCGTTGTAAATTACTCTACAAACATGCACTTGTGACCTCATTTAAATTTTTTTATAAGGAATAACCGTTTAAAGTTGTAGTTAACATTGAATTTAAAAAAGCTAAGGGTGTTTTAGACGCTCCACAACCACTGTTAATGCACTGTAAACCATGGCCTCTTGGGGCTTAATGCTTTATATATTTTATAAATTCTTTCTGTTCAACTTTTCACTTAATAGTTAAACATTTTACTTGTCAATGCAAAATCAATGCAGTTTTCACTAGTGGTCTATTCTTTGTCATCAGTTTCGGATGAATAATTCAAATTTTTATAATTTAAAATGTATTTAATTGAAATCGTATACGGTATATAAGGTATAGTTTTTCATACAGACAGGTGTTACTTACAGATAATATTCTCATATCTTCATGAATGCTTTGACTTAAATATTGTCTTAGTTGCAGTTGTGATTTTCCTTTCTCTCCTCAATATACCATAATACCTCCAAAATACCATACCCCCCCCTTCTCTCTCTCTCTTTCTTTCTCAGTCTTTCTCTCTCACTAAACAGCACAGACTGACAGACCAGGGCAGCTTAATAAAGCATGAATCCTCCTGGAACAGCAGTTCACACTGTTATGATCCCTCTCTCTCTCACACCACTGACTACAGGCTCCCCTCTCCATCTATCACTCGCTATCACATTTCTCTCTCTCTCTCTCTCTCTCTCTCTCTCCCACACACACACACACACACACACAGACTGAGAGACAGAGAGAAACTCGGGTCTATCAGTGCGCCAATATATGAAAGGATAGTTCACCCCAAAATGTTGTCATCATTCACTCACCCTTATGTTGTTCCAAACCTGTATGACTTTGAACACAATAGAAGATATTTGAAGAATATTGGTAACCAGACAGTTGACGGCATCCAGTCAATTCCATAGTACTTTTTTTCCTACCGTGGAAGTCAATGACTACTGTCAACTGTCTGGTTAGCAACATTAGAGACAAAATAGCTTCTTTTGTGTTCAACAGAAGAAAGAAACTCATACAGGTTTTGAACAACATGACAGGATTTTCTTTTTTTGGGTAAACTAACCCTTTAAAGGAATCGTGCACCCAAAAACTTTCCTTCTCATTATTTACTCTCTCTCTCTCTTTTAATTCATTCCAAACAAGTTTCTAAAGAAATTCTGAAGGTTTTACAAGTCATTTATTTACTGTGAATGGTGACTAGAATCAACAAAGGATACAACAAAGTATCATTAAAATAGTCAGTTTAACTTCTAAGCTATAATCAAAGTCTTTTTGATGCGAACTGTTCATTTAATTTCTGCTGTTTGGTTTTGTCAAGCCTCTTTTGTCTTTGTTTAAGTGTGCTTGTTGGTTTCATGACCCATTTGACCAGGATCCAGAGCTGGTGCGGAACATCTGTCGGTGGGTTCGGCAGGCTGTCCGTGTCCCATTCTTTGCCAAACTCACCCCTAATGTGACCAATATCGTGGACATTGCCAAGGCTGCACAGGAAGGTATTTGGCTGTTTATATGGTATAGTTATAGCATTTTAGCATGATTTATAGTGGTACATTTATTTACTTTGATTATTTAACTCAGTTAAAGAACACCAATGATACAATCTACCTTAGCTTTCCCAGGAAAAGTCAACCAAACTGCATTTCCCATCATTATGCTCCACATACAAAAAATAGAATACATGGATAAAGATCAAGTAATGTGCATCCTTTGCCCTTTTTGTTTTTACTTATCAAAATGTACATATAGAACTCTTAAAGGTACATCCTGTTTACTTCTAAAGGTCAGATAATGATGGAAAATGGTCAAATAAAATTATACTGTGCATTTTTGCTGCAAGAATCCGTGACTAATGTTATAAATGGACTTTAGGGAAAAGAAACTGACGTGTAGAACATGTCCTCAATAAAACAGTTTCCCAGTCCTGACATTAGAGCTGCCCTTAGAAGCACGTTCCCCTCACAACCTCAACTAACAGCCTGACTTCTCTTGTACCGAGTTAGAAACTCTACACAAACAGGCCCTCAGGTTTTGGGATCCAGATTTTTTTTTTTAGGAATTTGGCCTTCCTCCCTCCCCTTCCCCGTGCCTAATGTCTCTTCCCTGTTGGCCCAGGTGGAGCAGATGGCGTCACAGCCACCAACACGGTTTCAGGGCTGATGGGACTCAAGGCAGACGGCTCTCCCTGGCCTGGCATCGGACAAGGAAGGCGCACCACATATGGTGGAGTGTCTGGTGAGTGTCACCCACCTCACTGGATCCATTTCTTTCTCCTCTGAGGTTTAACGGGTGTGTGGCACAGACAGACTATGTGTGCATCTACTTTTTCCCCCCTGTTTAAGGTGTGTAGGTGTGCATATAAATTCATGTGCATGTTTGTGTGTGTGTGTACACTGGTCACAAGCTCTAATAGAGCAGACAGATGGAATGGAGGTTGGTGGAGTGTTGAAATCGTAGAACAGCTGATCTGCAGGGCTTTTGCTACAAGATAAAACAGTTTGTGGACTATAATTTGAAATATGGACATCTTGCCAGCATATATTATACAAGGTTTGGTTGCAGCACGGCTCATTTTCTACTCCATGAGGTGACCATGAGCTCATTTGCACTTTCAAACTTTGTGTTTTATTAACTTCGGGTCATGGGAGAACTTGGACAACTTATATTTTTATATATTTATGTAGATATATAATAGGTAGTGTCGATTTCACACGTTAATTTAATTAGTTATGGGGAAAGATAACACAGTAAAATTATTAAACACACCTCCTCACCCCAGACCTACGTAGTTCATCTTTTCATGATTTCATGATTGGTGACGAACATGAAAAAGTTCCGATAGAATGCAGTTAGTATGACCCTAACATTTAAGAAATCATTGCAAAAAAAAGCCCCTGTATTTCATTATTTGTCTCATATTTACAACATATGATATAGTTATGCAATATCACACAAGTATTGAGCGCAATATCACACGAGTGATGATTTTGTCCTGAATAGCACAAGTGCAAATGTGATATTGATTTTATACAACAGTTCAATAAATAAGAAGTTATTATTGTTATTTTTTAGACAATATTGTCTGCTTTTTCTAAATTTTGCCAACAAAAAAATGCCTATAAAGCCAGGGCAGAACTGTTGTGCATCTCTAAGCTATAACTGTGATTTAGTTTCTGAATGAATCTGCATTTTGAGTGACCCAACGATTCAATGGCCCATTCATAAAGAGAGCTATTTACTTCATTCCTGAATGAATCAGCCATTTGAATAAATGACTTACTCATGTAGACATTTATCACCACCTACTGACATTTCTATTTAAGAAAAAATATTTAATATTTCTATATTAATAAAAATAAATAAAGCCAATTTTCATTAATTAAATAAAAATAAAAACTGTGATCATTTTCTCACCCTCATGGTTATTGAAGCCTAAAAGTTTATGTGTAGTACATTTTGTTGAATCAAATAAAATATAACTTTTGTAATTTAACACAATAATTACTTTTAATGATCTTTTGGGGTTTATTTCTTATATATATACTCAGTTTGCGATAATGAGTTTTTTATAGCGCTGTGGAGGAATTTTAGCCCACTCATCTTTGTTGTAATTCAGCCACATTGGAGGCTTTTCAAGCATGACCTGCCTTTTTAAGATCATGCCACAGCATCTCAATAGGATTCAGGTCAGGACTTTGACTAGATCACTCCAAAGTCTTCATTGGGTTTTTCTTCAGCCATTCAGAGGTGGATTTGCTGGTGTGTTTTGGATCATTGTCCTGCTGCAGAACCCGAGTTCGCTTAAGCTTGAGGTAACAAACAGATGGCTGTACATTCTGCTTCAGGATATTTATTGGTAGACAGCAGAATTCATGGGTCAATTGATCACAGCAAGTCTTCCACATCCTGAAGCAGCAAAACAGCCCCAGACCATCACACTACCACCACCATATTTTACTGCTTTTATATTGTTCTTTTTCTGAAATGCGGTGTTACTTTTATGCCAGATGTAAAGGGACACACCTTCAGAAAAATTCAACCTTTGTCTCGTCAGTCCACAGAGTATTTCCCCAAAAGATGTTTTCTGGCAAAAATTAGACGAGTCTTAATATTCTTTTTGCTCAGCAATGATTTTCATCTTGAAACTTTATTTTTGCCCAGTCTCTTTCTTATAGTGGAGTCATAAACATTGACCTTATCTGAAGCAAGTGAGGCCTGCAGTTCTTTGGATGTTGTTGTGGGGTCTTTTATGACCTCTTTGATGAATCGCCTCTGCACTCTTGGAGTAATTTTGGTCAGCCGGGCACTCCTGGGAAGGTTCACCACTGTTCCATGTTTTCGCCATTTGCGGATAATGGCTCTCACTGTGGTTTGATGGAGTCCCAAAGCTTTAGAAATAGCTTTATAACCTTTTCCAGACTGATCCAATTTCTTTGGATCTCGGCATGATGTCTAAATTTTGAAGCTATTTTGATCTACTTCACGTTGTCTGGCGATTCCTATTTAAGTGTTTTTAATTGATAACTTGTGTGGCAGTAATCAGGCCTGGGTGTGGCTAGAGTAATTTATAAATTATTGAATGTTTCATGTTTTAAATATTTATATTTTAACAAAATTTAAAGACTGTTTATTTATTTATTTAAAAAAAAATGTTACATAAGTTACCATAGTTAGCATTGTGCTCTCTGACTTTTAAGCTCTTAATAGACTTATAAGACTATATAAGACTATATATAAGACTTATATATTAGACTTATAAACTAATATATATATATATATATATATATATATATATATATATATATTTCGCACTATAATTGCTTTAGTCTGATACAGTTTCCTCTCCATTGCAGTGGTGCACTTTTGTTTGGTTCTGCTGGTGAATATGGATACATGAGTCTGGCCAGAACCAGCAACCCTGTTTAATTCACAATATAAGGTATTGTCGTTGTTCATGATGTTCCCAGATAACCTCACCAAATCTTTAGTTACGGTATGAATATTTTGTCCTGTGAGTTTGTAGCAGGAGCTTTCAGGAGAGCAGATTTACATCCTTGGTGTTGAACGTCAAGAGCTTTGAAATGTGGTCCTCTGGTTGCCATGGCATATTAACGTTCTCTGTCGCCGTACAGCTTTCTATGAAGATATTAGACAGATGTGTCTTCAAAAGAATAATGTTTTTTTTCGCCACTCTGCAGGGACCGTGCTGATGGATTTCACACTGATATCCGTCCACTGACATCTGAAGGTTTCTCTGACTGTGGCGCTTTCTTTAGAACTTTTTCGTTCAATTTATTAGTGGTACTTACTAAGCTGAGATTCACTTAGGTTTGCCTGTTCTTGGGGTTACAGATTTGAATGCATGATTTTTCTAAGCAAAGTTTTAAACTTTAGCGTTTTACTTATCTCTCATTGTTTGTGATACCAACATGAATGATACCTCAAATTAGAGGTGGGCAATATGACCAAAATCTTATTTCACAATATGATACATTTTATTTCACAAGAACGATATATACCATAATAATATACAGTAGTACCTCGGTTTACGAGTTTAATTCGTTCCAAGAGCGAGCTCGTAAAGCAAAATGCTCATACACCAAAACAAATTTCCCCATAAGAATCCACTAAAAATCAATCTATTCGTTCCACACGACCACAAATGCCCATTTTAAATATTTTTTGGCATTTACCCTATTAATTACAGTTAAAATTATAACCATTAAGATCTCATATAAATACTAATTGTCATTAATTGACAATTAAACTCTAAAAATACTTGACAATTTACTGTAATGCACTTCAGTTTTGAGCAGCATGAGTGGAGGAGACGAGAGGAGGGAGGAGGGGGGAGCGGGGAAAGCAAGGATTCAAGTGCAAATGAGTGAATTTATTATAATAGTGCAGAAAACAAACAAAGTGATAATCCAGAGTGAAAGTCGTGGAACATGGGAAACGGGAGACGGGGAGCCTCGAACGAACGAACGCACGGGAGCCGCAAACGAACGAACGCACAGGAGCCACGAACGAACAAACGCACGGGAGCTAAACTAAGTAAGTTTTTCTGGTACAATTGGTTCATTTAACATGTAGTTAGAAATAGAACAGATATTGAATAATCAAATGAAAAAACAAATACTGTCAACAGTCAAGAAAATGATATATGAACAAACCCCTCTTTAAAAACTTTCAGAATATAAATAGGAATAAAACTGTGAAGCTTGGCGTATGTAAGTGCTGCTGAAATGGAGATTTCTGACTCAGTGCAGGAGAGAAAAAGCTCATTTTGAGGAAACGGCCTTTAAAGATATGTACTGTAATTGACAGTCAGAAATAAGCTATGAAAGATACACTTAAAAGTGTATTTTGGATATTGTCTTTCCACTAGTCTGAAAAAAAACTAGTTATAAAAAGCCCAAAATCTCAGAATTGACAGACACATGAAAAACTCTTTTCGCCTGTAGTGTCTCGCCTTAAAAACTCTTTTTAAGATCAAGCACTTTCCAAATTTGCGATTGCCTTCTGAGAGAGGCAGCTTTCTGTGTGCACAATTTGGCAGTGTGCCAGTTACCGAGTTCTTGTTCATGAATTACTGTGCTTAATAACTATTTTTAACATCCTTAATGCATTTCATTACTAAAGTATCAATAGTGCTATGCTACACATATACATTTACAAAATCGCGATATACACAACATAGTCAAATCATAAGGATAGACATTTTATATCGTCGCCACAATACAATATATTGTATATTGCCCAAGTTTGATATTCCCCAAAACATCTTGATTTAGATCTTTACGTCTTGTAAAAAGAGGCATAACAGGTCTCCTTTAAAATGAGGCAATTGATGATTTCCGTCTACACAAACAGCAGAGACCAGCAATGTTGTGATAAGATCAACTTTATGCTAATGAGTTGCTTAGTAACTGCATAGCCGTGCAACCACTCAGAACATTGCAACACCTTGGCAACAACCTATATCAAATACCTTGAAGAAAATTCAAAAGTCTGGTTCATTTATTATTGGTCTTTATTTATTTATCTTTCATTTCACGAAGCATGCTGATAACAGTGTAATCAAGTATCAAGTGTTGTGCGTTCACTACAGCCTGATGATTTGTAACAAGGCTTATGTTCACACACTCACACACACACCGTTCTTCTGGGATATTCTCAGACCAGCGGTGTGTTCATTCCCTTCCTCAATAATTCATGTGGATGCAGTTGCTCTCTGGTTCTCTGTATTGTATCACTGTGCTATTGCATAGCTAATGCCTTTTATGAGAACTTCTTTCAATGTATGTGTGTGTTTGCTTGTTTGTGTGTGTTTGAACAGATTGACAAGGGCCAGAGTCTGTCTTATCTGCTGACCTCCTCTATCCATATCTTTCTCTCTTTCTTCCTCATACAATCCTTGAAAAACAGGAGGGAAAAGTACATTGGTTTTGGAGACAAGAACGAGCTAGCTGAGGTGCAACATTAAAAATTAATCGTGAAACTATTGCAGCAGTATTTTATGTAAGCCGAACTACTCAATGTCATCTTTTGCCCATTTAAGCAGTGGCAGTTTGCAGCGCGGTGACATCCCCCAGGAGTGGAGCCGGCCTCGGCCTGCGAGGGTCTCCCCGGCTCCACCCACCAAACATCCATCACCCTCTGCTCTGCCTGCAGGCCTACGAGCTGCCAGCACTGACGCTGCCAACAGCCTGGGAACAAATATACCTATGATGTACAGTTTTTCACCAGGGCTTTAGCCGCAGTGCTTAATTTTAAAGGGGACATCTCGTGGAAAAACTGATTTGCTGTTGTGGAAACACTTTGAGATACTATGCAGACAACGTTTGTGATTTCCAAACTGTGACTGCTCAGTCGTCACCTCATTACCTCAGTGCCATCCACGCAAATGTCAAATTGGGATTTTGAGGTGATCGTGTTGATATTGCTCTAGGCAAGTTATGACATGACCTGACTCCCAATATCCCAAAAAGCATAACTATATACAGTATGTTGGAACCCTCTTACGATAGTATTATATACGTACTGGATATTTTCTAGAAAGCATTCAAACAGAATAAAAAATACTTATATGTGGATAAATATACAGATATTAATCTCTATAATATTAATCAAGTGCTTTGATTCTTGCTTTTGGTGTTTGCCGTCCTAGTTTTAAAACCCACCGGTGCTTACAACTTTTAATAAAGGATGAAAAATAACATAATAATGTTTCTTGAAAACGTTGCCATAGTTATTCTTAATTTAGTCTGTCTCTTTTGTTTCTGTTTCTTCATGTAATCACAGACGGACTCGATGATGGTGAGATCAGATCATATCGTCTGTTGTCAAACTCCTTATGCGTACAAAAATCTCACTGGATTATTACAATTTGTGGCAAAATTAATGTTTGGAAATGTCAACTGATATTTCCTACTGACACACTACAGCAAAAGATATTCATAACTGGCTTAAAACCATTTTTGGGGTGAAAATACTAACGTGCCTAAGACTTTTGCAAAGGACTAGATATATACAGTGGAATCCGGTTATGTCAACGGTCTCGGGGTTTGCAAAAAAGCGTTGAGATAACCAAGGATCGAGAAAACCAAAAGTCAATATAGCGATTTATTTGATGAAGCGATCGGCATGCTTTAAAAATGTACATACACTGTATATGTTTGCTAACAACAAAAGACATATGTGCTCCAACTAACAGCAGAGATTAACCAGTATATGATAAAAAAAACACTTTAGATTCTCCATACAAACCTTTAATTATATTCTCCAACATTGCAAACACAATTTTGCTCACAGCGTAAACACATTCACATAAACACATTCACTCAAAACAGTCATTTTGCTCTGACACAGTTCTGAAAAGTATTGCACACGCGGTTAATATGGTTTCTTTACAAAGTCTAAAGGGCCAGTCACACAGCGAAAACGCATGAATTACGCACGAATTACGCACAGATTTTCGTTTCTGCGCGGAGTGTGCGTCATATGCGTAATTTGTCAGTGGAACGAAAGTGGACCGTCAGTGATTGTAAGTGATGTGCGTCAAAGCCGGTTGTGCGTGATTTAGAGTTTTGAACGGTTCAAAATGTTTGCGTTATTCATGAGTCGGCGTGCGTAGTTTATGCGTCGAGTATGCGTGGCCGTCAGTGCTTATGCGTCAGAACTGGTTTGAAACCACGCACGTCCACGTCCATCCACTGACGCTCCACCTTCATATCACGCATAAACCGCGCACGTATCACATTCATTCCACTGACAATGTGTGACTGGCACTTAAAATGCTTTGTTACTTTTTGCCTTTAACGGTCTGCTTGAAAACAAATGCTTCTAAGCTTCTATCAGTAACTATAATAGCCATGTTGTTTCATTATGTGTTGATAAAGTAGTAATAAACAGTTTAATTATGGGAGTTTGAGTGAAGGTGGAAAATGGTCCAAACATAAAGTGTTTTTGAGAAACCTGTTAGTACAAGTATATAAGTAAAAAATGGAAGCAAACAAAAAGAAAAGTACTTTGATAAAGGTCAAATTAATGCATGTGTGCCTGGGAGAGATAAATTGTTGATGTAAGTGAGCAGAAAGGGATTTTATGTGTAGTTATTTTGTCCTTAGCTGCAGTGAAGACCTCAAAGCGTTAGATCAGATTTAAGCCTCAGGATGAAGAGCTAAATAACCACCTCTTATCTGTAGCGATTGTAGTTATTTAAGCCATTTCTGTAAACACGCATTGTCCTCGTAGGAAGAGACACACATACACACTTCATACGCAGTGTATCAAAGTCTTTCAGAGAGTGTATTTGTGTGTTTACAGACTCAGACATCACCACATTTTGCATGCAGGACGAATAAACGAACACTCACGTTTACATTTAGTGCTCTTCTAACAGAACACACTGCTTTTTTTAAGTACTGTATTCATAGACATGGAGAAAAAGCATGTTTCATATATTTAGTTTCGTTTTTTCCAACTCAATGAATGGAAAAGACAAATTATGCTTTGTAAAAACAAACCACCCAAACTTAAAAAAGCCAATGTGAAATATAAATTCTAAATAATCTGTTTTTCTGCTTCTCAGACAAAACATAAGTATTATTGGAGTACTTTACAGTACAGTCGAGTGAATTACAGTAAACTGCTACTGTAAAACACAACAGGAATAGTTTCAATATTCAAGCTCTCTTTTTAAATTAAATTTGATTAAATTACGTTTTTTGTTTTAGAAATATGACAGATTTTTTTCCTGAGCTTTACATTTTTTTTATTTATCCATAGTATAGTATAGTATATATTTTATATTTCCACAAAACATAAAAAGAGGTTTGACTTGAAATTGAAGGCCTCGCTCTATCTTTGGTTCTGCTGACCTACCAAACAAACGTTTTTTTAAACCGCCCTCACTTTTTGTAAGTCAAATTTTCCATTTAATGGCTTTTAGATTCACTCCAGAGTGTCTGTATGTGGCTTGTAGCGACTGACAATTAAAAGTGCTCTGGGAGGCTCCTTTCAATAGCTTAGCTGAGCTCTGAGACGTGTATGTGTGAGTATTGACCTTTCTGAGAGTGCATTAGCACAGTGTCATGGAGTGGGTGGAATCAGGGATCCTTTGAGAGTTGCAGGATGTGGCCATGGATGTGTTTGCTGGTCTGCCTACCATTTCAGAGAGAAAGAGAGAATGTATCGCTCTGTTGTTCCCATGAGATACCCTCACTGTGTCACTGTGTCACGTCTTCACTCCTTTTAAAGGGATAGTTCATCCAAAAACGAGTACTCTGTCATTGCTTACTAACCCGTAGGCTACGATGTTCCATACCTGTATGACTTTCTGTCTTCTGTGGAAATCAAAATGTGTTTTAAAGGATATCCTGTCTACAAGCTACAAAATGACACAAAAAAGCTATTAAAGTATCATAAAGCTGGTCTGTGTGGCAGACAATCCACTTAAAAGCTTTTCTTGGCATGTTTGTGAGAGAGAAGTACACTAGCCATGTCCAATCTGTGAATGAATCATTCTTTGGAGTCTGACCTGTTGCCAAACCGAGCCGAATGAGCTAGTTCTCTAAGTCAATGATTCAAAATGACTGAGAATATATAATTTTATGAAGATGACTTAAATTTGGGTCTGACTTCAGAAGACTTGGCGTGGACCTGATTTCACAAACAGGGTTAGGTTTAGGTTTAAGTACAGTAATACCTCGGTTTACGAGTTTAATTAATTCCAAGAGCGAGCTTGTAAACCAAAATGAACAATAGCGATCACAATTAATGTTAACAACAGGAGGTAAAACCGCTGTAAATCACTTATAAAAGTATGACTGTGGTGAATGATGCAACCAAACCGAGCGACGCTGAGAGAATGAAAGAGTTAAGGGGTGATAAAGGGGTTGGAACCGCATGAATGTTTTATGAAAGGCTGTGTTTAGGATATTTCCAGTAAAAATGCGCGCAACGATGCTGAGCGTTAGGACTTTTCCACACAAAAATGCGAGTGGGTGAGGGAAAAAATTTCTCGCACTCCGACACAATGCTCGTACACTGATTTAACCCTCCATGCTCGTGCACCGATTTGCTCGTATACAAAGTCGCTCGTAAACCGAGGTATTACTGTATTTTTAATATAAATGTCCCTTGGAAAAAATCATTACTGATTTACATCTTGAAACTAAACAATAACCCTGAAATTATTTAAGATAAGCCAGTGTGAGTTGCTTTCAGTTAAAACTGCTCAAACATGCGTTTTAGTCTTGGAGCACATATTAAACCTTAATGTTTTTTGGTTATTTTGGATATTTTGGATTATGGTTTTTATTCACTTTTACTATACTGAAAAAAGTAGATTCGTCAACGGCATTTAAGTTCCACGGATTAAAGTAAATCATATGGATATGGAAGGGTGATTTTTCCTTCAACCCTCAGAGAAAACACACTTTTGCATCGGCTTCTAACCCCTGGAGCTCCAATCTCACCTCATCTTTTCCCAACATACCCATAATGCCTCATTCTACGTGCCAGTTGTCGTGATTGTCATGCTGAAGGTAACAGAAGCGTGATCTTTCTGTAATGACAGTGAGAGAGTGCCGCTCGTCTACCGACACGTTTGAGCGCTGCGGTCACCCGCTGTACGTTCAGCCACATTACCTTCAAATGCAAAAGCTCACACACTGTGTACACACTGTTTTCGTTTACTAGTTAAACAATCCTCCGAGAGTTTCGACACAGATGCGGCGCTGCATAAAGAAGAAAAACAGTCCCAGTTCTGAGTCTGTGGTTCTCGCTCAGGTCATAAAGGCATCGTCTATGTGAGGGGCTCTTGGGAAATATGTCGAGTTTGTTTGCTTGTGTTTTTCTTTTTGTTTTGTTTATATTTGCATCTAGCTAGATCAGTGCATTACCTTCTGCTTGCTGCAAATGGAGTGGAGGTGATATGCTAAGGATGCAGGGAGCTCTCGGCTGTTTAATTTGCGGCCTGCTGTGTCGGACAGAACACGGTACAGTAGGTCTGATTAATTAAATTTGCCTGGCTCAGGATGGATTTCTCACCGCTGTCAAGATTTCAATTTTATGTTAAATATTCTCTAAAGGGCAGGCCCTTAAATCTTATGGGCGGGGAGCGCCAGTGGGCTGTGAACATAACCATAGGCTAACTGCTAATGATAAGAACACGCACCAGAAGAGGCGTCTATACTGCACTTGCTGAATTAGGTTGTCAATCACTCCTGCGTCCATCGACCCGGTAAAGGGGACCAAACAGTCAGAGAAATGCAGAAACATGAGCTTGAGATTTTGATATCAGCGTTAGTGCATAAATACATGTCTTATTCATCATAGACTAATTAATGTGTGTAATGTATAAAGTGCAACTAAAATTAATATAATTAGTAATAATAGATACACTGCCATTCAAAAGTGTTGTTTCTTTTGATGCTTTGATGTTGAAGTCTATTATGCATGCCAAGTTTGCATTTATTTCATCAAAAATACAGCAGAAACTGTAACACTTTGAATGGGAAATATTATTGCAATTTCAAAATAACCATTTATTTTCTCGTTCCATCATTATTCTATTTAAATATATTGTAAAATGTCATTTATTCTTATGAGTCAAAGCTGAATTTGCAGCATTATTACTACAGTCTGCAGGGTTTTATGATCCCTCAGAAATCATTCAAATATGATGCTCAAAAAAAAAAGTTGGTTATTATTATTAGTTGTAAACACCATATTTTTGTGGAAACTGTGATTATTATTTTATATATATATATATATATATATATATATATATATATATATATATATGTATATATATATAAATAAAATAATAATCACGATTTCTATTAAATTGATTTAAAAAAAAGAATACATATATTTTTAATCAATTTAATGGATTTAATGGGAACCTTATTATTTTATATATATATAATTTTTTTTTTTTTTTTGCATCCTTGCAGAATAAAAGTATTAAAAAATCTTACTGACCCCAAACATTTGAATGGTAGTGTACATTACATATATTATACTATGCATATAGTATAGGTCTGACACCATATTGAAAATCTGGGTTTCAAAGTTTAATTTAAATCTGGAAATAATTGTCTTAAAATAAAAGTTTTAGAATGTTGAAAACCTTTGAACTTGGAAACATTATGGAAATGTAGCAGTAATTGCAGTAAAGCTTTTTGGAGATTTTTTTTTAGTCAGTGATTGATAAATATATCTTTGTGATTTATTTATGCAGCGGCGTAAGTGCATACTTCGTCCTCATTTACATCATAATTGGATTAGTATTAAATAGGTGTGAAATTTAGAACAGGTTACAGTACATGGCTTTGCACATCTAAAAGTAATAATGAGTAGTTTAAGCGTTAATTACAGCACATCATCCACCCCCATATCTTACTTTGTTGCCTGGTTTTTATAATTACAAAAACCTGCTTTTGATTAGCGTTAACTGTGTATTAACTCGTACCGTAACTTTTCAGATTTCTGCAACATGATGTTGTTAATATGCAGCTTAATAATAAGGGTTATGTTGTTATTCTAAGCAACCTGTACAGTGTTTTTAATTCAGGCATTCAGTCCATGAATAAATATCTGTTAAACACAGGCTGTGATGTTATGTAACATCTGTTTCTATTTGATACTTTTCATTTTGACCTTATGCATCCCGGTTAGTTAAACAATAACTTACAATGTATAATTATCTGTCAAACGCTTACATTTAATTGTGAAGTACAATCATATTTAAAATTAAAACAAATAATGCTGAAATTTTTATTTGAAGGGAAAAGTTATTTGGGGGGGGGTTGTGGGTCAAAGAAATGTCTGATTTCTGTTTACTCCTTTTTTGTTTTTGCATGTTAATGCCGTAATACACTTAACAACATTTAACATACACCTTCATTTTCTTTTAAAAACATTATTTTAAAAACATTATTCTGACCGCTTAGAATATTTCCTAACAACTAGAGATATGTATGCCATACAAAATATATCTTGTTTTCTCTTAATTAAGATGTTATATGACCTACTTTTTATTGAAAGTTGAAAGTTATGTTTTGTTACGTCTGTTATTTTTGTCTGTTCCCATGGAGGCATCAGTGACTGTTATTGAAAAGAAAGAAAAAAGAGAATTTTAATTTAGTACTTCTATGTCTACATTTTATATGTAGTTAGTGTTGAGTTACTCATTACATCAAAAAAAGTAATCTGATTACATAATGCACATTACTTGTCCTGTGTTTCCTCCAATACTGACCATTATATACAAAAAATAGTGTATCTTATTTGTTTGAGGGTTCTTTTGTCCATTTTTCCATTCATTAATCATTATTTGAGTGAGAATCTCAGCTGTAGGAGGCGATGTGCTTTGTCAGTGTCTAACGCCAGCAGTGGTGTTGTGAAAAGAGGCATTTCTGCTGAGGTCGTCACACACTTCACAATGCTCAGTGGCCTTAACTGACCACAGACGTCCAGCATGCTGATCAGATCTGTCCTAGATAGTATGCAATGCTACCAGATAAAGTTCCATAGTATCACATACAAAAAGGCTTGTATTGTTTAAGGGGTGCTCTGCCCCTTAAACAATACATGCTTTTATTATTATCTATTTTGCATCTTTCTGACCTGCATAGAGGTAAAATCCTTGAGCATCTTAACTTGGGATGTGATGGTTGCAGATAATTTGTGTTTTTAGTTTTTTTTTCAGTGTATCTGCAGATGTTTTTGAGGCTGACCGCGATGAGTTTGTGTCCCTCGTCTTTTTTTTTCTTTTTCTGGCACGTTACTTTGTTTAATCGGATAATTGTATAAATGTAATGCCATCATTTCATCAAAGAGAAAAGGTGAACTGATGACATTTTCTCAAATGTCAGAGTTATCTTAAGTCTTTTATTACATCACATTTAAACGAGGACACACATTCGCCATCTCCTGATGCTATTATTGTAATATGAAATCAGGTATTCATAGAAATTGCTTATTATACTAATGTGACTGTCAGGAAAGACAGCGGATGGGTCTGTCAGGGTGATCAGTTGTGGGGTTTGTGTGGCCAAACAAACCAGAATTATAATTTTCAACTGGGTTTTTGCATTTTATGAAGAAAATGTAGTGCTTGTCTGTACAAAATCCACCATTACAGTAGTACCTCAAGATACGAAAGGCTCAACTTACGAAAAATCCAAGTTACGAAAGCAAAGACGAATAATTTTACTGCTCTACATACGGAAAGTTTTCAAGATACGAAAGGTTTCTGAAAGTCCGAGATTCGCCCCATAACAATTTTGAAACTCGCGCCGCACGCCGCCATCTTAGTTATAGTAGACTCGCCACCATCCTCCTGCTCTCCCATTGGTTCCTGATGCTAGCCAAGCCATGAGATCCTTCTCTCTAATTGGACAGCATCCCTCCCATCATGCATCTTCTATACGTACGTGCTGGTGTGCTTTAGCTCAGCCACTCCGCACCCGAAACTTTACACTTTTTATGTGTTTTCGTAAAGTTATGTGTACGTAGGTACGTACGTTATCTGCCGTTTGTCCTCCTCTGCCGCCACTTTTGGAGATAGCCTCACTCGAAAGGTAAGCTTCGACATTTTACGTTATTTCATTGTTTATTGGTCAATTTAGCTTTATTATGAAATTTAATGGGGTGTTTTTGGAGGGCTTGGAACGGATTAGCCATTTTACATGTAAAATGTGTTCCAAGATACGAAAAACTCATTATACGAAGGCCGCCTCGGAACGGATTAATTTTGTATCTCGAGGTACCACTGTATAATGTTAGTGTGGTGGGTGGTTGTCATGGTACGCTAACTGCTCCAGAATATCTTGGGTGGTTTCTCTAATTTTCTTTGGTTACGTTCACACTGTCCGTTTTTGGGATTGACATCTGCATTTACTTACAGGTGTGAGTGTCAAAATGCCCTGTTCAACACAGCAACTTACAGCCTCGAATCGAATACTGTCTGTATGAACGTGCAACAGGAGTCAAGCCTGTATACTCTGTATACACTCTATACTCTTAATATCAAAGATGCTGATGTCCACAAAACTGAAAAGTCTTATCACCTTTGATCATTCTCAGGAGTCCAATCCAGACAGGAGAACACCAAGTACAACATATTCTTGGATCAGCATCTTTGTAGAACTACGTTTCAATCAACCAATAAGAGTTGAGGGACAATTTTGCAGTTTATGTCAAGTCTAGGCTTACAACTAGGGTTATTCTTCTATCATTTTTTAAAGTTGTGATTAGGGTTAGGCTTTGAGATAGGGTTAAGACTAAATTGTCAGATTTTCATGTTTCATGTTCAACAAAATATGCTGATCCAGGAAAATGCCGTACTTGGCAAAATCACAATGACCTATCAAGCCACAAGTTCATCTGTCAGAGCTTTTAAATCAGAGTGGATCATTTCAGTGCAATGTAAAAAACAAAACTGGATCTAAATCCTTCAGATGACACATAGCTCATATCAACATCGCTGTAAGTTACTGAAACCACACGTGAGAAACCACAATACAGAGGGGCTTGTATGACGTATCCCACTAGTTGTCCAGTCCGATTCCATTCACAAAGCAGTGTTCGTGATTTAAATCCTGTCTATTTTTCTACTAATAAAATCTTAACATCCTTAAAGCAAGAGCAGTTTATTTGTATTTATTTATTTGATTCATATTTATTCAAATTTTATTCAAAGAGTGTATTTTGTTCTGAGAAAATACATGCAAATTGTCTTTTCCCCTTAAACCAGCCACAATTTGTGAGGATTCTGTTTAAAACAAAGCAAAACAAAACTAATGATCAGTTAATCCTTAAAAACAATCTCTAATGCAATTTCGCTTTTCACATAAATATATCTGAATTAAAGTTATTTATGTAAAAATTTTGCCTGGTATTAAGATACACTTTGGTCGATCGGATCACAGGTGAATGACGCTAAATACAGTAATACCTTGAGATACGAACATAATCTGTTCCTGGACCGAGATCATAACTCGAATTGCTCGTATCTCAAATAATTTTCCCCCATAAGACATTTTTTCCTGATAATTAATCCGTTCCGGCTCTCTAAAAAAGACTAAAAAACCTTATTAGTGCTAATAACAATGGAAAAAAAAAACATGTTTTTAATTGCTATAGAGACATACACACACACAAAAAAAATGATAGTATAGCCTATAAGGATTTCTGTGATATATAATAAAATGGGGTTTTAATTATGAGTTCCTACCTTCAAGACAGATGACACGATAGCGGCATGTGCGGAGGAGGAGGAGTAGGAGGAGGAGGGAGGGATAATGTAGATAATGCAAACACAATACGGAAGTGCAGTGTTTCTTCCCGTGTAATGTATCGGATAGCCTCAGAACCTCATATTTATTATTATTGAACACACATAACTCTTGTTGCTCCCAGCTTAATACTCGTGAACCGCTTGTCGCCCCAGGTAACCTCCCGCTGTAAAACCAAGGTGGCTCTCTAGATCATATGCAATTACTCCATAAATGAGGCAGCTTGAGCTGCTCCGAGTGCTCGACTACCAAGCGTCAGTAAGCGTGCTCGTATCTCAAATATTTACTCGTATCTCAAAGCAAAAATTCGCTCAAAGGCTTGCTTGTATCTCGGAATACTTGTATGTCGGGTCGCTCGTATCTCAAGGTATTACTGTACAGGTGTAAAAGGGATCTGAAACATGTTATGCTTTACCACTTTCGACCACTTCCAATCCAGAGGTATTTGAAATTCGTATTTGATTGCTTTCGTACTCTAGATGCTCATGTGGCCGAACAGCCACAATAGACCATCTACTCTCTGCCTGCTGACCTACTGTTTAAACATTACGGAAAGTGCGCTAATCAGACTGAAGCACCAAATTCAGCTGAAGCCACAAGATTGCGCAAGATGAAAATCATACCAACCATAATGTTCTCTCACCAATAGTCTTGTGGTTATCAGAGCAGAAACGAAAGTTACTAATGTCTGAATGTTTTTTATGAAGCCATGTTCATACATAAATTGCGCAATCTTATTTCATCCATTAGATTGAAAGATCAGAAAAAGCATATATATATATATATACACATACCCACCTATAGACCATCCTCTCTAAGAAATCAGGACAGAAGTGGTTGAAAGTGGACAAAAGAGAGCGATTAAAACACCAGGTGTAAACAGATATGTGTCTCCCTCGTCTACTTGTGATCCGGTCGACCAAAACATATCTTAATACCGGCACTAGAGCATTCTGGATGGTTTCTTACTGGTCTTAATCAGACAAGTCCACTCTTAAGTGTCCCCTACCTTCAGTGAAACTCTATCCCCCGGTTTCACAGACGAGGGTTAAGCTTAGTCCCAAACTAAAATGCATGTTTGAGCAGTTTTAACTGAAAGAAACTTGCTTTGACATATCTTAAATATGTGACACCCATTGTTTTGTCTCAAGATGCAGATCAGTAATATCTTTTTCTAAGCCAGGTTTATAAAAGCTAACTAAATGACCTAATTGAACTATGGTGTAATCCTGGCTTAATCGAATCCCTGTCTGTGAAACCAGACCTATGTGATTTATTACTTTTTCACTGATTTTATTTTCCATGTAAAATAAGCTCTTTTAATAATTAAAGTAGCATTCATGTCTATAGAGCAAATAGTGTGTGTTTAATACTTAGGGTTCGAGGTCTGTTCAAATCCCAAACCCAAAGAATGACTGACAGTAATAGTGAAGCATCACTAGCCTTCACAAATCCCATTAATTATGGAAATCAGAATATATAGATATAGAAGACGAATATTTACAGAAAAACCCAGTGGAGCTCAGCTGTTCTCTGTGAGCATTACCCATTAGTCATTAACACAGTATGGTAATGATGGGTGTGCGTGTTTGACGTCTCCACCATGCCCTTAACTCTTTCTGCTTTTCGTCTATATTTTCATCACTATTTTCATCTCCGTGACTTGTAATTCTTGATTCTGCATTTTGGTTTCATCCACGAAATATAGATTCGTGAAACCTACTGCAACCTTTCTGTGTCAATAACTTATGCTCTTCTGAAACAAATGAACAGCTCTTGTATATTTCCTCTGCTTCAATTACCATTCCCAGCCTTCTCGCTCTCTCTCTGTGTGTGTGTGTGTGTGTGTGTGTGTGTACGCTTGAGGGAGTTAGACAGGATGTTCATTATCATACCATAGGTCAGGTCTGTGTGTATTTCCCTAATTGCCTCTCCTTGTACGTGATTTTTTTTCTCTCCTATTGCCTTTCTTCTTCTTGTTTGATGATGCCAAATTCCAGGCCTCAGTGTCCTGCCTGATTCCTCCGTACATCCATCTGTGCTCGGAATTATTCATCGGGAATAGCAGGTGTGACGTGCAGCGTTTTAGTAAGCGCCTCAGACTGACCAGAGATGAGAAGCTTTCGCCTCCATCCCGCAAACACAGACCCTCTAGTGACCTGACGACGGTTTCTGCAAGACTAACCATGACAACACGCCGCACAACATGTTTCCACATCATATCAAAACAATGAGGCTTGTTGTTTCCCAATAGGAAAATGAGGGTTGTGACTTGAGTTTGACACCATCTGTCAATCTTGCTCTTTTTTTTCTTCTCATAAAAGCAATTTTTCCCATGTTTTTGTAAACAGCACCGTTTACAACAGGGTTCTACCTGTGGAGAGGCTGCAGTCGTTGAGAGTAGCTCATCCATTTCTAATGCAATTAGAGGTGTCAGTATCTCCTCCTGAGAAGCGCTTCCTGCATGGCCTCTGAATATGGTTCCTCCTGCCATTTAAATCCGCTGGATTAGATTTGAGTGTCAGCTGGCAGACCTGCTAAGTGTCCCCTGACTAAGTAGACTGAAATGGGTGTCAGTATATTACATAGCTTTTCAAATACTCCGTTTTTCTTGGTTTGTGCACAGAATGTTGTTGCAAAAGATGAATTGACAGTCTCAGATGTTTCTCTGAAAATGTAGTAACAATTTTAAGGCCCGTTCACACCAAGAGCAATATCTATAAACATGAAGATATCGTTCTAAAAATCATTATAAATATGGCTTTCCTGTAGTTCAAACAGTAGAGTGTGACGCTTTCAACACTAAGGTCATGGCTTGGGTTCCCAACGAAAGCAAGACCTGATCAGAATGTCGATGTGCATCTTGAATGCAATGTAAGTCACTTTGGATAAAAGCATCTGCAAAATGTGTAAATGCGTAAATGTAGATATAAAAGAAAAGCAGAGTCCAAACTACAACTATAACAGCACTGAGAAATTATATCATTGGAATCACTTTCAGAATGATTTTATCCAGCTAATGACTGATAAAAACACTGACAGCCAATCAGAATCCATCCTGCTTTAAAGAGCTAAAGTATTTAAAGTGGCAGATGACAAAACAGAATAAACAGATTGATATTTTCCACTGGTGTAGACACTATAGTTGTGGTATACTTTACAATTATGCTAAGTTTGGTTAAGATTGTTTAATGCATTTGGTATCATGAACAACATTTTTGATACATTTATTTATCTAGAAGAATGTAAATTTGTCTTAATTTATTAATGTTCATTTATGATTGTTCATAATGACCATTACATTAACATTGCTATATGTTTTTTTTTTTTTTAAATCAGTATATGTAGAAATGAACATGCTTGTATTGTTCGTTTTAAATTCGAATTTACGTTTACACATTAAACCTTATTGGAAACTGAAGAAGAAAATTCTGTAGAGGAACTGCAAGTAGAAACAAATTAGATATCGTTGTCATACTGAAAGATTGTAGAACTATGCAATTAATATGAATAGACTGATCCAGAACATTTTCCTTGTGTCAAACTTTGGAAAAGTCACCATTACTTTAGAGTGTTGCATGTGGTTGCCAAAGTGTTCTGCGTGGATTTTTGTGTGTTGCTAGATTGTTAAAATGTAATATTTAAAGATAGGTGTTTGTTCAAATCCTTAATCCTAAGAGCAATATATATTTTGGAAGAATTTGATGAGAAATGTTTGCGACCGTATTCAAATTTGACTTGGTATCAGAAAATCTAACCACAGTTTTGAGACATTGTTGAGATTTATCAGAATCTCTAAGAAGATACATAAAATCTGAGAGTCAAGCTTTTGTATTCTTTTCATTTAATCTCATTGCTGCTGTCCAGGGCAAAGAAGTTTAAAAGACTGGACTTTTATTTCCTAAGAGTTTCTTTTTTTTTTGTGCAAGCACATAATATCCATAATTTATGTTATGTAGGATGAATGTGCATCCTGTGTTTTAATATATTTGCTGCTGTTTCACATGTTCTTTAATAAACATGGAAATGCCGCCATTAACTTAACATGCTTCTTCAAGATGGAGTGAGACGGTGTTCCTTTAACGCGAGTCCTCCGTATCATTAATAAGGGTCATTTAGCGTGTGGGAGAGAGCGCTGCCCGCGCTCTTTGTCTTTAGTGACACCAGCGCCAAATGAGGAGAGACAATGTCTCCCACTGATCAATGAGGGGAAAAAAAGCCTGCCAGTGAAATGAAGTTAAATCTAATGTGATAAACGGCCCCGTCTGTCAGCAGGATCAGATCAGAGGTTTTAATTTTATTCAAGACATTGCGGCTCAGGTAAATAAATAAAGGATGTAATGTAAGGAGGCGCAGCGCTCCCTAGAGAATTTCAGTCTGAAATTTCAGAGGATGAGACGCCGTTTAACAAAGATGATTTATGTCTGCTGTAGACCTTCCACCTGAGATCCGAGATCTTCACTCGGGACATTATTTTATTTGTATTATTTTATTTTATTTACATCTAATAAAGTTCAAAAATGGTTGCAGTGAGTAATGATTTGTTTTTTGCATCTGTGCAGGAAATGCCATCCGTCCCATTGCATTGCGAGCGGTGTCCGCCATAGCGAAAGCGCTGCCTGGTTTTCCCATTCTAGCCACGGGGGGCATCGACTCTGCAGAGTCCGGATTGCAGTTCCTCCATGCTGGAGCGACAGTGTTACAGGTAAAGGAGGCTGCATCAGAAATCACAATAAAGAATTACTTTGTCAAAAGCTACAAAGCGTGTTCTATAGTATAAATGTTTAATATGAATGGACTGCATTCGCCACGTTGTCATTATAATGTGACCTACCATTGTCAGTTGCGTTGCTTCACTGCTATTCATAAATTCTCTTCCATGGCCTCATGGGATAGTAAAGTGTCCATCATATGCACATTTCAGAATCTTGCTAGAAGTAGTTAGTCATCCTGGTACTCTATGCCTACTCTTTTACGAGTACTGTGAATTCAGATTCTTGTCACATACTGTTTTCATATACTATATAGTAGGGAAGTGTGCATTTTAAGATGCAGCCAGAGTCTCTGTCCGGTATCAGATCAGAAGGTTTTAAATTAGCACTTTATTCAAATGGGACAAAATGTGGTTTGGGGGGGGGGGGGGAAGAAAAAATGTATCACTTGTAAGACCAGTTGGAATTTTTTCGCAAAGGCATTCCATGTACTTCTACAAATTCAGTGGAATCCGGTTTTGTCGACGGCCTCGAGAGTTGCAAAAAAGCGTTGAGATAACCGAGGATCGAGATAGCCAAAAGCCAATATGACGATTTGTTTGATGAAGCGATCGGCATGCTATAAAAAATATACATACACTGTATATGTTTGCTAACAACAAAAGGAAAATGTGCTCCATCTAACAACAGAGATTTACCAGTATACAATAAAAACACCTTCGATTCTCGATACAAACCTTTAATCATGTTCTCCAACATTGCAAACACAATTTCACTCACAGCGTAAACAGTTACATAAACACATTCGCTCAAAACAGTCATTTCGCTCTGACACAGTTCTGATAGTATTGTACATGGTTACTATGGTTTCTTTAAAGTCTAAAATGCTTTGTTACTTTTTGCCTTTAACGGTCTGCTTGAAAACAAATGCTTCTAAGCTTCTATCAGTAACGACGTCTTTGTCGGTGCCAATGTAATCTGCGTTGTGTAATTTCGTAATCACTCTTGAACACCAGCATTCGTCCCATCAAATAAAATAATCAACGAAACACTGTGTATATCACAAAAGTGCTCATCAATTACACAACATACAGTCCTTATGACATGACCACACAAACGAATGCGTCCTACCGTTGTAAAATCACAATCTGACTGGGCAAATGTAAAGCGTCCGGAAGGACCGGAAAGACCAAAAATGGTCATGGCATGACTTGCAACGCGAACTCGGTGCATGCGCAGTGAACTAGGTACTATCTTTAGTCACGGGATCGAGATACCCATGTGAAGTGGCGAATTTGTCCCTCTTTTGTGATCGAGATATTAGTGTTCCGAAAAGAACCGAAAAGAAAATGCTTAGACAAATAGGGAGTTTGGTGGTTCCACTTCAAAAACGTTGTCAAAATAGGATTGGCGAGTTAACCGAGGTCGAGATAAGTGAACTCCACTGTATAAAGTCAAATATCGATATAAAAATAAAACTGATGAATTTCCATTACTGATATTTTTTTTGTATTAAAGCACTAAATATGCATATTGCATGTCTGATTTTATTTTTAACTGTGTACTTTTATATGCAAGCTTTTTTTCTCATTTGCTTCAGTGATGTTTTGCTTTATAATAGCTTTCATTAACATTATTACTTTATGAAATACTTAATAGCTCATTAGAACTGCAGTGCTGTTCAAACTCATCATCAGAACCTGTTAGAGGTTGCTCTGTTGTGTGACGTCACCGTAATGAATAATCTATGAAACTCAAGTCCAAATATGTTTCTAGTTTATGACACACTTTGTCATGGTGTGCATTGTTTTTGTGCATTGATACGCAATTACTTTTAATTGGTATTGTCATCCCTGCATTTGTCTCGACTGTATACAAAGTTTTAATTAGAAAACTTTGTTGTAAATGAGATACAGTATAGTTAAGCATAATATTTAGATTGCAGATTGAAAAGTGTGTCTAAACTCTCCACATCATGGCTTGCTTTTGTCTGGGGAGTAATCAAATAGAGAATCTGTATGCAAATTGAATCTCTATCTTTGAATAAATGCATTTACTATTTTTAAAGGTTGATTTAATGTTTCGGTAATGTCTTTCCCTCTCCTACCTGTTCAGTGGGAACACTTGGGATCTGAAGAGCCTTTTTGCATTCAGACATTTGTCCTTTGAGTTAATATGAAAATTTAATTACAGAATAACTTGGGCTCTTGATAGAATCATAATGCTTTCAATTATAGATTCGCCGCTTTAAAAAGCCGTAATTTGTATTTCATCTTACACAATATAATCACTATTTGTGATGCTTTTCTTGCTTTGGAAATGTTTTGCAAGTGATGAAAGAAAATGTGTTTTTGTGTTAATATTTTGGGTTTAGTGGAGGATTAGTGCTGTGAATCGTGGGGTTTGGATCTGGAAGATGAGTTTGGCGAGAACACCCGCTGTGGCACACGTCCTTTCAAACACATCAAAGAGTCAGACTGCTGAGAAACTGCATGTAACACACATCTGTGTGCTTCATCAGCGCCGAAAACTGATTCTGATTGCTGCTTCCTCTGCGGTGTTTTATCCTCGAGGATAAAACCTGCTCAACCAGGCCTGGCTTGGTTTTCATTCCCCACACGCCTGTCGAATTCAGGTCAGGTCTGGGTCAATGGAGAACGAACTTTTGGATAAAGAACGGTGGCAGTTGAAAGAATGCACTGTAATTCGAACTGTTGCAATCAGTGAGACTTGTAGTCAGAACTGAAGGGATTTGGGTAGGACTGAATGGGAGAATCAGGCTCTTCAATAGACACAAAACGTCTCGGTGTAAACACACACACTGTAGGCACTCGCGCTATTGTTTCTAAGCAGACGCATCGATTCGACGCCGCATCAAAAGTATTCTCCCAAGAACAAATAATATAATGAAGTCCATTCATATCCTGTATTGATTTCTTCGGATCGAATAGTGTTGAACCTGTGGAGTTTTGACTTTCTTTGGTTATTGAAGACAAGATATAGGGTGTGTTGGAACCAGAGCCTGATTTATCTCATTAACTAAGAGAATTGCGAAACCGTAAAGATAATCGTGTAGAGCTTCGGCGATACCTGCAGTCTTTCTGGTGTAAATATCTCTAAAAGTCAAGCAAATGTGTGCAAAAAAAGACAAATCATTCCATTCAAATGATGCACGGTATCCTGGAGAACAGCAGATCCTTTATTAAAATCATAACTCAAAGTTCATCGCTGTGGTTCTTCCACATTCTGCACAGACTGGATGTCACAATGATGTCATATACAGCGGTCTTTGTCGCTAAAGAGCTCAGATTAGCATTGGGATGTCGAGATTAGCGCGGTAAATATTTGATTTAGCAAATCAGTTCGTTAAGATGGTTTATCCCCTTAAAAATGCTTGTTGAATCAACCCGATGTTTTGCAAATTGGCCCCAATCATTTGAGAGTTTTGGTTCAGAAGAAGGATTCATTTGCAAATTGCAAGACTCATATTGATTAAAAAAAGCATCATTTTAGTTTTCACAAAAAACTAAAACTGAAAACCTGACCAGACAGGACCTCATTGTTTTTGGAATGTTTGAGGTTTATATAAAAATTGCATTAATTGAAACGTTAAACGTTTAACCCTCTGAGATCTGAAGTGTTTTCTGGGCTCTCAAAGATGCAAAGAATGGGGATTTTATTATAACAAAAACAAGAAAAAAACTCAATAAAAACCAAGACTAGACTGACAAAAACTAGACTAGGAAAAACTCGACTGGAGACAGGAGACAAGGAGCAACACAACCATTAAACGACGACGAAGACAGCAAACCCTGAGTGATTAAATAGACAGGAGGGAGGATGATTGAGCGGGAAACAGCTGGGACAAATCAAAGTTAACCAGGAGAACAAGGTGGGTGGGTAAACAATGACGAGACACGAACGTGCAGCCAATGCATGTCCACATTAAACAAGACTGGTGGCAACCAAACTGCGCATGCAACACTAAAACACAACATGAAAGCACGCAGCCGATGTGAATACGAACACGTGCTTACAACAGTGCACACAGACACGAGAGCACGCAGTTCAAGCAAAGCCTGAAACTCCGCCCACTCACATAACGTAGAGCAAGCGAAAACGAGGAACCACTCGTCTCGCGCGCTCACAACAAGGACGAACACATGAGTTATGAATGCCCGAATCCCGACCCAACAACGAAACTGAACCAGACCAAATTATCGGGACCGGACATCATAACTCGCACACCAGACGTTACACAGACAACACTCGAATCCATGCACACACACACACAAAACACTAGACAGGGTCAATGGCCGTGAGGACGTGGTTGTTAAAGAGCATCACCTTGTGTGCCGCACCGGAGTCTTATCTCACGGAGGAGCGACGCCAGTGAAGGATGAGAGAGGACAAGGCATGGACTTTACGTTGTGTTTTGTTTGTCTGTATGAGGGTGACAGTTGTCCATCCATTACTTGTTTATTTTATGATTAAAGTGTTTGAATGTTCGTCAGTTCCCACTTTCTTCCCCGAACGTGATACTGTGTTACATTGATACCGAAACCCAGGAGGAATGCGGGACACGCTGTCGGAGAGACCCCGCTGCTGGAAGGGATCGCGGTGCTGAGGAGGTCGGGCAACAGAGACGAGCGGAGGACTGTCAGCAGCGGTGGTGCTGAAGCGATGGAGGATCGAGTGGAACGGAGAACTCGCTGCCGTGCTCCTGGGTCAAGGTGGGGTGGTTGCCAGCCGTGAGGGAGCAGATGAGTCCAGGAACACCACCGCCTTGGGCAGCCGTTGGTGGACCTCTTCTCTTCTCAGCAGTATCACGTTCCCACACGGATGAATGCCGCCCACACAAACACAAAACACACTGTAAAGTCCAAGCCTGGTCCTTCACTGGCATCACTTCTTCTTTTATGCTTACGTTTCTCCGTTAGATACGAGGAGAAGCGCTCTCACGGCCCTCAGCCCCACCCTATTCGCCACAAACACGTTAACTAATGTAAGTGAGAATAAATGTCTTCCGTTGGATCAGTCGTGTTCTCTTTCTGAGGTAAATTCAAGGCGTTTTCCTGACAACTTCAAAACTCGATGAAAAGTAGATGAACCTGTTGAAGTTTGATGCTTTGTGTATCAAGGTAATGTCTGCGTTTACAGGTTCGCGTGGCTCACATGGACGATTACCGTGTGAGTTGTCAGAGCGTGAGTGTGTCACATTAAAAATAATGAGGTCAGTCAGGGAAGATTGTACATTTCGTTCACTTCATGTGGATATTTTTATTCTGCAGAACACAAACAAGATTAAGAACATTGAGGTCCAAATAACATTATTCCCAAAAAGCAATGAGATATTTCTCAAAATATCTTCTTTTGTGTTCATCAGAAGAAAATAAGTCATGCAGGTTTGGACCAATTAATGGAGTGACAGAATTTCTATGCCTTTAAATGCTTGTTCCTTTTTGTCTTGATTCAGATTACACAGCGTTATTTGACAAACCAGGCGAGCTAATAACCTACATTGCTGAAACGTTACCGGGTTTCTGCGAGCATGTACTTTATTCTGCTGCAGCTAATGTGATCCTCTTGTCGATCGATACTCTTTAGTTGATTCATTACCAAATGCATCGCTTTGCAATCACCCTGTAGGGGATCTGGGGCTCCTCATGGTGCCATATTGACTTTCATGTGTGATAGTGTAAAAGTGTATAAGTAACCTACCAGTGTTTAGCGCCTGTTACTGTTGAAGAACAATCCAAAGATCTTGGAATGCTACTAGCTTAACACAGCCAAATGACTTTCATTTACTGAAGCAATGATGTCAAACATTCACACTCACGGTGTTGTTGTAAAGGATAATGTGTGCTCCTTTAATAAGATTGGGCTGTTATGATAGATTTTCCCCTGTCATAATGAGACAGTAAAGTAGCTGCATTTAGTGGCAGCTGTAGGAGATCAGGACAGCATTTTCATAGGGAGGTCTTTGGGGGCAATGGAGCAATATTTCACTAATGGCAGAGCTGGTTCAATCTTAATGATCCACACTGTAATTTGGGTCTTTCCCGGTGCATGTAAACAGTTGCGAGTTGCAATAAAGAGACCGTCATCAAGTAGTAAAAATGACTTGTGGCCTAGAAAGCATCAGGATTTTGTAATTTCGTTTCAAACTGCTAAATGTTTCCGTAGAGAGTGGTGTAAAACAAAAGATTTGTCTATAACACAAAGCAAGCTTTCAACAAGCAAATCTGCCTCAGAAACCACAACATTTTTACAATATTGCCTTTTGGTTGCAGTTAGGTTACATTATAGTACATTAAATCATTGTTTGCATGTTTAGATAATTATAGATCAACTTTTAGATTCAAATGCATCTTACATTCATATATGTTATGGAAACATTAATGAAAATGCTATCTTTTTGGTTCTCTTTACCCAAAAAAAGCCTGCAATGTTTAATGGAACATATAAGATTTTGTCATTTATTTTCATACTGCTAAATGTTACCACAAAACGTTTTTACAGTATTGCTTTTTGGTTGCAATTATCAATTATTGCAACAATCTAGAATATTCTAGTAATCAAAACACTATGTGCAGTTTATGTATTTAAAGGAAAAAATAAACTACGCTTATAAACTGTAAATTGGAGAAAAGTTACATTTTAATTTCAAATACAAATTTAATTGTACAACCAAAAAAAACATTGAACAAGCTGGATTTTTAAATAGCTTCAAAATGTCGATTGAATGTTGATTTTACTAAGTAAGGAATGTCAAACTATGCAATGTTTGTTGTATTACAGTGATCCCTCGTTTATCGCGGTTAATGTGGACCGGAACCCCCCGCAATAGGTGAAAATTCGCGAAGTAGGATCAGCCAATCAGCTAACGGGATACATCCACTCGTGCTCTCATTGGTCGATCTCGCGCCGGGAACAAATTTCTCTCAGGTTTCTCTCTTTGTCTGGCATCCTGGGAAACCGTTTCTCTCTCGCATCACGATAAAACAACGCTGCTTTCCGCAATACGGCTGCCGATATAGCGGTATTCTTGAACCGCGAAGTGGCGAGGGATTACTGTATATGTATTTATATATTTTAAAATGACAAGCTTTGCATCAAAATTACAATGCAGTGAAAACACTGTTGCTTGCTGACCGTTTATGCAAAAACTACAACAGAGGCATGTTGCAACATTTTTGAAATACACGTTTAGATGCGGGTGACTAAATGATGATACAATTTTAATATATAAATTCACACTCGTTTCCAGTTGTGCGACCATGTACAAAAAAAAAAAAGAAATGAAAGAATGCTTATATCTGTAGAAAAAAAGGGTAAAGGTTACATCCACTTGTTAGACACCAAACTAGACTGTATTGACTAAATATAGTCCCTTGGTTCAGTGGCTTGTGAAACGTATTTACTTCCAGTGAATTCCATAAAGATGCAGTCTTTTACCTGAAGCGCTAGACAAAATATCAGTTGCTCGTATTTTCCCAGTGTGTTGGTCAATCTGTGTGAATCAAAAAGGACAAGAGCTTCATGCATAGTCATTGTAACATTTGGATGCCAAACCGAATCTCTTTTGGGGGAGATGGTGCACGGCTAAATGCCAGGATTTTATTGCAGGAAATAAAAGAGCAGACAGAAAGAGAGAGAGAGAGAGAGAGCAAGATGAGGGTTGAGGGAGATGGAAAGAACAGGAGCGCTGAATCTAAAAGCGTCTGAGATCTCAGAAGGAGTCGAAATCAATGCACCACCACAGTTTTCAGCGCAGATAAAAAGGACCTGCCGTCTCAATTGCCTGGAAACTACTTAGAAATTCTCACTTCAAATTTATTTCAGGACTCAGCCACATTAGCACTAAATACTCTGGGTCAGGATGTCTTTGATGTTCTGCATCAAATGAAAAGCAATAATGGGCAGCGACTGCTGTTCACAGAGCAACAAGCCTGGGATTTTACAGCCCCATCAGACATAGGATCACTCCGTTTAGTCTTGTTTGCAGTTCTTTTCATCATATTGAATCGTTTGTTAGCTCTAATCTCTAATTTTTTACATTCGTACATGCGTATCTCTTCATAGTTTTTCATTGATGATCAATAGACCACCCATCCTTCCTCCGTAGGAACGCTGATTCTCACATACCTGTTAAAACGGTGTCCTATTGGCGTCGTCTGCTCTGTTAACTGCAATAATTACGAAACAGTTGTTAAACTCTGCGGTAGGCATCAGTGGACTCGCATATTTGTTGATGTTAAATCAAGGTGAAATGACATCGAACCAAATTGGACTCGTTCAAAAAACAAACGTTCGTTTGTCTTGTGTAGATACAAACTGTGGCATAAATGGGTAGAGAAACAAGTTTTATGCAAATGAGAATTCTAATGAAAACATATCTCCCAGAGATGCGCTAGCCAGGGTAAATGCCTCCATTTTCTCAGCATGAGGTATGCCGCGTGGGATTTAATTCTTAAATATACAAATGACGCAGCACGGCCAATGATCTGCACCCCCTCCCCCCTGAGAAAGTCTTTGTTGTGACTGTGAGGAGGAGGGAATAGGGCTGAGAATTGTTAGGAATGTAATGATTCTGGTTCCGATTCCACTTAACGATTTTGGGTTCCTTAATGATTCCATTAGCAGCCCCCTCTTTTCTCACTGAACAAAAGTAGAGCTATGTTTGAGACAGAATAAAAAAATAAAAAAGTTAAGTGTGTATATATATATATATATATATATATATTAAGGCTGCTGATTTAATTTAATTAGTAATGGAGAAATAGCACGTCGAATACAGTGATACCTTGAGATACTAGCATAATCCGTTCCAGGACTGAGCTCATAACTCAAATTGCTCGTATCATTTTTTCCCATTAGAAATAACAGAATTTTTTTTTATCTTTTCCGGCTCTTTAAAAAACTCCCTTATTAGTGCTAATAACAATGGAAAAAAACGTTTTTAATTGCTATAGAAACACACACACACACAAAAAATGATAGTATATAAGGATTTCTGTGATATATAATAAAATGGGGTTTTAATTATGAGATCTTACCTTCGAGACAGACGATACAGTTGCGGCATGTGCGGAGGAGGAGGAGGGAGGGATAACGTAGATAATGCAAACACAATATGGAAGTGTAGTGTTTCTTCCCGTGTAGTGTATCGGATAGCCTCAGAACCTCATATTTATTATTATTGAACACACATAACTCTTGTTGCTTCCAGCTTGAATCGCTCGTCCCCCTCGGTAACCTCCCGCTGTAAAACCAAGGTGGTCCTCTAGTGGAGCTCATATGCAATTACCCCATAAATTAAGTGGCTTGAGCTGCTCTGAGTGCCCGAACACCTAGTGTCGGCGTCTCTAAGCGTGCTCATATCTCAAATATTTACTCGTATCTCAGAGCAAAAATGTGCTCGATGACTTGCTCGTATCTCGGAATACTCGTATGTCGGGGCGCTCATATCTCAAGGTATTACTGTAATTTAACAACCAGACCAATGCAATGATACGTTTAATAATATGCCTTTCTACAAACTCAAGGCTGCTTTACAATATTAAGTCCAATAAACATGACAGCAGGCATAAATGTACCCTGAGAGAAATATAACAGAACATACATAACGCATTATGTTATTAGAAACGTACATAACACGAACCATATCTTGAGACTAGGGATCAGAGAAACATAAAGTGAAAAGATAGATGGGCTTTGAAATCATGATGTGATTTTACAAATATGTTGGGGAATAGAATTGGGGTGTGAGGGGGCAGTGATGCACAAAGCCCTGCCACCAAACGGTGCTAGTTTGTGCCACGGAACCAGCAAAAGACTTAATTCAGAGGACCTAAGAGGGTTTCCAGAGTGTAGATATGAATGAGGTCAGAAATCTGGAGACCATGGAGGATTTTGAATATGACGAGAAGTACCTTGTATCACATACGGATACGAACGGGTAGGCAATGTAATCTGTGTAAAACAGGATTAATGTGGAAGGATTTCTTGGTATGTGTGAGGACCCTGGCTGTGGAGTTCTGAATATATTGGAGCTTATTTAGTGTCGTAGTGGGTAAGCCAAAAAAGGGAGAATTACATTAGTCTAGGCATAAGTACAGTAATCTAGGTGTAAATAATGAAAGCATGAACTAGGGTCTCAGCATTTCATTGATACTGACGAACGGATGTAAACAAGCAATATTCCGGAGGTGGAAAAGGGCAGACTTGATGAGATATGGGGAGAGAAATATAAGGAAGAATCAAAAATTATATCCCAGTTTTCAACAGTGGTTAAGTTCAAACTAGGAAACCAGCAATATTATAAATTGAAGAAGACCAACCAGAAGTATATTTGTTTTGTCAGTATTTAGTTTGAGAAAATAATTGGTTATCCATGCATTTATTTCATCAATACAAGCTGAAATGGAGTTTGTGGATGTCATCTGCATAATAATGAAAGTTAAAGTCATGATGATGGATAATGTGACCTAATAGAAGCATGTAGATGATGAAGAGTAAAGGCCCGAGAACAGAACCCTGTGGAACACCATGTGAGACAGGGGCAATAGTGGTGACGTAATTTATCTTGGATATTTTATAAAGTTGATTGATGATGAACATGATTCAGGGCAACAACTCTGTGTGATGGAGCCTATAGAATGCTGTCAGAAGGCCAGCATCAGTTTTTGTCTAACATATGGACCTACGTATAGTTAAGAAGTTACAGTAGCAATGCAGGAAACTCTTGTCTATAGTATTTTAGTGCGCTTTTTCATCTGCATCGATGGAGGAACGCAGAACTGTTAAAGGAATAAAAACTGGTTATGAATAATAACCTTTTATCAAACCCAATTCTATAAGCTAGATATCAGACACCAACTCAGAGAGAGTTGACATCCAAAGGTCTACGTGTTGAGCCAGGAACCAGCTGAGCGTTTGCAAAGCGGCTGAATGCTAATCCTGTGAAAGAAGGCAGTTCTTGGGCTGACTCTGGCTGATGTCAGATCGGCGATAGCGCCAGGAGATAAGCATGTCTTATCTTCTTCCTTAAGACACGGTGTGACTGCCATCTGAAGTGCTGTAGACACTTGCACAAAGCCAGGCTTCAAGCGTTTTGCACATATCACAGTCTCTGAGCTACAGAAGTGTAACAGAGTCAATGGAAAGGGCTCCGGCGCGAGCTGACGTGCAGTTGATGAGCGAGCATAAGCTCTGTGTTATCGGCCTCGTCTGTGCCCTGTCGGTAATGAGAGAATGAATTAGATTTCTCTTAAGGTCAATTGTATCCTGCATTTCAGACCATGTGCGTTGTAGTACTGTTTTGATTTAGCATGCTGACGTTTGTCTTTTGAAGCTTCTTTTGAGGGATGATATATGTTTTAATGACTTTTTTTTTCTCTCTCTCTCTCTTTCTCTCTTTCTCTCTCACCCTCCCACATCATGTGTATATGTCCATTTATTTATTTTCATGGGTTTGTTAGTGTGCATGCAGACTAGCTGTTAATGGTGTGACCTAATATCTGAAAGATCCAAATTTTGAACCCAACAAAACTTCCATTTTTAAAACTTAAAGGCATAGTTCACCCAGAAATTAAAATGTGGCCTTTATTTGCTAATTTACTCAATTACAATTATGAATGAAACGTATCATAAATAAAAAGTGACAATTGATCACATTGCAAACCAGAAGATTTTGCATGTTCTATAAATTGATTTTCATCATACTATGTAAAAAAAGTGTATTTCTTTTTTGTGTTCCAAAATTACAATGGAATAAAACAGATTTGCATTTTCTGTATATGTTTTGTTTTATATTTACCAGAAAAACTATTTTATAAATTAAAAAATGTATTTATTAAATTAATTTTTTTTTCTGCCGCAAACCTTAAAATGTCTTGTCTTGCTCCAAAATGTTGATGGTATTAAAAATATGTGTAAAAAATTATAAGTCACCAAACACCTGAGCAATTTTTATTTAATTTTATTGATCAAATTCTTTATTTTTTTACATTGCATTTGTTTGTTTTTTCCTATGTACAGATTCTAGGACTATCACAGACGCACGTAAATTCTCCTATTTCAGTACACCTATTTCAGTAATTTTTGTTGGTTGAAGAGATATTTTATATGTGGTATTAAAAAATATATGCTTGCAGCAGATTTTTAGATGATGCCATTGTGTCGTGATATTGCGTGTATGTGGAGGTGTTTTGTAATTTTTATTTTAGACATTTTGCTATTTTTATTTATAGAATAATAGTAGTGAGAGTACAGGAATGTTATAGGAATTTGGAAATGCTGCAAGTCGGATTTAAACTTGCATTGCCCATATACGTATGCGCTAATTAGACCACAGCTCTGACCTGAACCGTTATTAAAGAAACTGGCTCCACTTTTGTCTTCACACAGGTGTGCAGTGCGATACAAAACCAGGACTTCACTGTGATTGAGGACTACTGCACTGGTCTGAAAGCCCTGCTCTACCTGAAAAGCATCGAGGAGCTCCACGACTGGGACGGCCAGTCTCCTCCTACGGCCCGCCATCAGAAAGGGAAGCCTGTGCCTACGCTAGAGGAAGTCAAAGGATGGGTGAGAGACTTCACAGCTGTATTAAAACACCCTTTTACTGACGATTACCCTTCCCCAACTTCCTCTCACTGCTTTCCTTATTACAGTTCTCTGACACGCCATTAAGGAGCTAAGCGCAATTCCCATAATTCTGCAGCTTTAGGAGCAAGTGCTCATTAATGCAGCATTAGCGTTACACCCATGGACTTGCTTCCATCCATTTACTTGTTGTTAGTTTGTAAAATTCTACATAATAACAGAGTAGTCCAATACACCAAGCGCCCGGTTGCACTTCTGCAATCTCAAAGGTGAAAGAACATTATAGGGCAGTGCTTAGTCGTTATGGTCCTGTTTTACTGTTTCTTCTGCTAAAACGAAGCACTTGGACCAAATTGAGTGGTTTTAACCTGCCTAAGGTTAAAGTACGCACAAGGTCTTGCAGATGGATTGAAGTTTTCCAAGTTTGAATCACCAAAAGAGCTTTGACTTCCAGGAGGAGAAAATAATTGGTTTATTTTATATCGCAACTTTTATTCCTCGGAAATTTACATAGCAGCAACAAAATAATATAGAATCAGAAAATGAGATTTGACAAAGGCAGCTTTTCACGCGTTTAATGGTTTGTACTTCACGTGTACGTTCAGACCTCGGTAATCTCCCTCATTATTTGTGCACAAGGAATATTAGGCGGCATGTAAATGAGCAAAACTTCAGTAAACTGCTTTCAAAGCACCAAATTAAAGGCCTTTATCAGATCACAGCCTTTCTGCTAATACACCAGCCCAGGGAAAAGCTTTGAAGCCCGCCTAGTGTTTTCTAACACGTTAGCTGCGACTTCTCAGCTTCTGACTGCAAGGCGGCTCAGCGCAATAGTTTAAATGCTAATGCCAAATGAGCGTTGTGGAATGAAGGAATAAAACGAAAGAGAAGCAGGCTGATAAGTGTAAGTCATTTCCATGTCGACAGGACATTAGTGCTGGAATCGTGGCAACAATAACTGAGGCACTGGGAAAGCCGAGGGAAGCTGTGGAGTGTCGTGTAGAGACATCACAGCGGTCCATGTGTCCCCAGGCAGCGTAGAACTGCATTCAAGGTTCCTGCTCAAAAGAAGGAAAAGCCGCACGGGTCACAGGGATGTACGCTTGACAGGCGGTCTTTTGTAACCCGAGAGAGAAGAAGAAAAATCAATGAACGTTAGACCATGCAAGAATTGTACTTCACGTCTGCTTTTGTACAGCTCAGGCGAGCTACTTCTCTGTCAGATGGATGCATAAGAAAAATACATTTGCATTTCTTAAGGGAAATAACCAGAGCTTGCAAGGGTAGATGTGATAAAGACTAATCAAATGTAATATTACATCATTGCTGGCAAGCAAAAGCATGGTTTTGCGTCAAAGATTTGTTTCATTTAGAGCATGTCATTTTTTTATCTTCAGTAAGACAGAAATGTAATTCTGATTTACACTCGTTCAAAAGTTCCAGGTCAAGATTTTTTTTATGCTATGCATTAAATTGATCGGAAATTACAGTAAACACATTTATACAGGTTGGCATTTGAAAATGTCAGTAACAGTAATGCATTTAAACAGTATATGCATTTATGAAATTGGAAATAAATTACATTTTAAAATATATTGTTTAAATATTAAATTATAATTATATTAATATAGATACTTCTAGAAGAGACTTCTTTCTAAAACATTTGAAAAAAATATTTTGAATGGTAGTGAATTATTATTATACATTTTTTATTAAATTCATTAAAAATGAAATTGAATTCAAAAATGTAAAAAAACGGCAAGGACATATATGATCATATTAGCTAGCTTACTTAAAGATGATTTCTAAAGCATAGAAGCACAAATTGTTAATTCATTGTTTTAGTGTCTTACCATCACTCTAGTTTTAAAGGATAGATTATAATTTTAAGCCATTTTTATTACAGATTTTTAAATACTTTTTCCCACTCTATACTAAAGATTTTGATTTTTCTTAACTTTCTTCATATTTGCTTTACATTATTTTTATAGGTTCATAATGGCTATCAGGTTCTCCAAAAAGTGAAAAATACCATTACCATCACATGTAGTTTACCCGGACCATTTCAGTCACTGGATTCAAAATGTGTAAATATACTAACATATCAATAAAAAAATATTTTGCTTTGAAAACATACTTGGAAGCATATGGTTTAAAACAAACAGGTATGTATCTTATAATAGGATGGTAACACTGAATAAGCAGTGGCTCTGTGATACACACACACACACTCACACAGGCTCCATCTGTTCCTCTTTCTCCCCTAACCAGGGCGTTGTGTCGCCCCTGACAGTGTGAGGCAAGACAACCTTGCTGAAGGCTTCATTACCATTATAGTCCTGCCAGGCAACACTGAGCTGCACAGGCAGCCAGACCGCTGTTTACAAGTGTTAATACCCCCACGGTCCGGCCTAGCTGAGAGAAAGTGGATCAGATGTCCAGCAGACACACAAACAGGCAACAGTTTCAGTGTTGCATTGCCTAACTGCAACGTTTTAGAAATGGCAGCGGAAACCCCACCGCTCATCCCCTGAGAGAAGAGCGCTTGCTGCCTCTGCGAGAAAAAAAACAACAAACTTGTCTTTTGCTGAACGCTCCCTTAGGCTCAGTTTTATCAACCACAGTGACTTCTGTGCTCTTGTCTTCTTTCCTTCAACGTTGTGGAGTGATCAAGCTTGCCTTTTTATTCTTTGTGGCTAACAAATTTTCTCATACCCCTCGCTGTCCTTCATTACCCTTTCTTATCCCCTCTGTATTCAGTTTGGCACTCTCTTTTTTCTGTCTTCCTTCCTCCTTTGCTCTCTCTCTCTCTCGTGTCTTTCAAGCTTTATGTAAACCGTGTCCGGGCTTGTGCTCGGTTGCTCACTGTTCTCAGTCTCATCGAACTTGCCACAGGTGAGCTGTCAGTCAAAAGAGAGGCTGTCTAAAAGCTGGCTGACAGGTAATATCTGTCTGGAGCCTTTCTCTGGCTGAACACCTTCTTCTATCCCAGCTTAATAGGATAGTTCACTCAAAAATGAAAATTCTGTCATTAGTCCCTCATGTCATTTTAAACCCAGAAGATTTTTCATCCATCTTCAGATCACAAATTAAGATCTTTTTTCATGAAATCTGACAGTTTTCGGTCCCTCCATTTGCAGCTACGCAACTACCACTACTACTCTTCAAAAAGTTCATAAAGAGATTGTAAAACTAATTAATTGTGAATTGAGTGGTTTAGTCAACATTTTCTGTAGAGACTCAATTACTTTATATGATGAATCGATTTCGTTTAGGCTTTTATTCACGTTTGAGCTTCAGCAAGAACCAATGAGGTTCATTATTGCGTTACGCAGAACATTTGAGCTTCAACAAGAACCGATGAGGTTCATTCTCGCGTTACGCAGAACATTTGAGCTTCAGCAAGAGGTTTGTTTTCAAATAGGTTTGGCTGAGCTTTTTTATGTTCGCTGATCACAGAATTTTTTTAAAAGCCTTAATTCAATCTGTTTATCATATAAAGCAATCGTGTCTCTTCAGAAAATTTTGACCAAACCGTTTGATTCATATGGACTAACATTGTTTGAACATCCCAACCCAGCAATATTAGCTCAAACAGTGGCAAGACTACCTGCTTGACCTAACCCAGTGCTTCTCAATTATTTTCTGTCACGCCCCCCTAGGAAGAGGTAAAAATTTTGCGCGCCCCCCCCTCCCTCCATTTTGGAACTTCCGTCTTATTGTTTCCATGGCAACGCGTCATGCTTGTCACGTGACATACCGCAGTCACAAAAAGCGCTGTATAATAGATAATTCAAAATAGTCACCAACTTGTTGGCTCAACTTGTTGAAACCTAAAAGAAATTTTATGTGGTTGAAAACACTGAATTGTTGTGATAAATGACAAGCTCTGAGCGCGTCTTTTTCTGGATCAGTGCCAGATATCGCGTGAAAACACGTGTGAATTTAGTGGTTGATCACGTGATACATATGAACACTGGTGTGATCGTACAAGTCAAAGGATGAGGGGACGGTTATCTGAACTTCATATATGCTGCTGTTGTTCGGTGCAAGAAAACCTACTCCCTGGCAAAAAAAAACATGTACCTCAGGGTAACGCGCGCCCCCCCCCCCTGGCATCGCCCCACTATTTGAGAACCACTGACCTAACCAATGACAAACAGAGTGTTTGGGAAACTTGTTTGAACACATTCATTGTTTTGTTTAGTGATGTTAGTGGCACAGAAACACCCACTTTATCTTTAAAAGCGTTTCCCCGAAAAGCATCCCATCTTGTAATCTAGATGCTCAATTGGAATCATGTTTATTTTAGGTGACATATGGGGTCATTTGTGCGTAGAGATGTGAACGGGCCTGTGGAGAACAGTTTAGAGCACTGCTTTAGTGCACATTATATATGAAGGGACTCAACCGGCCGCTGTCCTGTTTGGCTGGCCAGAGTGAAGATGGACTGTTATTGCCAAGCGATTGTCCAACTGCTCGATGGGGTCTTTCATTAGACCTCTTTGATATCTGACCCACGAGACAATGGCCAATCGTAGTGCATAACACGCTGCTACCGTTGTTCCAGGAAGCCCAACTGCTTGAGAGCAAGTGTTTGACAATTACTAATCACAACTGAATAAATGTATGGCCATTACATCAATGTTACATCTGCAAAAAATCCAGATATAGTACAAATTATATTAATTGATTGCTCTAAATTATGATTTAAAATAAAATAATAGTTAATATTAGTTTTTCTTGAAAACTTCAACACCCCTAAACGCACTGGTTTGCCGTCCATGCATTTTCTGTCATCCAATAAACTTTTTCTGATAATAAACCTGAATTTTTTATGTCCATGTAACACAGAGAATGAGTAAACTTTGTTCAATTACATATACCAGTTGTCCCCAACCCCCGGTACCGGTCCGGTCCGTGAGCGGCTGCAAGTGGCTGTGGTGTGAAGGCATCAACAATCTCGCGCGAAGGAATCAACAACCTTGCTCGCACATATATATATATATATATATATATATATATATATATATATATATATACTATTATATTTTCAGTTTTAATTTTAGATTAAGTAATAGTGCTTTTGCTATATGTATTAGTTTTGTATATATATATTTTTTTATTTTTATTTTTTTATATATAGAGTAAATTCAATATTTCAGAATATATTCTATAACATTCTATAATTTATTTTGTATTTCAGTTCTATTTTTTTACTACTGCAACTTATTTTAAGTAGTTGCCAAGGCCAAATTATCTTTTGATTTCAGCTACATTTTGTTAGATTTTATTTTACTTCAACATTTTGTATTTACATTTTTGTTTCACATAACTCACCTTTAAATTGTAGCATTTTATTGCGACGGTGACGTATGGTTTCAGTGATTGTTTCCTCTTTGTAATATTGTGTTCTGTGTAAACAATAAGTTGAAGCAAGCAGCCCGTCTGTCACATAAATGAATCTTTGCACAGCTGATGTGTGCTATGTGTTGTTTACAAATTTGAGAGGATGATACGAGTGAGAAAATGTGTGTACACTATAAAAAAAAATGCATCCAATTAGGAGAGACTGTGTGATAGCTGAAGACACAGGACCTGCATGTGGGGTGGTGGACGGCACCCAGTACTTTTCATTAAACCAGACACAGTTCGATGACTTTTCACTAGTGGGCCACTAAATTATCACAAAAACAAATAAGCGAGGATGATGCACAGCATGCCAGGAGTTTTGAGACGAATGCTTCCCCTTAATGAGCTTAACAGAATGTCTTCCTCCCTTCGAGTCGCACCTAGGGGCGGGCTCCTAACTTTCCGCCGTCTCCCAGGGCCTCCCCTCTCTCGCTGCGGTTTATGCTGGTTCACCCGAAAGCCTCTCACAGTGTCATGAAGAAGTAGGAACGAGATGACGGAAAAACATTGTGGCTGTAAAAAGACTTTGTGCTGTCCTGGATTCAAATTAATGAGGGTTGAACGCTCTTGAGATAAATTTAGATTTTCATATTTAATTATAGTCTGCTGCATTGGTTGAGTGTGGATAAATCACACAATTATTATGCTTCAGGGTTGTTTATAGCATTCTTTATGGCTTTTATTTTTGACTCATGAGTTGATATCTTTTCTTAATAGCACAATGAGCAGTTGAAAGAGCAATAAGACTTAATAGTTGGATCGCATGGCAGCACTCGGCTGAGAAATGACGCCTGGCTTTGCTTTGAACCCGCGTCACTCTTTCATGTACGTAGCCTTGTCGTTGCCTTGTCTTTGAGTTTTTCACCTTCAGACGTGATGCTTGACACCCGCTCGCTGTACCTGAAGAAATCAGAAGAGCGAAAGATTAACATCTTTTGATCAACAATCTCACTGACATTGACTCCGACATTAAATGAATGTTTTATTTTGTATGTGACGAAAAACGGTGTTCAACCGCACAGCCTAACTCACTTGCCAAGAAATGTCATCTGTTGGCTTCACGTGAACTCTGATGTGGAATATATCTTCAGATCTGATTGTAGCTTTATCTGTAATGCGATTATGCGATGCATGTTTCCCAGGTTGGGCTTCAAGCGCTACAGGAACGGTTCATGTAAAAGTGAACGTTCTGTCATCATTTATTCATCCTCTTTTCGCATGACTTACTCTTTTCTTCAGAAAGTCACACGTCACACTCCACACGTCAGTGTGGTCCAAAGCAACAGTGGAAAAATACACTGATATTCTTTTGAGTGTCTGAAAAGAAAAAAAGTCATACATGTTTGGAATGGCATGAGGGTGAGCATATTAATTTTTTTATTTTTGGGTGAACTGTTGCTTTAAGGTTTCCAGCAAAGATCCATTTAAGTGATCAAATGTGATATTGTATAATGTTAATGTCTAATTCAAATAAATTCTGTTCTTTTATACTTTCCATTCATCATAAAATCCTGAACAAAAACTTTATTGTGGTTTTCACATCAAATATTTGAATGATAAGATTTTAATAATGGGAAGAAATGTTTCTAGAGCACTAATTCAGCATATTAGAATGATTTCTGAAGGATTATATGATGCTGAAAACAGGAATTGGTTACATATTAAAATAGAAAAGTTATTTTAAATTTTAATATTTCATAGTATTACTGTTTATTGATCAAATCAATGGAGCCATGGTGAGACTTCTTTTAAAAATATCATACTAAACTTTTGATAGTGTAAGTTCCCCGCAGTCTTTCTCTTTAGTGTTGTTCTGTGGGTGCGAGACAATTGAGTGCTCAGGTTGGTGTGTGTTCACACAGCTGCGGTGTCATGTCCCATCATTGCATCTGTCCGTCCCGCTCACCCGCTATTCACAAATAGCCGCGTGGAGCAGCACCACGGCTGCAAACTGCCTGCCAGCGTGCTTGTAATATCCCCACCTGCATCCAGGGGCAGCAGCGTGTGGAATCCTTTCAATCCAAACTGCCTTGATTATCATAATCTAGGGAAATCACTGCAAACGGTATTTCTCCACTTAAGAACACAACAGGCGTGCCCAACCAAGCCACCGGCCCTCAGACACGTGACGTCAATGCCGGGATTTGTGGGGGAGAAAATGGCATGGATTCTTTTATAATATTATGCTGGATTGGAGCTCAGATGGGGATTGAGATGCCCTATTGTTTTGATTGAGCAAATCAATATTTCTCTTCTATAATTGTATATCAGAACCCTGACATTCAATCAGTTTTCTTAATGAAGCGTTTTACATGTACTGTAATATATTCAACTATAGTGATTAGAGTACATGATGTCTGTCCAATATATGCAGATTATGTAAGTCCATATTTCAGTGATATCTCCCCTATGGGAAAACCCATCTAAAACAGCTTAGTAGCTGGTTTTCATGGTTTGGTGCTGGTCCAACCTTGTCTTTTATAGTTATTATCTGATCCAAGGCAGTCTTAAAGATGGTGGATGTGCTTTAATATATGGAAGATCATTTTCCGACAGCCGTTGAAGCTTTGGAAATATCAGGGAATTGTGATTTCTAGTCCATCTTGATAATAAAATCGTAAAATATTAATTGAAACGTCTATAGTAGGTTAAAGTGTTTCATTGAAATCATAAATGTTCAGTTTTAAAATATTAAATCAGCTGAACATTGCTTTTTGTAAGCACGCAATCTGTATATTCTCTATAGGGCACAGCTGATTGGTTCCTGGAGTATCAGCAGCCAATGAGCTCGCTGCATAACTTTCAAATCGGTATTTATTTTACTGTATTTAATATTCCAGTATTTAATCAAAATATTACTCCTTATGCCTGCATATCCACTGTCATAGAGCTTCCAAGTTTGTAGAAATCCTATGGGTAGAGCTGAGACCATGATCATGTTGCAGAAAACTTTTTTTTTAGCATGGTGAGAATTGGCTTGGATTAAATAAGTGAATTCACCCAGGTTCTATATGAGAAGCTCACTGAGAGAGTGTGAAGTGGCCGAGATCGTGTTTCCTGTCGACACACTCCTGCTGAATCCTTCCACCCACAATCGAGCCTTGTTCGTCGCCACGGTAATGTCTTAAGCCTGAATGGCAAATGAATATTTTTGCAAATATATTGCATGATTTTACAGTACAGGGCTTTCAAAAGATACAAAAGTGGTAAACCAAGGACAATAATCTCTCAGAAATCATTCTGCATGACCTACATCATTTTACTTTTTATGCACAAACGATTTCGACAACGCGCACAGCTGCTTCGGGGACCGCGGATGTAATATCGATCGTGCGTGCTTGCCAATAAGTTTTCTTTCTTTTGACATTAAAACAGTGCTTTGTGCAAAACACCACAAACCTGAAGTCTCACCTCCGCGTGGAATGAATGCGGTTAAGCCCAGAGCAGATTAGACTCTAAACCGCTGTATGTTGACAGAAGGGATCTCATTAATTTTCAAAGATGAAAAAGAGTAGCCACTCCTCAAAAGGGAGCAGCGTGTGTCTTTAATGCCTTTGTTTTCCTCTCCTGTGAGTGTGTGTACTTCTCTGATGGTCTAATGAGGGATGCAGCGCTGATGCTTTGGCACACACGGCATCTGAAGCCCGGTGAATCAGTAATCACTAGTAAGCGTAAATACCGGTCTCCTTGGTGAGAGCATCTTAAAGAAGAACACATGGCACTGTATGAAAGGAAGAGTGTGCTTCAGAATTCAACATAATTGAGTTTGACAGGAACTATAATTGGTCACCTCAAAGAAAACTCAACTCAATCAACAAATGATATCAGGCGTCTGTTTTTTGAGTGCATATAGTGTAAGAAATGTCCAGAAAAGAATGTTGGCCACAAACTATCCCACTAGTTAGTTGTTTTTTATATACCTGATGAACATAATTTCTTTAGTAAATTGGATGGTAGAACCCAATAAATAAAACTAAATTAACACTGGTTCTATTTATTAGGTTTTGCACTGATATATCGGCCAATAGTCGGTATCGGCCATTAAAATCTTTTTTTTTTATCGGCCATCAGCCAAATGTTGAAAAACAGCCAATGATCAGGGGCGATTATATACCGTCAATTTAAAGGAGGCGGAAAACTACCTCGTTGTATACATACTAACTTAGTTGTATGCATACATTTAATTTTTTAAATGAATACATTTGTTTTAATTATTAGCCATATCTAAAAATAAATAGCAGTTTAATGTAATAATTTGTGCTATAATGTTCATTTCAACCTCTATATAGTATTATAGATTATAGTATATTGTAGTAATGTACCAAATGAGAAAATCAAATTGAATAATCGGTATTAGTGGAAAAAAAATTCTGCAATTAGCTTTAATTTTTATATTTAATTGTTTATGTTTCTATTAATTGTAGTACTTAAATTTATTTCAGTTAGTTCTCAAGGCAACATATAGTATATATAAATAAATCATATTTAAAAGAAATTATATATAATATTATATAATATATTATATATAATTATATATAATTTAAATTATATATATATATATATATATATATATATATATAATTTATTTAATTATTTTTATTTCAAGTTTTCAATCTAATATTTATTTTTATTTTATTCCAGCCTCATTTCAATTTCCGGAAACAATTTTAGTTTTAGTTAACAATAATAAAAATCAGGTGCAATTCATTGTGTTTGTTTCTTGTTCCCCATAGAGTCTGCCCAGTTTTGGCCTGTACCTGCAGGAAAAGGAGGCGGCGATTGCGAATCACAAAAAGAAACTGAAAGACTGCAGTAGTGACTCTGTTTCCCCCGAAGGAACAAGAGTTTATATTCCCAAGGGTCCCGTGCCAAGAGTTAAAGTGTGTTTGCTTAAATTATTCTTATATAATTCTTGTATATCACTGAAACTCAGAAATGTTTTCCAACCTTAAGACCTTTGGTCTGAATTTCCAATATATTTTTGTGCTCAGGATGTGATAGCCAAAGCTCTGAAACACATCGGTGCCTATCATGAGCTAAACATTCAGGAGCAAGTGCAAGCTCTGATCGATCCGGAGATGTGCATTAACTGCGGGAAGTGTTACATGACCTGTAACGACGCTGGATACCAGGTGCGCACCTCCCTCTGTCCACCCACCACAAACACACTGAATGTTTGTTCCCACACAAAAAGCCATAGCTCCAAGCCTCTAGCTGTTAAATTACAACTCCTGGCACTTCCAGGGCTCCAAGACTTCAGCTAGTAGGTTTTTAAACTGAGAAAGAACCATTTCTAGCTAACAGAATGAGGTTTATGTTTGCAAAAAAAATTTGGTCTATAATAACTGACCATATTATATATTCTGAATGACTAAAGTCAATTCTAAAACCATTACAACTTTAAATACCAAATCAAAGTACACAAATCGAGTTGAATAAATCTGTTCTTGGGTAAAAGTACAGATACCTTATGAGATATTGTATTACTCCAGTAAAGATTTTAAGTATTCATTTCCAATTTTACTAGAGTAAAAGATCTTTAATGACTTTTCCTTTTAAAATTAACACTTTGCAATAATTTAATGTTATGTAGTGGTGTTGTAGTTTTTTTATGGGCATGCACAAAACATTTATCGAGCCATGTTTTTTATGGACATGTTAAAGTTTACTAAGTACCCCAAGTGAAGTACAGATACTTGAAATATGTACTTGCCGTAAGTATTGTAACAAAGTAAAAATCCTTTGATAAGTGTCCACCGCTACCAAATAGTGAGCTAAAATCAATACACCAATATTTATGGCATCCCTAGTGTATACCCTGACATAAAAAGTGTCAAAAAAGCCATAAAAAACAAGTGCTGCTATGGTGCCTCTTACTGGCAGGCTAAAGATGTCTCATTAGCACACATGATTTTCCCTTTAGAGACTCTAATGAACATTAGCTCTGAAAACGGTGATGTCCCCTTGTGCTTCAGCCTGCAGAAGTACGGCAAGTGGGATGGCTTTGACAGTTTTATTAAAGTATTCATCTCACCCTCTCCTGTTAAATAAATGTCCCTTGCAATTTATCATAAGGGTATTGATGAAGTAGAGTGCGGGTTTTATCAAAGCAGTAATTGTTCACAGTGACGCTCATTGTCTGTGAGTGGATCTCTAAGAGGAATTACACATTATTAATGCTTTCTAATATAGAAGAGCATTCGTCAACATAATGTGTCACGATCAAATAGGTGGCCCATCAAGCAGTAGAAAACACAAGTCTGACGCACTAGCAGCAATCCGGTTATGTTTGAAAAGCTGCCCGTACTCGATTTCACCTGCCAAAATAATGTCTTATCCTCCTATCGTACAAACACAATATTTTACTGATTGTTTTAACAGTCTAGTATAACATTTAGATTGATGGCCGTTCCACCCTCTGCTCCAGGGTGTATTCATATTGCACAGCAATATCTAGCAAAAATTCAAAAAAAGTTTTTTTACATAATCGGAATAATTAAATTAAACATAATTAAACCTATATTAAATCGATTTAAGATTTTTTTTTTTTTTTTTTTGCATTGTGGCAATATTTTACAACAACTACAAGAATTTTCCTTCAAAAGTCTCATTACGTTTATTAGTAATGTACGGTAAGATAATTTACTTTACATTTTTATCACTTTAACACAATTTTCTTTTTACTTGTATTTCAGTAAAAATAATAGTCACATTAAAGTAATTATATTATTGTTGTTGCTGTTATTATGTTAGAATTTATTTAATATGTCTAACATATTGTATTATATATATTGTTTTTCTATAATATTATACACAATATTAAAATTACATTTATTATTACTGTTAATGTTATTAATATTATTGTTATTATTAATCATCATTTTTAAACCGGCTTAAAAAATTAAAAGGCCATTTTTGTCTATTATATTAATTATTTTATATTATATTAATTGTCATAATGTGTTTGTAATTTGCTACAGTATTGTTTTTTTAATAATTGCATTTATCATTTTTGTTGCTATTATTATTGGTATTAATTAAAATTAAAAAGCAGATATTTTCATTATTATTATGGTGTATAAATACTTTTCAATTAAAATAATATATCTTTTTTATTATTACATTAAATTACATAAAAATTATAATAAAACAAAACCATACAATCTAAATAACATTTCGTTATGTTTTTGTTTTTTCAATACGGTAATGAGAATTTAATGAAATACCAACTATAATTATCTTATTTTGATTTTGGGAAATGTGTGAAACGTGACCCCCGTGACACGTTCTCGGCAGGTTTCCCACACCTGTGTCGTTCAGTGTATTCTGTGTGGTTCCAGCACACCGTCTTTGTTGTATTTGTATTGTGTGACGTCCAGCCGTAGCAGGTTGTCGCCCCTGGTGAGGATATAATGATTCTAATGTCTCTGTGTCTGGCAGGCCATTGTGTTTGACCCCGAGACTCATCTCCCCGCGATTCAGGACAGCTGCACCGGCTGCACTCTCTGCCTCAGCGTCTGCCCCATCATCGACTGCATCAAGATGGTTGCCAGGACAACACCTTACACGCCAAAGCGAGGCCTGCCTCAAGTTGTGGAGCCCGTGTGCTGAGAGAAATCCGAGACAGAAAAGATAAAAATGTCTACATCACAGCAGTGAATTTACTTCGTAATTGCAGTGTGAAGAATTAACTTTGTTGTCATGGGGGGAGGAGAAAATAATTAGATTTAAAAAAAAATAATAATTGCCTTATTTTCATGAGCCAATTATCTAGAAATAATCTTAGGGGGTGTAAAGCGTGGTGTTATTTTGAAACAGTAGCAAGGCAATTTGTCGAGGTGAAGTTCCTGTCTCTCTTTCTCTGAGGGCTGATGGGAATGAATCTGAGCAGAGGGAATAATGTCTGTTTATGCAGATGTGGGAAGACGCTGTATCCTTTAACAAGAGCCACGATGATGGATCGTCCACTACATGCACAACCGAATGCAATCACAAATACAAGAGGTGGTGATGATGGGGAATGAGGAAATGGTACAGAAATGGAACAGAATCATGCTCGACATTGTGTGTATCCAAAAAGCCAACATACCTCTACAGATAAACGTATTAGTGTTAGTTACCCACTTTTAATTTCTAATTGACATTAATGTCCTTTTAACCCTTAATAACAAATGTGCTTGATTTTGATTGCATTAGCCATCTGGACAGGGTCATTTAGAGAGCCGGTCTACCCTAGAACTAGACTGAACATTTTAAGTAAAGGTCATCTATGACCGTTTCCAGACATTAGAGATGAAGACTAGCTGTTATTCATCTTGGACCCAAAAGGTCAAGTCTGACCACCTCTATCTCGGCTAACACAAGGCCCATCCGTACTGCACACACAAGCACCTCGCTTGCTCTCTACAGACGCTCATATTTCAGCTCAAAATCAAAAATTCTCAATACGATACTGTGAAAAAAATCAATATACGGTACTGTGAAACAGCAGCTCAGTTATACAATCCTCAATACATTTTTCTTAAATTTCTGCATTTTCTACATTCACTTAATTGCATTCAAGAAACACTGAAATTGTAATCAGTTCTTGCTTTACCTGGGAATCGAACCCATGACCTTGGCGTTGCAAGCGCCACTCTCTACTCATTGAGCTACAGCGTATTTTTTTTATAATTACATTAAACAATTACAAATTACACTATATGTTATATTGTTTCATATTAAAATAATGGGAATTATGGGGAAAATATGCTTAAATATCACATACTTTAACCCAATAAATAAATAAATAAATAAATACTTTATATGAATGGCTATATGACAAAAGAAGCTTGAATTTGTTTCGTAGTGCTGATTCAATTTTTTTGGCTACTAATTATTACTTATCTGTAAGCCTACTTCTAGTAATATGTACTTATCTGTAATTGCACACTTGTGGACTTGCATATTAATAAAAAGTCTTGTTGTCAATCTTATTTGACTAGCTCTGATGTAAACGATTCCCTTATGTACTGTATTAATACTGTAATACCGGTTCGGGTTAATGAGGGCAACCTGCAGATCGGCAACACGCGAAAAACATTTGAAGGAGACTGGAATAATTGAGGTCTCGTGCGTTCACCTATGAGGGTGATGGTTCATATTTGTTATGTAGATGTCACGTAGACTGTGTTGTTTACAGATGGATGGAAGCCAAACGCAGCCGGCTGGTTTGATTAGTCGGTGGGCAGATCAGAGTCTGCCAATAAATCGGGTTCCACTCTGAATGCGGGCCCTGAGTCTCTGCTTCAGGGGTTACAGGTTAGTGTAAATGTTTACTTCCTCATTGGCTGGCTGGTGAGATAATTAGAATGACATTTTGCATGGTCGCAGTGCAGAATGCATGGCGCGCCCCCCTTCTCCGATTGTGTCGTAGCGCACATCATTAAAAATCAACATGGCATCAATCTCGCACCAGTGGTGTGAACTCGAAGCCAGTGCAAACGATCATCAGTGGCGTATTCAGCCGGCGGCAGCGCGTGGGGGTGTGCTGACGTGTCTCCTTTGCAGAGATGACGAGGGTGCTGGCCTTAACGCTCACTTCAGCAGCCAGACATTTCTAAAAAGTCCTTTCTGCTTGTTAAAGTACACACTCGGAACAACGGCATAATTGTGCTTGCCGCAAAGCAATGTATTAATTAATGCATTCTGCCAAATACGTGAGGAACGTGGAAACGCAGCCAACTTATCAGGATTCACAGGCACAGAAATATAGTTTGAAGTGTTCAGGTGAATGGAATATTAAACAATTTGAGATTAAAATCTTCTTTGATTGATTGTACCTCCATTAATGTTAATGATGTTCCGAAAAACATTGCTCTTCTGTTCGGGTCACAGCTGTACCCACTCTTTGGTGAGCGAGGGTCACGAAGCTTGAACGTGGCTAACCGTGAGGTTTTTGTCATGCATGTTTTCCAATTAGCTTTGGCTTTAATTTCAATCCATTGTCTAACGTCTGGATTGGAGCCAAGAGTCAGAGTGGAATTTAAATGACGATCCACTAGGCTGCTTCAAAATTTCAACATTTAAAAGGCTCGTGCAATGCCTGTATTTACATGCACTTTTCCCCAAAAAGATGTTAGTCGAGGACTTTCGGTTCTCCATGACCATTTAACCATCTGAGCCTTCGAATGACGTATATAGTTACAGATTTAAAGAAAATATCCGATGCGATAACATTGTTAAGGACTGTAAAACCAAAGTTGTCATTACAGTTATGTTTACTATAAAACATTAAATGTAGTATAAATTGTTAAATAATTTTAAAATAATATCATATGCTACCCAGCCAAAAAAAGTTCTTCTACTGAAGTTCTTCGTCAACAGTTCTTCTAACCCTGGTTGATGGAGTGTGTAGCTTTTCATTTCTTGAACAACTATGTAGGAAGACACATACTCTGGTTATTTGGTTTTCCATGACATTTACTAACATCTGACCCTTCGAATATTCATATTTGAGGTGTCACTCCAAACCTGTATCTCTTTCTTCTGTGGAACACAAAATATTTTGATTGCCATTGGGGGAAAGAACAAGATACTTTTATTAAAATTTCTTCTTTTATGTTCCAAAGAAGAAAGAAAGCCATGCAGGTTCAAAACGACATGAAGTTTAGTTAATAATGACAGTATTTCCATTTTTTGGTGGACTCGCATTTTGAATGAGCTATTTCCGTTGCTGTACCTTTAAGTCAAACAAACAATATGATATATGGACTGTAGTAATTCACACTTTTGTTGTTACTGGGGATATATGTTTCATTTGTTCAGGTAATGTCAAAACCATGATCTGAATGACTGTTAAATGATAAATGTTCAGGGTGGTTTTTTTTATTTTTACATCAGCCATTTACTAGTTTCTTCACTGTTTTGGTATTCTTGGTGGAGCAATGTTTGATTCCTAGTGAATGCAAGAACTGATCAAACGCATGCTTTGAAATTTTGAATGCATTTTTGTATTCTCTGTCAGTGGACATTTCGGCAAGAGTGAGGTCTGGTGGGATCTTGTGCGCTGGACTGAAACTTCTACGGCAGACGTCATTTATCAGGACAGCTGTAATAAACAGAAACATTAGCTCAGAGCTTTGTATTTGTTCCCAACCGTCGTTCGATACAATATCTCGCCTCTGTTTTATACTGAGCAGGAGGGATGTGTGCTGAGAAATCGTGGTGTCTGACATTTGGAACTTCCAGGCTGAAGTGACAAATGAATTAGAGTTCCCAGCACCTTCTCTTTAATGGATGCGAGCCGGCCCACACCTCCCCTAAATCTAAAAACAGCAACGTATCACGTCATCAACAAGAGAAAAAAAAAAAGATGCCAGAGTCTGGAACTTGAATGCTGAGGTTATGAAGACCCACAACAAGTTGGCGGGCCTAATTGTTGTCCGGGCCGTTTTCTGATTGTGACACTTAGCCTAACAGCGGGTTTGGTGTGTTATTGTTGTAGCCAGTTGACTGTTCTGTGGCGTTCGCACGGTGCAGTCAGAGCGGGAGTTTGACATGCTTTGTGAAGCTTCTTTGTTGTGCCGTGCTTGTGCATGAAGAGGGGGGTATGAGATTGAGAATGCATTTCTAGCTATGCTTCAAAAGGACACGGTCCCCAGAACATTGATAGTAATAGATTATCCACTGTACTGTGTAATAATCAATTTGATTTCGTGTGTGTGTGTGTGTGTGTGTGTGTGTGTGTGTGTGTGTGTGTGTGTGTATGTGTGTGTATGTGTGTGTGTGTGAACAGGAACGATCTCATCTTCCTTTCAAAGGCAGGAGCGAGGGAGGGTGAACTGCCCAGGGTAAACTGCATATTGTAAGTGTGGTGGCGGTTCTCTCCCAAGACTACAAAGAATTGTACAAAACAAAAACATCCATCCATCTGTCTATATCGAACTCTGTCTATCTATCAATCACTATCTTCAATCCAGTCAGCTCATGTTCTCATGTAAATACGTGGAGTTCACTTATCTCGAGCTCGGTTAACTCGCCAACCCTATTATGTCGATGTTTTTGAAGTGGAACAACCAAACTGAGGCTTAGATGAACACACACACACACACACACACCCTGCTTCTGTTCTGAAGTGCGCTCTGCTCAGTGCCGCTGCGGATTGAAGATCACGGTTATTAAAAGACGGGACGAAGCCGAATTTGTTGAGAAAGCACATTAGACAGGCAGAACGCATTGTTATCTCGATCATCGGTTATCTCTGTGCTTTTTTGCAACCCCGGAGGCCGTCGACATAACCAGATTCCACTGTATTTCCATGTTGGAATTCTCAGGTTAGAACAGCTTCGGTGTGACCCAGTCTTTAGAAAATATATTTTTAAAATGAAGTGTATTTGAGCATCTCTGTCAAACAACAGCCACTTAAATAATTTAATAATGAATTTTTCCCATAAACCTGGTGTGTGTGTTTGTGTGTGTGTGTGTGTGTGTGTGTGTGTGTGTGTGTGTGTGTGTGTGTGTGTGTGTGTGTGTGTGTGTGTGTGTGTGTGTGTGTGTGTGTGTGTGTGTGTGTGTGTGTGTGTGTGTGTGTGTGTGTGTGTGTGTGTGTGTGTGTGTGTGTGTGTGTGTGTGTGTGTGTGTGTGAGCCTGCATGTTTTGGAAGTCGTGTGTGTGTATGTATGTATATTCTACTTGACTGGTTATGTAAGTCCATCGAGTGTGTGTGTGTGTGTGTTTGAGGACAGTCTGATACCAGAGCTTAACAGGTAAAGGTCACTGAGATGAGATGGAAATACCAGTGAACAGAGCCTAAGGAGGAAGGACAGGATGGTATTTGGTCCTGCTGATTCAGGACTTGATCTCATCACTGTGAACTTTGAGCGTCATCCCAGAGAGCTTCAACAGAGGGCGCTACACAAATCCTCTCACACAGGCAGATGGACACAGCTAGACTAATTCATCATTCTGTTATACAAGTGTTGCAGGTTTTTAGCACTTTTTCTAAACTGCTACTTTAATATCTGAGTCCAGTGAAATGTTTAAGCGTTTAAATTAATCACAGATACAGGCGTTTTCACACTCTGGTAATGAGGGAGACGGAGGTAGTCTGGAGAAAGTGCTAAGTATCTTGAATGGTGTGGGAATTTCATCATCTCTTTCATCAGTTATAGGTAAAATCAGTACGATTTTGAGAAACCTCGTGAAATATTGAAGAGCAGTGTTCTGATGTATTGAGCTCTGGTGCACATGTTGGAATCTGGAGACAGTTCCTTTAAAACAGGCCGAAATGACACAAATATACTTTCAAAACAAAACCATGTTAATCTAGATTGGTAGATAAGCACTGTTTGATCTTTTGATTCTGACATTTGTTTGCCAACCGCGTGAGCTGGTGTGCATTAAACCTAAGCAAATCTACACAATTCCCCGACTTCCATCTTTCTCCATATCAAATTCTAAGATGGAAGTTGTTCTGTCCCTTGGAGAGTCCTTGCATTGAGCTCCACTTTACAGAAATTGGCCTCTGCGCCATCAAAGCCCAGCCGAGGACTGCAGGCGGCGGCTGACATTTTGATTGAGATATTTTGCCTCTGATAACATGCAAATTCCAGCGCGCCGACATGAACTGAGCCGACAGACTTTATTTTTACTCTCTCTCCCTTTCGCTTTTTCTTGCCGCTCCGTTACTCGACGTGTGATGCTATCTATTACATTATGGCATCTGTATGCATTCAGTGTCTGCGGCGGCGTTTTAATAAAGGCACATCACTTTCTGTCCTGTGGGCTGGTCTCAGTGCGTAATCAAACCTCGCAGACTTGCATGGAAACAGCACTGTCAGTCATTTCATCAAATAAACACACTGTATATATTCATATGTTTCCTCTCTGCATATGAATGCATTGCTGTCTGTGAGGGATTTCGTAATTATTTAAATTTGCAGCAGCTTATTGCATGTACAAGATTCGCAAGTATTGAGACACTGGCATGTTCAAAAAAGCAGCTGTCCACACACGCTGTGTCCATCTCTGTCAATTTGAAATATCTTATCAAGTCTGAGACATTTCTTTCTTGAAGTATTTGACTGTCCAGAATCCTCATATGTCTTATAAAGTCCTTTATAATAGACAATAACTCTCCAAAACAATGACTTCCCTTTTAAAATCTGGGTTTGGGTCTGTTCTTAAATGTATTAAATCGTGAAAAAACAAGATATATTTTTCTTTGAGAAACAATAAGACTTAAGTCGTATTTTCCAACGAGAACTAGTAAGATATACCGTATTTTCCTCACTATAAGGCGCACCTAAAAGACGTACATTTTCTCAAAAATCGGCCGTGCGCCTTATAATCCGGTGCACCTTATGGTGCGGAAAATACGGTGTGTATATATATATCGTGTTTTTGTGGGGGTTTTTGCAGTTAAAGTGTTTGAGCAAGCGATGTAGTGTTGAATGCAATCACAGAATTAAGATCCATGAAAAGTAAATCACCCAAGATGGTCAGTCAACAGAAATGCTCTTTTAAATTCACATATATTTCATTCCAAACTGGAAAATATGTATTAGTAACAGTGCAGTGTAATAACATTTGTGAGCTATGCACTTTATTAAAGTAAAAAAGTATGCTTTATTAAAGTATTGCACTGTTAACTTAACACATTGCTAATGTCGAACTGTATTTGAATCAACTGTAATCAACATTTTTGTTGCCTATAGACAATTCCAAATTTGTCACTTGGGAGTTTCTATTTTGCCTCAAGAGCCATTCACACATACAGCAATTTTGTCGCCAAGTGGTTATTGACCGAAGTTGGCAGTCCTAATGCTAATGTTAATGGTTGACTGCATAACCAGCCATAGCTGCTAAAAATTTGATCAGGAATGCAAGATTGCTGGTAAAAATATGTTGTTCTAATTATAGAATTAATCAGTTCTTGCTTACCTTTAAAAATGAACATTATTGAGGGCAACATTTGTCTTACAGCAGTGTGTGAATAAGATGAACGATCAATGCATGAATAAACGTCAAAATGCAGACAATTCTAACACCATTTCCCAAGCATTTTTTTATGAAATCTCTCACAGTAACATTAACCGCTCTCACCCCACCTTTTTGAGCATAGACGGAAAAATTACAATATCCAGATTTAAATGGTTGTAATTCATGAATCCAGATTATTGCTGGAGTGAAAAAAATGAATGTGTTAAAGTTTACGTTACGTTTTACTCTGACGTTACTATAAAATGAAAGCCATACGACTAACCAAGTTGTGCTCCAAATTTAAAGTTGATATCACAAAAATGGAAGCTCATGTGAGATTTTGCTTAGGTACTATACCAAAAAGAGCCACCAGGTGACCAATATTTCATTACATTTTTTAATATATGTTCTTATGCCACAAATTAATAAACTTCTGTCACTGTATCACTTCTATAACAAAACAGTAGCCAAATATTCTTATGGCGTGTAAAAAGAAAAAAAAGTATTACAAAAAAGTTAATTTTGTAATATGAAACATGACAATGTCCACGAGGGGGAAGAGCCTGCTAAAAAGTTTTTAGGTTTACTTGGGTTTTATCGACCCAGGACATCGTTCACTACCCCCCCCCCCCCCCCCCCCTCCCCCGCCCCATTTGTTTTTTAAAGTAAGACATCAATAATCTTAGTATTCCTCAAACTATTAATTTTAAACAATACGACAAGAATTTTTTTTATAAAAACACTTGTGCTGTAAAGTTGTGAAATTGTGCAACAAAAAACATATAGGGTCTCTAGTGACCCGAGGTATGTATTAGTGTATTTTTCTGTGCAATAACAATTGAATCTCTGATGACAAACAAGCGTAATTCACGTTTATACCTCAAGGGACAATGTCTGATGCACAATAATAATGTGACGTTTCACTCATAATAACCGCAGGGCGCAGGCGTGCAATAAAAGTATACGCAAGTATCATCATTGAAATGGCTCAGTAATTTACTGCAGAGAAAGTACTGAAGGCAATCAAATAGTCGTGTCACTGTCACTTGATGGTGGATTTAGTGAAGCTGTCAGCGATCAAAGCATTGATTTTGATGATGTTGAAAATGATAGTTTTCATAATATGGTTGAGACTGTGAATATGAGACGAATGCTGAATGTAGTGGGGAAATGAGCTCTTTTGAGGACAGTGATGATGGTAAAAAGCATCTGCTCAAATCGAACCCTTCCAGTGTTAGATATAGATCTGGGTCACTAAAGACCCGGGATTTGCATTTAAGGGTTAATTTTTTAAGAAATAACAGTTAAATAAAATAAAGATGCATTTGTTTAGTTGCTGTAAGTCACTGAACACTCGTTAGAAAGCAGTTGCCTATGTAGGGCAGTGTTATCTCTAAGTTTAGAAACAGAGCCATAAACTGTTAAGAAAAATGTTTGAAAAAAAATCAGGATTGCACTTGTCATTGGCTCAATTGATTTTGCTTTGTACTCTTAATCATTCAAAGGAAGTAAAGCTGTTCCTCTCAGAACACGCTTGTGCCAGTAGGAGATCCTGTTTTTGTTTTGAACTTCTTCCTTTCTGCTCTTCTGACACGGACGTCACGAAGCAGGAGAAGCAGGGAGGTTGGGGGTTGCGCCACCTTGGTCCATCAGTGTAATTGTTTTGTGGGCTGAAGGATATTTTTAGCCCACCAAAGGTTGGTCCCTTTTGTTATCTCACAAAGGCTCGACAACCCCGCTCACAGTCATGTCTCTTTGAAGGAACAGCGCTGTTGAGAATTGCCTCAGCACCATGTCCTGTGTTCTCCTGTGTGGTGAGGCTTTGATCAGAGTGAATCTTTTGGTCCTAACACCTCTTTAAAGCCACATAAGGTCTGCTGCAGATTTGCCACAGACGTCTCCTGAATGCTGCTGCGCTTGTCTTGTCGAGTATTTGTAATTGCTTTTCCGGCAAGTCTCAACTCCCTCGGTTTGGTGGTTCTTAACTTTCTCGCCATGTTAATGCCCTCATGGGATGGACACACTAAGTGTGTGTTCCCTTTAGCCTGATGCTCCTCGCTGTATTGTCAGAGCATCTAAATACTGTACATGTAAAACAACCAGCAGAACTGTTCTCAAATGAGATTTGGATATCTGGATTTTGGTCAAATATTTGTATGCATGTACAATATATAATATATCAATGCAAGTACTGATTTAACTATTTTGCTTTCAATACAATGCCAATATTTTGTAACATCAAGGTCAATATTGATACTAAAACTGATCAATGCTAAATGGAAGATTTTTGCAATATTAGCCCTTTCGCATCATTTTCAGAACTTAATTAGCAAATTATCAGACTTCTGTTTTTGTTTATGATTCAAATTAAATATTTCAAATACATTTGATTATATAAATGTAAAAAATTTTGGACTTGTAAATACATCTTGGGTCTCTGTTGTTAAAATGGAAGCATTGTAATAAGTCCAGATGATGTTTCTGCGAGGATCATATTTTTGGCTCTTGCTGTTTGAACGAGTGCTGTGGCTGAACACTGGCTGCTTGTCATTCAGCATTTCTGCTCATGTTCAGATGAGCAGAAGAAGAAATAGTTCTGCTATTAGCTAACAGTCCATGTTTTCCACTTCAAAGCTTATGATACACATTCATTTTCTTGTTAAAATAATCACTTGTCACAAAGCACTTTTCAATATTTTATGTGAGGGATCAATCCTCTCGATTGAAGTTAATCCTCAAGTTTTGAAGTTACATAAAACAAAGATTATAAAGAACGTCTCAAGTTACGGATGTAACCATGGTTCCCTGAGAGGGAATGAGACGCTGCGTCACAAAACGCTATGGGCGCTATGGGAATATTTTGTGACGCAGCTCGAGTTCCCTAGAAAGGGAACATGCTATTTCTCTTTCTACGTCAAACTAATTACTAATTAATTACTAGAAATGTCTGAGATAAAATAGTTTGTACGCTAATTTTCTTTTGCGTACTACATACAAAAAATATCTCAAATTCAAACTCACTTTATTAGCATGACTTACTTTTGTACGTGTTGCCAAAGCATTGCAGAAACTGCATTCTAATCAAGATAAAACTTCATAAGTGACGAAACAATCTGTATAGACAACAACGTTACACGAAATTCAAGTTTGAAGTGACAGTACAGTAGCATGTTGCGAAAGTAGCGACAATTCATCACTAAGGGAAAAAACGCACACACAAAATGTGGGTAAATAGTCTGTTTCTTGTCGCAGTGCATTCTGGGATTGATGTCTATGCAACTCAGCCATAGGATCTGCCTAATTTTAGCTTTTTGGAAATACTGAGATATCAGTAAAAATGCTGTTCAAATCACTGTTCATTTACAGAGAAGGGCATTTAGCTCTCCTACAGAAGACATCTGGCATGGGAAGGTTGTTGATGGCATCCTATATTCCGCAATTTAATTCGGCCAGTCTGTCAGTGGGCCCTCCTCGGAAACGTGCCCGGTGCCACCATGCCTCATCAGAGCTGGCATCAGTCATCCCTGTCAAGAGTTTGGCACCACGCGCCATTAAAAAGCTTCTGGAATTTCCCACATTTTTGGCAAATGCATTGTTTTTTTCCTGAAAAGAGTGGCCAGGCCAAGGGAACGCTCTTTGGAGCGACACTGGAGTGCTGTCGGGTTTCCACACCCCTCCCACCGTGGTCTCGACTCAACCCTTTGGGGAGGAAGCAGGAATGGAGGATTGTTTCAAGAGAAAGGGTGGTTTAGCCGCTAATATCTTCGAAAACCCTAAAAGACATCAATTAATGGTTGCGCAAAACCCCGGTGCTCTGGAGTCTGCGTGGCGAGGCCTGTGGGGCGGAGCGGGCAGCCTTTTAGAGCGCTAGAGAAAGCAGATGTCTCTAAAGTGGTCCCCGGACAGACACGCTGATAAATGCTAATGGAAGTGATTACCTCAGACAGCAAATGGACCTTTTTGACAAAGTATCGTCAGAGGCCAAAACAAGCTTATGGGTGCAGTTTGGGTCGGCTGGGAGTGGAGGGGTGGATGGACATAGATTAGACTTTATTGTTAGCCTCAGGTGGACCTTTCCAATAGAGTGCAAGAAAGAGCGGTGTTAAATGTGAGAGTGAATGCAAGTTGTTAGATTCAATATTTACATTGCTGGTGCAAGTATTTTCCAGATAATGTATGCAATATACATTTATTGAACGGTTATGTTCTTATTAATCTTGACCTTTTATAATCCGAGCTACGCTGGTTTTATTCACTGATTCAGTTTTATTGATTTTATTTTATTTTGAATTAAAAAGTTCAATTGAAACTAGATTTGATGGTTAGAGGACAGAACTATCCAAATGATATATTATGCTTGAGTTTCCATTATTTTATTTAATAATTATTATGATATTCATGGCGTTATTTAATTCAGTTAATTGATGTAATTTAGTCAATTAAATTTAGTCAAAATAATTAATGCTAAATAAATGCATAGTTTTAAATTGTGATTAAACACAATAATGAATTTTGGGGGTAACTTCTCTTTTTTTATCTATCTATCTATCTATCTATCTATCTATCTATCTATCAATCCCTCTATCTATCTATCTATCAATCCATCTATCTATCTATCAATCCCTCTATCAATCCATCTATCTATCTATCTATCTATCTATCTATCTATCTATCTATCTATCTATCTATCCCTCTATCAATCCATCTATCTATCCATCTATCTATCCATCTATCTATCTATCTATCTATCTATCAATCCCTCTATCAATCCATCTATCAATCTATCTATCTATCTATCTATATTCTCTTTCTCCCAAAAGTCAATTAAAGTCCAATTAAAATATAAATCATAGACGGATATAGTGCTGTTCAGATGTATTCATTTATATTTACATAAAATTTAAATAACATGGACTATTTACATAGAAAATTTGACTGAATATTTTGCATTAGACAATTTTTCAAAAATACAATACCGGTATCTAAAAAAATCATATCAGATGTGTATTACATATTCTGCAAATATCAGATGACATTCGCTTAGACAGAAACTTCCCCTGAGGGTCTCCTGACCTCAGATTTATGTGGGGTGAGAAGACCCCCTTTCATGATTTTCAATTAAATTTCAGCGCCCTTTTGGTCTGTAAGCAACAACCACCCGAGCACTGCGTCAGCAACTAGCACAGACAAAGATCTAGTTATACTTTCATTATCCTGTTCAATTTTATTCAGTAACTCCAGGACCTCAACAGCTTTCCTAAGGCAAAAGAGTGTCTGTTCCTGCAGACAGTCCATGTAAAAGATAAATGAGACGTGTGCCATTACAGATCACTGTGAGACACATCGCAGGGAGGAACGCAATGTTGTGTGGACCGATGGAGACAGCCTCCACTGTGCATTCAATGACCCTCAAACTCGGAGCATGCACTAACTCCGCTGATCCCGTCTGCACTGCTGGATGCATCAAGAGAGACAGAGGGAGCTGTATCTGTAACCTATAGGAGATGAAAAATACCATTGGGATTATCCTCCCTACCCCGTGTGCAAACAACCCTGAGCTCGGAGTCGCTCGGCAGGGGCTCCTAGAATCCCAAAGTACCATAGATCTCTAGATCTCTGGAGCAAACTGAATATGTGCCAGTTCCACTCTTGCTCTTTCTGCTGGATACAATCAATACTTGCTCAGGATTCAACAATGCCTTATGTCTGCAGTAGCTGCTTTTTCGTAAACTGAATTCGGGGTCTTGGTCTACAGATCAGGGCTCAACAGTAAAAGTGTTTTTTGCTGACCTGGTTGATACTTGTTTGCCAAAATATTCATTGGTCTTATGTAATGGATCCCAGTTTGGCTGTCTTGCATAAGTTGCTATCCCCTGCACCATTCATCTTTTTTCATAGATGGCCATTCAAAAGTAGCAATATATTACTATAGCCACTATGGAGAATCTTTATTATTCTCATGGTCATCTATTAATAAAGTATCAACCTTAGCATTTACTTTTGTCTCAGATAAAGTGAGAACAAATGCGTCTCTTTAGAGCATAAGACAATCAATAAGACACAACTCATATGTCTAATATTCTTCCCTACACTGATCCAGTTAAAGACATGAGTTGTTATTCTTCTGACAAATAAACACACACAGGAGAATATAAAGCTCTGAGAGATGTACTGTCCCCTATCTAGCAAGGTTTTAAATAGACTCAGTCATGCCCCAGTGATTTACTGGAGATCTGGTACTTGTGTGCAAGGAGTTTTAACCGGGAAAAAGATATACTATATACTGTACACTAGCTAGCTAAGTCGGTTATGGAAAAAAATTCACCATAAATGTCACGTGACAGATCACAAATTACTGTGTAAGGTTATTTCACACTTTTATGTCTAGCTTGCAAAAGTTTAATTCCTACTTTTGAATAGCTATCAATGGAGGAATAGGCATTTTGCTTGCACAGTGATGTTGTTAGCAACATGGGCTAACAACTGAAGCTAACCAGGGTTAGCTGGCTAACCATCAATTGGGGACATTGTGTGTGTGCTGCAGTGCATACGATAAGTTTTTTATCTCAACCTAAGAAGGCACTGTGGTGTATTGTTTATGTGCTCACTTGTACCAAGCAGAACTTGAGTGTGCAGGATATTCCGCATGTGTTATGCATCCTTTAGGGAGATTAGATCAGTGAAAAGCTCAGCTCCTGCATTGATGTCATTTCCAGTGCTGACTGAGTCCACGGAGGGAAGCAATAAAGTCTCATCAGCCGTATGTCATCATGCCAATAATCTGTTCATTAAATTAATCACTTTGCAGGAATCATGAACATAATCACCTATTAACTAGAGTGTTGAAGATGTATCCTATATATGTGACCTGTGTACAGGGAGAAACATTAAGCACTTCAAATGAAATACCCATTTTGTGGGTTAAGATATGCAAATGTGAACAGTAGAAACACAGTCCTTAAAATCACAGCGGTGGTAAACAATCGAGTTGTATCAAAAATTATTTTGATGAGTTAAAGTGATTTGTGCTGACAAATCAATTTATCACATCTGAACATAATAGTTAAAGATACATTATACAGACATACATATATAAATAAACTATAAATATTTTTATAGTACACTAGTATAGGAGCGCTATAAATAGTATAGGAGCACTATAAATAAAATAGATGTACATACATATATATATATATATATATATATATATATATATATATATATATATATATATATAGATGTATATAGAGTGCCCTCCACAATTATTGGCACCCCTGTTTAAGATGTGGTCGTGGACTTATAAAAATTCTCCTTTTTTTAAAAAATAACAGAGAACCCAAATGCAAAAAAAAAAGAGAAAAATCCAACCTTTCATTTAAGTACATTGCTTTGGTGGTAAAAAAACAAAAAACAAAACTAAAAAATCACTCATTTAGAGAGAGAAAAAAAACTTCGTGTCATCATGTGTCTCACAATTATCGGCACCCCTAACAATTCCTCTGAAAATGTGTGTGTATATATATATATATATAATTTTTTTTCTTTTTTTTCTGTAGTTGCTAAAGTTGGTCAGGGTATCTAGGAACTTTTAATTAGTAATTCATGACTTCCTGTTTCCCTGGGGTATAAATATGACGCGACACAGAGGCCCTTTTACCCATTTGTCAACATGGCAAAGACAAGAAAACACACCATTCAAGTAAAGTAGATGTGTGTTGACCTTCATAAGTCAGGCAATGGCTACAAGAAAACATCCACTTGCCTTAATTTGCCTGTATATACAGTCAGAGGAATCATTAAGAAGTTTAAAACAACTGGAACAGTGACAAACAAGTTTATCTTGCCACAACGCACAGTGAGGAGGATGGTAAGATGGCCTTTTAACTTTTATGTCGATCAATTTGACAGCACTATATTTCCGCAAAAATGTATTGATAGTTTTCAAGGAGTTTACTGAGTACTTTTAAATGATCCCATTCACGTGCAATGGTAGCTTCTATACTTCAAGGAATACCTTGGTATACTCCAAAAGAATGATCGTGTTTTCACCAGTATAGTTTTAGGTTAATACATTGTACTTTATTGCAAGTGAAGGATTGTTCCTTAGATTTTTTATTGTTATTACTTTTGTTTATATGATGCTGTCAAATATAGGGTGAATAAAATATGAATCAGTGACCCCAATATTTCAGACTACATTATGCATTATCTAACAAAAAACAAACTCTTGCTCTCCTGCCAAGAGCAAACAGATGGCATGATGCATTGTCTCCATATTTCGAGCTCAGATCTACTCGTATATGGTAAAAGGCTGTTAAGTCTGGTTATTGTCTGTCTCAGACGTTTTACCTTGAGCAACAAGAGTAGTGCTTCTGCTTTCTGCTGGCGGGACTCAAGTCAAACAGATGAGAGAAGAAAATTCACAGCTTTGTGACCGGACCCTATTGACCCTTGGTAAATTGGAAGGGTTTTAGTTATGGACCTACGGGATTCTTCTCTGCTTGTGTTCAGACGTGTAATTCTGCAGAGAAAGCTTAAGGTTGTGTGATTTGTGTTTTTGGTGCCCACTCATAACAGAAATCTGCAGAGGTTTTCCTCCTGGTCCTGCTGTATGATTAAACTACGAGGCACAAAGATGGTAGAGATGCAGGAGGTTTTAAACTAACCTCTGGAGGGGATTTGAGCAAGAATTAGTTTTAAGACTCTAAATTTACAGAACTACTTACATGAATTGCCTCTTTAAAAAGAACAAAGAGCTTATTGAATTACGCCACACAAGCCGAAGAAAGTTCCCATTGCACATTGACATAAGCTAATTAACACTGAAAGGCACAGTGGGAAGTGGAAACTTTACATTCAAATGTTATAACTCATCATAGTAGTAACTTGGCAAGTGATCATTTATATGTAAATGTATAGAAATTAACTGTCTGCTGCAGTCCTAAAATTAGTTTTTTTTTCACGATGCATATATTTTAGCAGTAATGAAAATTCTATATAATCATCACAATTGTCCGAAGAATAGGGTTCCTTTTTATATGCAATATATAGTTAAATAAGCTTAAAACCTTAAAGACAAAGATATGGATATTAAGCCAATATGAAACCGCATTCACTGCCCATTTCTAATTGAGACCAAATACCTTTCAAGGACAGCCTGTTCACTAGGCGGCCATATTTAGATTTAAATCTCTAAAACTGCTTGCCAAACGTTTCAAATCAGCAACAAAATCAGAAATTTTGTTTCTTGTGCTCAAATAGCGTTAAAAAGTCTTATTTTCCAGGCTAGACGAACCAATGTGCATGTGACGCAATGCCACGATAAGGAATATGAACGGAAGTGTATCACATATTACAGATAGTGTGTGTCTGTATTGTTGATACAATGTAAAGTATGTACTCTGGCTCTTGTTTAAAATTACAGTAATCCCTCGTTTATCTCTATTAATGTGGACCGGAACCCCCCGTGATAGATGAAAATCCACGAAGTAGGTTGGCCCCCTTAGGAATGACCGTACATGTGTGTGTAGGTACCAGAATGTTTAAAATATTTATATTTATACGTTATATCAATTTGAATTAAATCTATTTAATTATAAAACCTTAATATTATACATTTACTCTCTCTCTCTCATACGATACGTATTATGGTGTTCTACACTCATCAATAACTGTAGTATCTTGAGACTCCAGTAATGACTCGATGACAGACCTGTGCGGTTCGATGAATGTAATGATGATGATGGTGTTGCTGCACTGATATAATGAGGCCTTTAAATCAGTTCAGGAAGCGCCTCATCATCAGATATCGGCGCTGGATCGTCAACATTTGCTTCTGAGAGAGGCGAAGAGGCTCCCACTCCACTCGTGCTCTCATTGGTCAATCTCGTGCCGGGAACCAATCACATGTCTTGTCTGAGTGCCCGTGGGTGTGTACAAAGCCTCTGAGAGAGTTTCTCTCTTTGTCTGGCATCCTGGGAAACGGTTTCTCTTGCCTTTCGCAATACGACTGCCGATATGCCGTGTTTTTTTATTTTTCGATTAATATTTGTGAAAAATCCGCAATGCACTGAGGCCGCGAAACTTGAACCGCGAAGTGGCGAGGGATTACTGTATTTTGTTCCCATTATTATGCTTGTTCACGTACAAGCAGAACGTGGTGATTTGTCAGTGTGGTGTTTGTCTCCTCCACTGTGATTGGATGGCTGGATAAAAAATAAATATGATGACTGCTGTGTTTTGCCCAAAGATTACATTTTTCAATTGGCCACTGACTCAGCAGTTATGCATTAAAAATAGACGCTCAGCACCTCACACACCCGTGGCTTTAAAAATGCAGTGCTACTATTGAAAACAACTGGAAAAATACGCTAGCCTCGGGAACAAACCGCACATGGCCTAAGCGTTTTAGAATGTCCCCATGAGGGATTTTACCTTCACAACATCTTTGCTTCCAGGAGGACCGTTAAAGAACGAAACACACGTCTCCCAGACATCCTGTAGAGTTCAACCAATCAGATGTTGACTTAGAAATCCTGAAGCGTTTCCAGTTAAGTGTGCCGTATGCATCAGACGTTCATCCAGCGGTCTGTGGGCGTGATGTCTGAGGCTGAGACTTTTTAATATTGCTAATCCAAACCTGAGCAAAATTGTCTTTGATATTTCCACTTGCCTTCATCCTTCATGTCGCTCTCGACAACAATGAATCCGTTTACGCCTTGAGTGAATATTATGTCTGCCAGGAGTCTTCAACTTGATCTAGAACTATCAATGTCAAGGAACCATCACAAGCTGGAGGGACACCTTCAAAATGAGCTCAACCCTTAATATGGACATGATCCTGGGAAAGTCCTTGGGCGAAAATCCACCCTGTGAAAAATAATAGTCAGCGATAATCTTCATGTTACATCTGAAAGCCCGTATACAATTGTAATTTTAAATAAATAAATGGCTTATAATTTCCATCACAAGCCTAACCAAGTTACGTGCTTGCGCACAAAAAACATAACCCACCCTTGAATCTCTGCATTGAGTATTTAAATATGTACGGGGAGGGAGAATTTGCATATAGATAAAAGCTATTTAAAATCGCAAATTATCTTTGTATACAGCAATCGTACAGAGTTTGCTTTAATGTCTGCATAAACGGTTCTTTGTGATTTCATGAACCTGACACAAACGGGAGGACGGCTGAGGAAGTGTGGAGGGGTTGAAGGAAGAAAATGAAGATATCACAGGAAAGGGTTTCCTATTCAGTGTGCATCACCCTGTAATTAAGAGATTATTTACACATGCACACTCCTGTCGTTCTCTCCCTGAGCATCTCATTAGTGCTCTGACCTCTCCACCTGCTTCCTCTCTGACCATGGGGAGGGGAGATGGAGGAAGATAGTGATATGGGGCGCGAGGATGGGGAGACAAACCCGGAGGCCTTCTGGAAGCATTAGCATGCACGACGTCACCGCCCTTCTCGGCGTAGCGTGGCGGGTTGAAGATGGCCGAGACCCCGCTGTGCCACTGAAACGTCCTCTATATGTACAGACATTAGCCGTTGGGCCGGTGCTTTCGAAGAGGGCAGAGTGTGTCTGCTCCGAAATGGGAGGACAAACGATAAGAGTTCCTGTGACTAAGTGGAGATCTAATTGCAGGCTTAAGGGGGGTGACGACAAGACTTTCACCTTTTACAGTGGAAATACATACATTAATTCAGACACTTGATGGCCTGGAGTCATAAGCTTGAGATGACGATCAAAACTGTCTCAGAGGACAGAGAAGAGCTTCACTCAGAGTCTACACTGAGAGCGCAGACTTAAAGTGTGACTCAAGAACTTTGACTCATTCATGAAACTGGCCTAATTTCTGTGCAAATAGCATTGAAGACAATGGATTTATATAAGACTGGTGCACAATGTCAAATTTATATATGACTATATTTTTTTGCATTGAATACTATTTAATATTTGTTGAATTAAATGCACCTATCAGTCAGTCACGTTCGACGTTACGTCGGACTGACGTCATGGGGTCTCGCTTGGGAGCCCAATCACCTCCCAATATAACTAAACGCGCCAATGAACATTGGCTAGTGAGATTTGCATGCCGAGTCCCGCCCCACCCGGCTTCCGGGTATAAATAGGACCGGCATCGCTCACTTCATTCATACTTTTGCTTCGGAGCCGAGCGGTTGTAAGCAGCCGTTCATTCTGATCACCTTCAAAGAGCGCGTTCTTTTCCGGCTGGAAATACGGTGCGACAGCGGTGGTGCGCGTCTTCCCAGCAACGTGTTCCCCCCTGTGTGCCTCGGTTGGAAGAGCAGTTCCTCTAAAAGAGCAAAACGCGGACGATTAGCGTCTTTTTCAAGATGCCTTTTCGTCCGTGTGTTTCTGGATGCGGTCGTTTCCTGACCTCATCTGACGGCCATGAGCGCTGTTTCTCGTGTCTGGGCAGACAGCACGCTGAGAGAGCGCTTGTGGATGGTTCATGCTCTCATTGCGGGGGCATGACCATGTCGGTGTTGCGGTCGCGGCTCGCCCTCTGTGATACAGAGGTTCGAGCGCCCTCTGCTGCTACCCATATCCCCTCTGCTTCTCATGGTAGAGCTGTGGGGTTGGTTAGCACTCTGGGAGACCTGAGGGTTACAGTGGGAGCTACCTCGTCGGGCCAGCCCCTACGAACCTCCCACTCCTCTTGCACACCGTGTGCCGTCGAGCTGCCAGATGAGCCGCCAGGTCCCCCACGTGAGGTGCCTCGGGTCTCGTTTGGCGCTCCGGATGAGGATCGGATGTCGATCGCTGCATCGGAGAGTGGGCTGTCATCCTCGGGTGAGGAAGCCGAGCAGCGCCCCTCGGGCGTCGCTGCTCGTGTGGAATCAGATCGGGAGATGATGGCCATGCTTTCCCGGGCTGCCGCGGGCATCGGGCTCGAGTGGAACCCTCCACCGTCGCCCGAGCGCTCGCGGCTGGATGATTGGTTTCTGGGTGCGGAGCGGGGTTCACAGCCCCGCTCCGCTCCGGTGCCTTTCTTCCCGGAAGTGCATGAGGAGGTCAGTAAGTCGTGGAAGGCACCTTTTACTGCCCGAAGCCGCTCTCTGGTCTCCTCCGCTCTCACTACCCTCGATGGCGGGGCTGCCAAGGGTTACGCGGACATTCCCCAGGTGGAGCGTGCAGTTGCGGTGCACTTGTGCCCGCAAAATGCTGCCACCTGGCGCAATCGTCCGCGCCTCCCGTCCAAGGCGGGTAAGACGACGGCAGCCCTGGCTGCCAAGGCTTACAGCGCCGCTGGACAGGCAGCTTCTGCCCTGCATGCCATGGCCATCCTGCAGGTCCATCAGGCAAAAGCTCTTAAAGAGCTGCACGAGGGTAGCTCTGAGCCGGGGTTGATGCAGGAACTGCGCACGGCGACTGACTTCGCCCTCCGGGCGACTAAGGTCACGGCGCGGGCCCTCGGCCAGACGATGTCCACACTCGTGGTCCAGGAGCGCCATCTCTGGCTGGACCTGGCTGAGATGAAGGACGCCGACAAAGTTCGCTTTCTCGACGCCCCCGTCTCCCAGGCTGGCCTCTTCGGCGACACCGTCGTGGACTTCGCTCAGCAGTTCTCGACGGTGCAGAAGCAGACTGAGGCGATAAGCCACATCTTGCCCCGGCGGGATTCTGCCAAACCGCCGCGGGCTGTCCCTCAGCCTGCTCGCCGCCGAGGGCGCCCCCCTGCGGCTGCAAAGGGTCCGGCCGGACCGGAGTCCTCCCGTCCGGCCCCTCCCCCCCGCAGGAAGGCGACGCAGCCCGTCCAGACCGCTAAACCCTCCAAGAAAAAATCAAAGCGGCCCTGAGACGGGCGACCCAGAGATGGTAGGACCTGCTCGTTCCCAGGAGCTGGTGAGGGCACCACTCCTTCCCCCGGAGGAGGGCCGGGTGGAGAATCTTTTGTTTCTTTCTGTTCCGCCACTGGCCCCAGGGCCAGTGGTACCCACATTTTCAATAAAAGAGCAGTTTCCTCCATCTCTGGGTCATACTCGGTCCAAGCTGACAGTGGGCGACGCACTGCTTCCCCCCTCTCAGCCGACCTCTCTTTCGCCACGGACAGGGAGCGGGCAGTCCCAGGACGCGCTGCCTCCTTGCCCCTCCCTTCCAGGCCCCTCACGGGGGCTATGGAGCCAGGTAAGTGCACCACACGCACTGCCACGACTCCAGGACGCCATGCCTCCTGGGTTGGGCCTCAGAGCTCCCTGCTGCCCCCCCGCGGGTTCGTCGGTCGTCCCCTTGGTGCCTCTCGAACGGAGTTTGGGTGCCTGGTTAGCGCTTCCCACTCCGTCTCGTTGGCTCATTCGGACAATCAGACTCGGCTATGCGATTCAGTTCGCCAGGCGGCCCCCCAGGTTCAGCGGCGTTCTGACTACCTCAGTGGAAGGCAAGGACGCCCCTGTACTTCGGGAAGAGATCGCTGTCCTCCTGGCGAAGGGCGCGATCGAGCCTGTCCCTCCAGCCGAGATGGAGTCGGGGTTTTACAGCCCCTACTTCATCGTTCCCAAGAAAGGTGGGGGGTTACGGCCTATCCTGGACCTGCGTGTCTTGAATCGGACCCTACACAGGCTTCCGTTCAAAATGTTAACGCAGAGACGCATCCTCACGTGCGTCCGCTCCCAGGACTGGTTTGCAGCAATCGACCTGAAGGACGCGTACTTTCATGTCTCGATTCTCCCTCGTCACAGACCGTTTCTTCGCTTTGCGTTCGAGGGTCGGGCATACCAGTACAAGGTCCTCCCCTTTGGTTTGTCCCTGTCTCCCCGCGTCTTCACCAAAGTCGCGGAGGCTGCCCTTTCCCCCCTCAGGGAGATGGGAGTCCGCATCCTGAATTATCTCGACGACTGGCTCATTTTGGCACAGTCGCGGGATCGGGTGTGCGAGCACAGGGACTTGGTGCTCAGACACCTCAACCATTTGGGGCTTCGGGTCAACTGGGAGAAGAGCAAGCTCTCCCCTGCGCAGAGCATCTCTTTTCTCGGTTTGGAGTTGGACTCGGTCTCCATGTCAGCACGTCTCACCAACGAACGTGCACAGTCAGTGTTGAACTGCCTGAAAGTAGTCAGGCGGAAAACAGTGGTCCCACTGAAACAGTTTCAGAGGCTCCTGGGGCATATGTCATCCGCAGCCGCTGTAACACCGCTCGGATTGATGCATATGAGACCACTTCAACACTGGTTACGGGACCGAGTCCCGAGGTGGGCTTGGCACCAAGGCGCATTCCGTGTGGCAATCACACCGGCTTGTCGCCAGACGTTCGGCCCTTGGTCAGACCTTGCTTTTCTACGGGCCGGAGTTCCCCTAGGGCAAGTGTCCAGGCATGTTGTTGTTACAACAGATGCCTCCACCACGGGCTGGGGTGCCGTGTGCATCGGGCATGCTGCCTCGGGCTCCTGGACAGGACCCCGGCGGCAGTGGCATATCAACTGCCTCGAGTTGCTAGCGGTACACCTTGCCTTGCGCCGGTTCCGACCGTTGCTGCAGGGCAAGCATGTACTGGTCCGCACGGACAACACATCGACCGTGGCGTACATCAACCATCAAGGTGGTCTACGCTCCCGTCGCATGTCGCAACTTGCCCGCCACCTCCTCCTTTGGAGTCAGCATCGGCTCAGGTCGCTGCGTGCCGTTTACATTCCGGGCGAGCTCAATCGTGCAGCCGACGCGCTCTCACGACAGCTCACGTTCCCGGGAGAATGGAGACTCCACCCCCAGGCGGTCCAGCTGATCTGGAGTCGATTCGGGGAAGCGCAGGTAGACCTGTTTGCTTCCCGGGAATCCTCCCACTGCCAGTTGTTTTTTTTCCCTGACCGACGGGACCCTCGGCACGGATGCACTGGCACACAGCTGGCCCCGGGGCCTACGCAAATATGCGTTCCCCCCAGTGAGCCTTCTTGCACAGACCCTGTGCAAGGTCAGGGAGGACGAGGAGCAGGTCTTGTTAGTTGCGCCATACTGGCCCAACCGGACCTGGTTTCCAGAACTCTCACTCCTCGCGACAGCCCCTCCCTGGCGCATTCCCTTGAGGAAGGACCTGCTTTCTCAGGGACAGGGCACCATTTGGCACCCGCGTCCAGATCTTTGGAACCTCCACGTGTGGTCCCTGGACGGGATGCGGAAGACTTAAGTGCCCTACCACCGGCGGTGGTAGACACTATCACTTCGGCTAGAGCCCCCTCTACGAGGCTGGCATATGCCTTGAAGTGGAGTCTATTCTCTGAGTGGTGTTCTTCCCGGCGGGAAGACCCCCGGACTTGCCCGATCAGCTCTGTGCTTTCCTTCCTTCAAGGTGGGTTGGAGCGGCGGCTGTCCCCCTCTACCTTGAAGGTATACGTCGCCGCCATTGCAGCTCATCATGTTCCCGTCAATGGCAGGTCTCTTGGAAAGCACGACCTGGTCATCAGGTTCCTGAGAGGGGCCAGGAGGTTAAATCCTCCTAGGCCGCCCCTCTTTCCCTCCTGGGACCTCTCTGTCGTTCTCTCAGGCCTACAGAGAGCTCCCTTCGAGCCCCTCGAGTCAGTGGAGCTCAAGATCTTGTCTCTCAAGACAGTGCTCCTGACTGCACTCGCTTCCTTTAAGAGGGTAGGGGACCTGCAGGCATTTTCGGTCAGTGAAACGTGCCTTGAATTCGGGCCGGCCTGGTCTCACGTTGTCCTGAGGCCCCGGCCTGGATATGTGCCCAAGGTTCCCACCACTCCCTTTCGGGATCAGGTGGTGAACTTTCAAGCACTGCCCCGGGAGGAGGCAGACCCAGCCCTCGCGTTGCTGTGTCCCGTCCGTGCACTACGTGTCTATGTGGACCGCACGCAGAGCTTTAGAAGCTCCGAGCAGCTCTTTGTCTGTTTTGGGGGACAGCAGAAGGGAAAGGCGGTCTCCAAGCAGAGGTTGGCCCACTGGATAGTGGATGCCATCGCCCTGGCATATCAGGCTCGGGGCGAGCCATGCCCCCTGGGGGTGAGGGCGCACTCCACACGGGGTGTTGCTTCCTCCTGGGCGTTGGCACGTGGCGCCTCTCTGACAGACATCTGCAAAGCTGCGGGCTGGGCGACACCTAATACATTCGCGAGATTCTACAATCTCTGGGTGGAGCCAGTTTCTTCCTGTGTGCTGGGAACAAACAGGTGACCGGCTCGGTGTCCTGCTTGCAGCGCCATGCCCCTTAATAAGGGGATACGAGCGCTTATCTACTCCTCAGGTGAGTTCCCCGTTTGGCGAACCCTGATTCGAGTTCCTCCTGCATCCTTCGGCGTCTGACGCCAGGCCCAGTACTCGTGTGCATGCCCCAGTGGTCAGCCCTTGTACTGGACTAGATGCCCATGTGACGAGATTCCCTCTTGGTAATCCCATATGTGTACGCTCCACGGTACGGTTTTCCTCTTGGTAAACCCGTGTCTTTCCCTTGGCAGTTCTGTTCTGCCAGTCATGACTTACATATGTCATACTGCCCCTCGGGTCAGTCCACTATGTGTCCTACCGCACATTACCTCCCCCTTGGGCAGGGTGTGGTCTCCGTAGCGTCTGTACGCTCGCCCAGCGTTGATAACTAAGCGGGTCGAGCTGATCTGCGGAATTGAGATCCGAAGCTCTCTTCCCTGTGAGGCTCACGTAGGAACAGCAGCTTAGTCCTTCCTCACGTTGGCCTTCCCCTCCATCCCGATTGGCGTGGAGGCCTAAGTCGGCTTTCGCGGGGCGCTGGGTAGGTTACGTCCGCAGAGGCAGTTGTCCTTGGCACGCCACTGCTTGCCAACATCTGCATCTCCGATTCTCGTAACACGGCCAGTGCCTGTGGCGCTTTCCATAGGGACCCCATGACGTCAGTCCGACGTAACGTCGAACGTGACTGACTGATAGGGAACGTCTAGGTTACTATTGTAACCCCCGTTCCCTGAAGGAGGGAACGGAGACGTTACGTCCCCCGGCCACAGGCCTGAGCCACCGCTGAGACCGGGATACACTCTCGGCTCCTCAGCAAAATATGAATGAAGTGAGCGATGCCGGTCCTATTTATACCTGGAAGCCGGGTGGGGCGGGACTCGGCCTGCAAATCTCACTAGCCAATGTTCATTGGCGCGTTTAGTTATATTGGGAGGTGATTGGGCTCCCAAGCAAGACCCCATGACGTCAGTCCGACGTAACGTCTCCGTTCCCTCCTTCAGGGAACGGGGGTTACAATAGTAACCTAGACGTTTTTACATTGATTACCTGCATGTAATTCCATCTGCAATTATCTTCTGTAATTACACCTAATACACTGCTATTTCTTTTTTGTTTGTTGGTGAATTGAATGCAACAATTTGTAAATTCATATTTTTGTACATATAAATATTTTTTTGTTGCATTGAATACATCAATAAAAAAATGTAACTCTGTCCCTGCCTTTTTTTTTCTTTCAAAGAAAGTTTCAAGATTTAATTCGGTAACGATTAGGGTGTTTAATGTGGATGATCGCATTAGTTTACATGTAAGCAATACTTCTATCCCTTGTTTCTGCTTCTTCTTCGCTTGTTTTTGGAGCCAGATATTCTGTACTCTTTCAGAAGATGTGAAACAGCACTTCCTATTGTATCAAAGAAAAAAACAGGCAGGGAAGGAGTTAACTGAATGCACCAATTTATATAGGAATGTTTGTTATATATTACAGTGAATACCATTTACACTTTTGTCATACTGAATAAAATTACATAAGAATATTTTATCGCATGGAATACGATTGAATGACAGTTTATACATCATTACTATACATAACCGCAGCCGCTAGTGTCAGTTGCTAGCGCTCTTTAATTAATACCATTTTCCTCTTGAGGCCAGAGGAGTGAGGTTTACACACAGCTCTTACTGGCCAACGTACGTTATACGGCCAAGTGTGTTCACGTAGAGGCCAATGTGAATAAATCTAATTTACATTCAAAGAGACAAGATAGTGTGTGCATGACCTATTGTTTCTTTCAGATCCAAAACGTGGCTTGTAATGTATGTTTCATTCATACTCAAAGCCAGAGGGCGCTCTCTCAGAGAAAGTCCTTGACGGATTCGTATAGTAATAAATTATGACGTTCTGGGAAATCCCTTATGTGGAGAAAAGTATTCAGCTGTTCAACTGTAACAACAGCTGAATAAAAATCAGAGTAAACGTGAAGACAATAAACACATGATTGCGGCAATATATGGTTTGGGTTTTTCAAGGCATCTCAAGGTATTTATTGATGATAATATACAGCGTTTCTAATGTTTCTGAACGAGTCTCTTCTGCTCATCACGTGTGCATTTATTGTATCAAAAATACAGGTTTGGAAGGTTTCCACAGAAATGAAACTCTTTTCAACCCTGATAATAATCATAAATGTTTCTTGAGCATCAATCAGAATTTTAGAATGATTTGTAAAGGATCATGTGACTGGAGTAATGATGCTGAAAATGCAGCTTTGATCCCGGGAATAAATTAAATGTTATTATACATTCAAATAAAAAACAGCTGTTTTACATTGGAATAATATTTCACTGTTTTTACTGTATTTTTTGATCAAATAAATGCAGCCTTGAGCAGAAGAAACTCTTTCAAAAAATATTAACAAATCAAAACGTTTCCAAACTTTTGACAGGTACTGTATATTTTCTGATAATCATTTTGTATGTTGTATAGAATTCATGAGGACTTAATGCACAGGTGTTTGTAGTTCATAAACCAATCATAAAATTCTCATAAAATATAGGAAGGGGGGGGGGGGGGGATATTATATATATTAGTGGCTATTGTTCAGCAGTGTTTTTGATTTCTTACCAAATAATAAGCAAAATATAAGATAAATAATTGAATCAGTCAATTAGACAAATTGAAATGATGGCTACACCGCTGGAGGAAAGTACTTTTGAAAAACTATATCTTACATGTGTAATTTAATGTAGAAATCCCACACAAAGCTCCTCATCTGACTCAAATGCAGAAAGAAACAGAAGCTATACAGATGTAACTGTCCACATACAGACAGATGTGCAACATCTGTAACAACTTGAAGTAAGCATAGCATAAAAAGACACGCATGTCTGCCAAAGAGTGAAAAACCTCACATACGGTCTAAATCGATAGAGTCATTATCAGAGGACCGAAGCTGAATTAGATGTCACACCACCAGGGGCAACGGGGTTGACGCACGCTTAGATTATGGTCGCAGGTGATGTATTGAGATGGGCTGGCCCTTTAACAGAGCAGACTTGCCTGACTGCAGCGATTATAGATTAGCAGTTAGACTCGCACAGATGATCAAGCAGTGAACTTAGTAAATGGAATACAATATCACAACAGCAGGCGCTCGTCTGTGTCTCCATTAAAAGGAAGGCAAACTGAGTTCTGCTGTAACTATGACGAGAGCCGCAATACATTTAAACCACATCAAAAATCACTGTCAGTCACTGTTACGCCAAAAGAGTGATGGGGTAAAAGATTTGAATGGTTTTGACTTGTTTTAAATGGGAGAAGAACATTTTACAGGAAAAGATTTCATGACTGTTTTGATTTCTCAATGACAGCAACCAGACAAAAAAAAATAATTAAATGATGCAATTAAAAACATTGCTGGAGAAAATATGAATAGAAAAAAAAAAAAATTTGTTTTAGAATAAAGTGTAGCAAGGACAGTTTTTGTTAATAATAAAAATAAAAAAATGAATACGACATCATAAAATATTGACTACATTTAAAGGATATTTTTGGCAAAGACGAAAAAAATAAGAAACGTGAACAAGTAAAAATGTTGTATACCGTTAAGTAATATTGCTTGTATATAAATTTAAGTATGCATTATGCAACTGCAAATTGCTAAGGCTTTCCTGTAGCTTAAACAGTAGAGTGTGGCGCATGCAACGCCATGGTCATGGGTTCGATCCCCAGGGAACGCAAGAACTGATTAGAATGTCAATGTACATCTTGAATGCGATGTAAGTGTCTGCCAAATGCGTACATGTAAAAAAAAAAAAAAAAATTAAATATATATATATATATAACCGTGAAAATATTGTCAAATAAGCTACAAAATAGATATGGAAAATGTATATAACTGAAAAGATCAGATATTACCTAGTAGCTACCTACAGTAGCTGTTAAAATGAGCTGTTTTTGACTATTGTAGGAAGGCGTTTTTTGCGTTTTACACTATATGGCATAATTTCTGTAGAAATAGCAGTAGGCTTACATACTGAACAAGCCATTTTTATGAAATACCATCCAAAAAAATTTATCTCTGTCAATTCCAAAATGCATATCAGTAGAACCTAGAAAAAGCGAGCAAAACTGCTTGCATGACTTCATTCTACACTACGACATTAGGTGTAAATCTCCTCAGCAAAGGTTTTATTCCAGGCAAGAAGGGTTTAAATAGGAAACAAAAGGCCAGTGGAGAAGGACACCTCCCTCCCCCTGTGCCAGCGTAATGGCGGGTGGATACAGATGTCTGGAGCACATGATTCACGCTCCAGACGAGGTATTGATTTGGTCTGGGTTCCTGCTCTGATTTATTGTGTCATTTTTGTTTATAAAGGTAGATCGAGAACACGAGTGTTTCGATTTAAGTGTGCAAAATAAAAGCAGCGTGGAGCAACGCTGCCGTCTGGCCTGTGATGAATTGCAGCATCCGGAACCCAACTTTGAAACAGGCTAGAGGATTGTCTTCATCAGACAAGGCAAGACAGGACGTCCATCACAGCCCGACCGTCCAACAGAGACTCAATAACGGCACAGAGCGAGAAACCGGTGAAATGAAGGAATGCAGAAGGGGGGAGTTAGAAAACCTTTGTTTTAGGAAAAGAAAAGAAAGTTTTGGACCCATGCGAATAGCGGTTTAAGACGCACAGCCTTCAAGCATGAGGAGACTATGAAATATTAAATGAGCGTGTACATTTAGGCTTTATTGGATGCAATGCTGGTTTGTTTTTCAAAACCGGTCTTTTGCATCAGCATGATGCCAGGAAACGCTCTTATATAACTGCTCATGTGGAAAGGGTTTGTTGCAGTAGGAGGACAGAAAATTGAACATTTTAGGTCCATTATGATATCTCACCCAGAGAGTTCATAATGATGCACAATAAAGCATAAGCAATGGAGCGTTACTGTGTTTTTACTTATGTATTCATGTACCAGCTGTGTCCGAAATCATTCAATCAGTCGCTATATACACTTACAAAAAAATTGTTCCATAAAGGTGTTGCACAGATGCCTTAGAAGAACCATTTTTGGTTCTGCAAAGAACTTAAGTGAAAATTTCTTTCATTTTCTTAGTACAAAGGACATTTGAATAATAATCTGAAAAACCTTTAGAACCACTATAAAAAAGCAAGATTCTATGGAGTTAAAGGTTCTTCATGAAATCATGAACGCAACTAAGAATGGCGTTTTTGTGTAGCAAACACCACAAGAAAGCGTGAAAACGGGTGAATTTGAACACTGCACCGTGAATGACATCACATCCTGAATGCGGAAAAACTACTTAAAACAAATCTGAAAATATTTTAAGATTCCGTCTTCAGATGGAAGATCTGGCTTTTAAAGGAGATTACATTCCTTTTTGAATACAACAGACAACTAAACATCAAAAAGACACACACAAACACCTTTGAACAAGTGGTCAATCACTCAATATCACAACTGAGGTAGTTATGGATTGCTTGATATTACAGGAATGATATTCTTGGCAAAACAAACAAAAATTCTGAAATAAAATGAAGGTCATGGATTGTTTTAAAGGTGCATACAATATTGCAGGTTTATAAATACAGTAATCCCTCACCACTTCACGTTTCAAGTGTTGCGGCCTCAGTGCATCGCACATTTTTCAAAAATATTTATTGAAAAATAAAAATTCAAAAATACCGCCATATCGGCAGCCATATTTCGCGGAAAGCAGCGTTGTTTTATCGTGATGTGAGAGAAACTGTTTCCCAGGTTGCCAGACAAAGAGAGAAACTCTCTCAGAGGATTTGTACACGCCTACGACACTCAGACAAGACACGTGATTGGTTCCCGGCGCGAGATCGACGAATGAGAACACGAGTGAGCTGATTGGCTGATCCTACTTCGCGGATTTTCACGTATCACGGGGGTTTCCGGTCCACATTAACCGCGATAAACGAGGGATCACTGTGCTTCAAATTCAGATTACTTTTAAAGAAAAAAGTTTATGTGATTGCCGAGTACTTCAGTGTACGAATCGTTTTTAACAGTGGAGCACATTATACAGAATCATCAACTAAAAGGAAATACAATAATCCAGGAAGGATGCATTGGTTACAAGCAAACAAGATTTACAGGGTAGGAAATGATGTTTCTAACACTATGCTGCCAAACATACATCATACAATAGTTTTTTCCAAATCTGTTGTCAAAACCATTGACACTTCCCACCCTGAAAGAGAACAAAATACCAAAACCATAAAAGTAGTGAACAAATAGGAGTGAAGGCAGGAAGAGAGACAGATAGAGAGAGTGAATGCAGAACTACACAAGTGTTTATTGAGCATGCTATGGATAAAAGCAGAAATTAGGAAGGAAAAAGAGAAATCAAAACACACAACCAAGTCAATCTTCCCACTTTTGTTAGAATGTTTTTTTAATTGTGCCATATCCAAACTATGCCGAATAATACATTCCTGTAGATGTCTAAAAAAAAAAATATACACAAGATCCTTTTTTGTCCCTCTTAAAAAAAAGTTAATTCATAGTGTGGATTGCCAAACAACATTATTTTCTCAACCCTTCTCATTATCCAGTTCATGGGTCTCCTTTCTTCTGAAAATTGCTCAATCACGGACTAAATTAAGACTATAGGCACATAAACTTTGGTCCCTTCTACTGTAGCTGTCTTTCCAATCCATGCAACACCAGGACTAATGACTTCCTTTCCAATAAGGTGAGGTTTGGCTGGATTGGGGAGTTAAGAGTGGGCTTAACGTTTCCGTGACGAACACTAGAGAATCACAGGTTTATTTACAATTCTCAAATAAAAACATCACAGCCATTAAGAAATTAACAAACATAAAATGCAAAAAAAGAGGAAAACGTTTCAAAAGGCTTTTCCACAATACATATCGGACACAAGAGGAAATTATTTTTTTTTTCTGTCTTACCAAAACTTAGTGTAATATCTCACCCTCAAAGGACTGCCTGGGTTTGAGAAAATTAAGTATGAAAAGATTTATGTAAGTTTTGTAAGGCACATTCTTTTCTGCGTATTCTAAGAGGTTCAGCCTTTACACCACGACACACTCCCGCCACTGAAGAGCATATGCGTCAGAGCGCCGGTAAGAGGGAACCGGGGTAAGAAAAATGTCCTTGAAAACAGTCACAATGTTTCCTTCTTTCAACATCATCTTGAGGAATGAAACTTGGGAAAAGAAACTCAAAACTGTGGTCCCCAGTGTATTTGAACAGTCAAGAGGTAACACTAGAAAAAAAGTTGGGAGCAAGACCTTTTGGGTTCCTTTAGATGGTTGATTTGGAGAAGGAGACCTTCAGGTGGTGGTTATTTCCCATGTTGTAATTGTGGAGGTCGATCAGGCATTGAATAGCTTCTTCGATAGTCGTCATCTGAATTAGGGCCATTTTATGATCTCTGCAGAGAAAAAGCCCCGGCAAAAATGGTCACCCGATTGAAAGAAAAGACAAAAGTGTCTTTTGATGAGGAGCTAAACGGCGACATACTTACTGGAAAAACTTGAAAGCTTTCACAGTGCCACCGGAATTGGAGAACAGGGCTCTGAGGTCTTCTTCAGTTATGTCTTGCCTTCAAAACATGACAGAAAAATGACTTGGCTCTGAGACGACTGACACAAAGATTGACAAGTGCCGAACAGCAATTTTACTCACGGGATGTTTGACAGATGCAGCGTGGCAGAAGGAGGGAAGATGTTCTGAAAGTTCTTGGAGCCGGGCTTTTTGAAACGATGCAGAGGTGAGTTTGTGAAGTCTTTTGTGAGACCCTGGTCATCTAAACCATCTCTCGGTAACTGAACAGTCTGATGCTTCGACATCGTAACCCGAATGATCTTTGAATACATCTTCTGACCGTTTAGATGGCTCATAGCTGAGATACAACCAAAGAGAAACGAGTAAGACGTAATGTGCAGGGAAATCCACTACCGGGTAGCTAAGATGTGTGTTTGTTTGTTAGTTAGTGAAAGAAGTCACCAAGACTGCATTTATTTGTTCAGAAACTATTTTAATATACAGTAATACCTCGGTTTACAAGTGACTTTGTATACGAGCAAATCGGTGTTCGAGCATCGTATCGGAGTGCGAAATAAAATTGTGGAAAAGTCTGGAAATATCCTAACGACAGCCTCTCACAAAACGGTCACGCGGTTTCAACCCCTTTATCACCCCTTAACTCATTCATTCTCTCAGCGTCGCTTGGCTGCATCATTCATCACAGTGATACAGTAGAATCCCGACTTACGAAAAGTTTGACGTACGATAAAAGATTTTTTTTTTTTCCTTTCCCGAGCAACGACAAAATGATCGAGATGCGAAAAACTCTCCTATTGGTCAGCATCACTTCCACCAGCCTCTGCGTAGCGGCATTCCTCTCCAATTTTATCTGTGTTACGTTCGTCTGCGCTTTCGCATACAAGTTTTGCTTTCATCGTGCTGCATCGCCATTATTTTGTGCCCAGTTAACAAACTTTTTTTCTAATCACTAGCCATGGATGTGAAGATTGTTGCTGAAGTGAAAGGGAAGACAGTATGGTTAGTGTATTTAAGCTTTATTATAAAATTAAATGTGGTGTTTTCGTAGGGCTTGGAACACATTAGGCAATATGAATACTTCTGAAAAGATCGACTTACGAAGCCAACCTCGGAATGGATTATTTTCGCAAGTCGGCGTTCTACTGTAATTTTATATGTTGTTAAGTTGGCTTGAGAAAGCCAACTTAGTGATATTGTATCTAAACTTATTATTATTATTTTTATTATTATTTTTCTTCTTACCTAAAATTCTAAAAGAATCTCCTCCTACAGCTTTAAAGCTACAACCACTAAACTTTGCTCAGACTTCAGACCTGTTCTGACTTGAGTTGCTATATCGTTTCTAAGGGATCGGGGGTACGATGTTCGCCCCAGCGGCGAAAAAGCAGCCTAAAAATCCCATTGACTTAACATTGCGACGAACTTTGACGATTAATAACTCGGAGCGAGGAATTTGTAAAAAGATGAAACTCGCCACATTTGAAGAGGGTGACAGCCTCTGTAAGAACATACCACACAATGGGGTAAAAGTTGCACCCCTGGGGTGCTAGAGCTGCCCAAATTTGCCCCATAGAGATGAATGGGGAAGGCTGTCCCATGAAACACCATCTACTATGGCAAAATGCATAGGGATTTTGAATTGAACATAGCTCTGCAGAACAGCGTCACAGAGACAAGGGGGAGGGCTCATTTTACTCAGGCAACCAATGAGTGTCTCAGGATCACAGTGAAGCTATTAAGCCACGCCCTAGCAACCATTTAGAGCACCTTAGCAACCCATCTCAAACTGGCAAACTGCCAATCACCAATGTTTTCAACACTTCCTAGCCACGCCCTAGCAACCATTATCGAGCACCTTAGCAACCAAATGCAAAGCGAGATATCTTCAGTTCTGAATGCCGTAGAGGCGTTGTGGTTGGTTTATATCGTTCATACTGTCAAGCAGCCTTTGAAGTGACATCAATGGCAGAGGCTTAGCCACTCCTTAGCAACCAAACAAAGTACCCTAGCAACCGTTTAGCCAGACCTATATCTCTGCATCAGAAAGTCGTAGAGACATGGGGGTTGGGTCTATTGGCGCCATTCACTGACCAACTGAATCATCAGTAATCTCCAAATAAATCTTGTTAGCAACATGTTTTAAAATTTAAACTCTCAAAACTTTTTAAGCTTGAAGCTTTTACAACTAATTTAAACTTTCAGGCTGGGCTTTCTCAAGCCAACTGAAGTTTATAAAATAAACTTCCTCTATCTAGTTAAAATTGTTTGTGTACGAGAATTTTGAGTTACGAGCTCATGGAACGAATTAAACTCGTAAACCAAGGTATTACTGTACTCTTTTGGTGATGGCAAAGTTATATATTTTGAGCAGCCATCGCTACAGTCTTCAAAGTTGAGTGATCCTTAATCCTAAATAATGTACACATTTATTTTAAAAAATCTTACTGGCCCTTTTTGAACACAATATACATCAAAAACGCCACCAAATGTATTAACAACATTTAACTTCTGGAATGCGAGTGACATTCAGAGGTAATAATGTGGGCAGGACTTGACTTTATACACCAGGATTTGATTTCTCTTTTTATTGGCTAATATTAATATGCCTCGCCCACACTGCCTATGCAAAATATTTTTTTTAAGAGGCTAGCAAAAGCCATTTTACTTTGAATGAATCTCGCACAATAAAACCAAGGACATTTACTCGGAATGAAAATAATTTTGATTTGACTTCATCTTTAAAGCCTGAATGCAGCTTGATTGGATTTGACTGGCGTATAAACTTAGCCGTGACAATGATTGTTGTGCTGTTAAGGATGTTTCAGTATGCATCTTACCAAGCTGAGCCTGGTTCATATCAGCCATCTGTATCAGTGCGCTGTCTTTCTTATTAAAAAGAATCTTCACCCGCTGCACGTCCCCATAAACTCCTGCGAACAGAGCAGCCAGCAGCCAGAGAAGCAGCGAGAGAGGGAGGAAAAAGTGAGGAGTGAGACTCAGAGAGTGGAAAGATAGAACGACAGACTCAAAGAACGTTCATCGAAATGGAGAAAACTAATCACAACCTGACAGAAGACTCAGATATATACACCCCCAAATTCAAAATAAATTAAGAACTAAGATGGGACATAAAAAAAAAGAACTGTGCAAACTGAACCCAAAGAACATGCACTGAAACAAATGATATACTTCAAAAGACTTTAAAAGAAAATAAAGCCAAAGACTTTTACTCTAAAAGCCAATTAATGCTAATGGTTTACAGTCAACATGAAATGACATTTACAATAATGTATTTCCAAAGAACATTCAACATCAGAAAAAATAAAAATAAAAAAAATATATATGCAGGGCTGGATTTGAATCCAATCAGAATTGATTAATAACGATTGTGCAGTCCTTCACAATCAATTTTCAGTTGATTGTGAAGGACTGCACAATCACCAGTACCCACTTATGAGGCTACATTTAAATAGTTTAAAAAGTTAGTTGCTATTATGAAGTTAAATGGATATAGTTCACCCAAAAATGATAATTCTTTCATCAACTTGCTCCAAACCTGTATGAATTTCTTTCTTTGCAGAGCACAAAAGATGATATTTCATTTTAAAGAGTGTCGGTAACCAAAAAGTTGATTTCCATAGTTGTTGTTTTTCCATACTATGAAACCCAATGGGGTGCGTCAACTGTTTCATTACCCATATTCTTCAGAATATTTTCTTTTGTGTTCAGCCGTTCATACACTTGTGGAAAAACTTCATTTTTGGGTGAAGTATCTCTTTAAAGTAGTGTTAACTATTAGAATTTTTTTTTTTTTTTTTTTTATCAACAACGAATAACCATTTGACGATTGGCCACCAATAAATCAAACTAATAGCAGGTTTTGACCCATATTTTAACCAGTATTTTACATTGAGCTTACAGGTAAAGTGAGATATTAATTCTGTGTTGACTACGCGCAATATTAAGTAAGAAAGTTTTTGAAAATGCATATGGATTTAATACCTAATACCAATAAATAATAAATAGTCAATATCTACAAAGACGTGTATTATTGCTGACAATTGAGACAAATTTCATTTCATGTTGACTTTTTAAAACAACTAAAAGCACATGAATAATAATAAGATTAACAGAAACCAAACGGAAAAAAATGTAAAGCCAACGAGAACATACCGAAGAGGGTAAACAGACTGTGGGGCGTAACCATCTTTAGAAGGAGAGAGGAGCAAGCGGACAGAGAGAAGAGTCGAGGAAGAGCAGAGATGAACAGATCATCCATAACGGAGGGTGGTTTCCGCAGAATGGTGAAGTGGTCATGGATCATGGTTCAGGGCGGTTAATTGAGGGGTCCGAAGTTTTGTTCAAGCAAAAAAAAAAGCATGAACAACGAGGTGTGGTCAAGGCGTGGCAAAAAGAGAGGGACCAAAAAAAACAAAGAGAGAGAGAGACAGGGACAAAATCAAAATGAAGAAAAGAAGGGGAAGCAAATGTAGAATATAAATAAAGGGGGGACAAAAATATAATACAGGTCAGTACACTGGAAATGCAGGAGTTTGGTCAGAGAATGGCTGCTTTATGCATTTTTTACATTATACAAGCAAATAATTATGCCAAATGCAGATACCCTGTAACAGGGTAAAGATACATTCATACCAAAAAATAAAGAGGAGAATTTGACAATGATAACAATGATTTGAACAACAGCAGAGTTATGAAGTTTTAACGAAGCATGCAGGAGACTGAAGATCAAGAAAAGCTGAAAGCATCACAGTTTCAAGCATTCGGTTTTACCTGGTTCTTTGTGATTGCCATGCTTTTGTGGATATGAAAACCACCTTTTAAAGTTATGGTGCGAACAGACAAAGTCACAATTGACCTTACAACAACTAATGCTTGTGTTTAAATAACACACATATTAGCTGATGAGCAGAGGGGTAATGCTATGTCCATGGTTCACTAACTTTCACAGAGTGACAGTGTTTATACAGTAAAGAGAGAGAGAATTAGAGGCGCTGCGGAACTTATAAGGAGTACGAACAAAAAGCTGTCAAACCATAGAGACAAGCACTAACAGATTCAGATAATACAACTAATGAGAGTTTGTTATACAAAAAACAAGGGGGTTTAAGAAAGACATAAGTGAAACTAACAAAGAAATTCCTGGGTCATGTAATCCCACCAAAGTCAAAAGTAAAAAGTATTAAATTGAGTCTTTTTAAGATCACTAAGTTGTGTTTCTAACAACGAATAAAATGCCTGCAATGTAATCAATTCAGTGTTCGCACACCATCTGAAATCCGTGTGTGTGTGAGGCTGTGCACAATCCAGTTCTCTTCTTACACTAGAATGGTTTAAAATCACTCCATTGTGTAAATTGTCAAGAAAAATCATGTGCAAATAATAATCTTTCCCTTTATAATGGTTAAATGTGTGCCGAACTGTGGCACCTATTCCATACAGATCAACTGCAATCTGTTACAGAGCAAAAGTCTTAGGCACGTTAGTATTTTCCCGAAACTGGTTAAGCCAGTTATTTATATCTGTTGTGTCAATAGGAAAAATCAGTTTTCATTTCCAAACATTCCTTTGGCCATTAATTGTAATAATCCATGGAGATTTTTATACACACAAGGAGTCTAACAACAGACGGTATGATCTGATCTCACCTCAAAAGCCATTTTAACGGTGAAAATGGTAAATATACTAACGCATTTAAGACTTTTGTGCAGTACTGTATATATATTAATTAGTTGCATATTTAAAAAAAATAATAATTTTAGTTAAATTAAAGCATTTTTATTTTGGGGTTTAAATATGACCAGGGAATTTCAGTTTTGGTTAGGTTTTTAAGAGAGCAAAGAGTACAAGGCGAATGAGGCTATAGCAACAAGTTGGTAAGTGAAGGAAGTGGCACTTTCTAGTCCAAGCATTTAACATGGCATGACAAACAAACACGTAAATGTGAGGGAGAGGCTGAGATGCGAGAGTACACTGACCTCTTCGCTTAGATTGCTAACGAGCAGCACTCCGCCGGACCCCGTGTGCCCGGAGAGAGCCACTCTTCCTGCCGCGGCAGCAGCAGCCGCGGCCGCACTCAGCGGGCTCAAAGCACCTGGAATCACACGGGTATTTTGAGTTATATTAAAAGTGATATCACATACATGAACATAGTATAAAACTGTAACATTTGTAGAGTGACGCTGTGTTTTTCAAAAGGTAATCAACTTTACCGGTAGATAAAAGTTTAAGAAAGTGGCTTAATCATCATCCCATGTCGGTTTTAGCTGTGACAGCCAATAAAAACTGAATTACACACTTTATCCTGATGTGAGAAGAACCAGGTTAAGAACATGTGGGGTTTTAAAACCTAATAATTTTAAGCCTAATATCAATAAAATACCTGCTTGATTATGTGGCAGGGGAAATGTCAAATTGCATTTTAAATTAAGAGGCCTTATGAGCAGATCTCTGAGAAAAGGTCATTCAAGCACTCAGAGACACAGGCCTACATGACATTTTACAGTACTTAAGAGCACTTTCCAATTACATTCAGTCTTTCATAAACACAGCTTTCTATTTTCATTTTCACACTATTCAGACGGAGTTAAATCAATGGCGCTGATTGAAATACTGTCCGTATTCAGCAGCGCACAGAATCAATCACGTCTTAAATGGATGATGGTTTTGGTGAACAACAGTGTTTAAAACTGAACAGACAACCAGTGATCATTTGGTCTACTTGAGTACTCAACGGTCAAACGCCTTTGGGAGTTGCATCACGTCTTAAGCTCTCTGTTTTTTAAGCATCTCGGGTCACCCAATTGTGTTTTTCTGGACTGAAAGTCACTGCTGATACAAATTTAATGCTGAAAATAATTTATTTTTAATGACAATCAGCTGTATAAATAGATCTCAAACATCTATATCAGTTTTTCAACCACTGTCCCGCGGAAAGTTATTCAATTTCACATAATTGGTCTAAAAAAAAAATATTTTTACATTTTTTATATAGGCTACAGAGCTTCGTTTTTTTTTTTTTGGTTGGTGGTGTGCCTTGTGATTTTTTTTTTTTCAATGAAAAAAGGTTGAAAAACACTGGTCTATATTACTCATGTCAATGCAGACAGAAAATTCAGGTTTCCAACAAAGGTGCGCAAGGGCATATGAATGAAGACAACTGGACACAAAAAATAGACAGTAAATAAAAATAAAAAAGAGGCAAGTACCTGGGATCTTACCGAGCAGGGAACTAGAGTCTTTACCCAGGGCAGCCGTAATAGAGGGTTCTAGAGAGGGCTGCCCATCTCCAGCAGGAAGCTCTGGTCTGGTATAGTCCCTGCTCTTATCATTATTGTATTTCACATTCAGGTTGACGAGTTTTGAATAGTCTATCCGAAGGGTACAGCAGGAATTGTATATGTTCTGACCATCTAGAGCCTAGAAGAAAACAGAAAAAGATAGAAAAAGAGCCAGGTGGAGAGACAGATAGAAAGAACGTGTCGCCTTCGTAGAGCGCTAAAAACTTCCGCTGAGAGCAAACCCACCACTTTAGCTTGCTGCGCATTGATTGGATCGTTGAACTGCAACAGGGCCTGAAACTGATTGTTCTTGGTGAATGTGATGATTTTCATTACGGTGCCAAATTTTGAGAAAATCTATTGACAGAGAAAGCAGAGCATTGAGGAGAGCTTTCAACAGAGGGAAAAAGACATTACAAAAAACAAAAACAGAATTAACACACACACACACCACCAACAGGACACCAATTTAAATCACAAATATAAACTGCCAATAAGAGGCTGATCCAAACTGTGGCATCCCACCTGCTGCAGCACATCCAAGGTGACGGGGTAAAACATGTTATCAATGATTATTCTCAGAACTGGACTGGAGGGAGCGCCGCCACCGCTGCTAGAGTTAGACCCTGATGTGGGAGTACCACCTGACTGAAGATCAGACATGGGCACGGTTTAAACAACATTTGTTTCTCATTTCAACTCATTCTGGACAAGAACTGCCCATCTAGACAGGAAGAAGCGACCAACAACAGATTGTTTTGTTACTTGCCATTACTTTTATTTTTAATTATATCAAGTCAAAAGTTTGGGGTCAGGTTGTTGTTTTTTTTGGCTAGAAATTAATACTTACAGGTATGTTCAGCAAAGATGCATTAAACGGATCAAAAGTGACAGTAAAGACATTAATAATAATATTTAAATAAATGCTGTTTAATTATCTACTCAAAGAATCTGGAAAAACATGATCACGGTTTCCACAAAAACATTTAGTACATCCGTTTTAAACATTGATACTAATGTTTCTTCAGCACCAAATCAGCAGATTAGAATGATTTCTGGAAGATCAAGTGACTGATTAGAAAGGAATAAATTACACTTTAAAATATATTCAAAGAGAACTGTTGTTTTAAATTCTAATAATATTGCACAATTATACCTTTTTCTTTACTGTATTTTGATTAAATAAATGCATCCTTGGTGAGCATGAGAGATTCTCTTAAAGGCATAAAAAAATCTTACAGACCTCAAATTTTTGAACAGTAGAGTAAATTCAGTCTCCACACACACACACACACACACCGTAAATAGCACAAAAAAAAACAAAAAAAGAGTCTATTGACATATTGTTCAGCTCAAAGCAAAATCTCACTGGTCCAAATCATCGCTGTTGGATTTAAAGATCAATTATGTTCTGAGTGGCTGTTGTTTGAAGTATTTTGACTTTAAGGATAAGTTCAGTAATTTATTACCTGGTTTGAGTTGTCTGTCTTGAGTTCTTTGTGATTAGAGTACTGTATGTAGACAGGCATGCTGCGGACATGAGGAGTCACAGCCGAGTAATAACTGACCATTGTCATGGCAGCTTCCTCTGTGCTGAGCTCCAGAAATGCCTAAAGACAAAGACGTGAAGAGGTAAGATGAACTCAATGAATTTCAGACTGTTAGCCGGACCAGAAAAAGCAAATATCTGGCCACGCACCTGGTTTTTGCCTTTCAGCGTGAGGATATTGGTGACCTTTCCGAAAGGAAGCCCCAAGGCAATGATCTCTGTTTCCGAGACATCGTTGGGTAACTTTCTGATGTGAAGAACACGAGACGGTGGAGCATCACCGACTCGGTCTTCAACTCGAAGTTTTTTGCTGTCGCTGCCATTGGATGCATCTGCCAACGGCGGCCAGAAAGAGAACATTATGCAGGGAATACATGTCACACAATTCCTCATACAAGGAACCCGAGAAACAAAGATTCCCTTAATCGTGTAAAGTCTTTCCTCTACTAAATAGGATACTGAAAACTATTGTTGGAGAAGCAGTAATAAGATGCAGAGCACACGATCACGTTTTTTTTTAAGCGTGGGTGCCCACCCACAGGAGATCGTAAGGTTATTCCCAGATAGAATCTTCTCGGATCAGATATCACGCTGAAACATCTGTTATAATTTGATTGTTTTAATGCTGTAGAAAAGCGCATATTTTTGGGATGAGGGAAGTCAGGGACACTTACCGCTGATACTGCTCAGCCCAGAACTGGGGCTGTTATACATGGTAGTGGACAGCAGCTCATCTGATCCTCTCTGCGGAGACACACAAAGAGAAAGATAAAATCCCACCCTCCAATAAAGACATTTTCCCTTCACAATCCCCTCAACAAAACAATGAAATACAGCTCTCTGCGGACAGCTTAAGGAATCACGGCACATAAAACACACGTCCAGGCGCTCCCGCCTTTCTGCCTTATTTTTCTAGATTGTTGCTTTAATCTTGTTGAGTCTAAGATGTCAGACACTGTCATCTCATCCCGAGAAGCCAACGGTCCCAAAGGGCCCAGGCGCGATCAGGCCGCAGCTTGAAGTGCAGCTAAAAGTGAAGGATGGGATGGCAGGCAAATAACGAACCAGCGCAAACCAAACTTCCTAATAGGATCATCTCAGGTTCGTGCCTCCCAAAAATTCCACCGAATTGTTCTTTATGGACGTGGCTTTTACAGCGCCAATAAACTCGCCGGCGCCGTCGCCTGCCTTCTGGGCATCGACACTAAAAACAATCAAGGGAATGGTGAAGTTTCACATCGAAACGACAGAAAGCAGAAGAATGCATTAAGAGATGGCAAGGTCTTAACAGACAAGCCTCAGCATCAAAACTGATTAGAAAGGAAGGGGAGAAAAAACATAACTTTAAAAGCAATAAGATCAAATGCTTCTTTTTCCACCTGCTTTCCCGGAAAGACTGCTTAACGTTGTTTTCCAGGGGAGGGAAATTCTGTTGTTGGCAAACAAACCAAGTTAAAAGGCCTGTGTTCAGAAGACGTCTCTGAGAAAGAACAAGTTCTTCTCTAACTATCTTGGACATAAACTGCCCCCATTCAATTACTACCAGCATAATTTTATGAAAAGCGGAGATGGAGACCTGTAACAGGCCTGTATCTAATATATAAGGGACAATTCTACATTTCCGCACAACACTTTTCTTTCAGCGACAAAGAATCAGCCACATAACATCCAATAATGCACTTAAATGGCTTGGCAATTCTTTGTCCATTCAAAAACAAATTATGTTTGCATCACCCTAGGCTTCTTTGTCTTTTTTCTTGTGGATTTGACGCCACGCGATACGCAAATAAGTTTAAAAAAGAGAGACAAATTATGCCCCTGACAGCAATACTAAAAAAGCATATATTACATTTTTGAATAAGGTGAGAATGAAATTGGCAAAGACATATTCTACGCTATAACATATAAATCAGAAAGGACGATTAAAGACAAACTGCATATAGGATCATAACACACATACATATACATATATATATTTATACAGTGGAATACGGTTATGTCGACAGTCTCGGGGGTTGCAAAAAAGCGTTGAGATAACCGATGGTCGAGATAACCAACAGCCAATATGGCGCTTTGTTTGATGAAGTGATCGGCATGCTATAAAAATGTACATACACTGTATATGTTTGCTAACAACAAAAGGCAAATGTGCTACAACTAACAGCAGAGATTTACCAGTATACAATAAAAAACACATTTATTCTTTAATTATATTCTTTAATTATATTCTCCAACATTGCAAACACAATTTCGCTTTCAGGTTGAAAAAGCTTTCAGGTTTTTTGCAGTGTTCTATCCAGAGATCACTGACCAAAAAGAACCGTGTCATGGACTGTATTTCTCTTTAAGTGTGTGTACTTTGGCCGGCCCTGCGTATTGGGATGGGGGGGGGCCCACAGCAGCACTTGCCGCTCGTTGAGAAGAGTAAGAACGATATGTGCTTTCACTTCAGAGTCTCCAAAAGTCTCCAATAGCTCCAAATAAAGTCATTAGATTTGTCGCTAGTCGCTTTTTGAAAATGTGGTCTGAATACTTGCTAAATATAGCGACAAAGGCGCTAAGTTGGCAACACTGTCCGCGAATTCTTACGATCATGAGTCATGAGATAACCATGTGAAGTGGCGAATTTGTCCCTCTTTTGTGCTGGAGATATTAGGGTTCAGCGACAAAATAATCGACGTAACCAATGAGAAAATGCTTAGACAAATAGGGAGTTTGGCGGTTCCCCTTCAAAAACGTCGACATAATACAGGTTTCGACAAATGTCGGGCGAGTTAGATTCTTCAGATTCCAATACAGTTTTTCTAATCATTCAACTGTTACTACATAGAAAAAACTTCAGGTCGCATAACACTCGTAAAATTTGCCAAACAAAAGCAGAAAATCGACGACGGGCTAGTAGCGATCAGATATACGATTCAGTACTAAAGTTTGAACCACGAATGTAGTATTTACCTCAGGGGTCTCAAACATGCGGCCCGCGGGACCATATGAAAGTTTAATGTAAGTGCGGCCCGCGAGTTGTGAATGAATAGCGCTTTACCGCGTTCGTGCGGGCTGGAGCTGTACAAGCCAACCAATCACAGTGGAGTACATGACTCCCGGGGGCCAATCATAGTGGAGTAAATGACTCCCGGGGGCGGGGCATCAGCCGGGCTTGAGGCAGACAGAGAAACATAGCTGCCCGTGTAACATCACATTTGTCAAAGCCGTCATAGAATTATTACTTATTGTGTTTGAAATTGAGCATGTTTGACTTTGAGCTGGACGAAGTGAATGTTACTGTATTTTGTTTTTCCATCATTTGAAATGGGCTGATTTGCGGGACATCGGTGTTATAATATAGAAAATAAAATCCAGTAAATAACGCCTCCGTGGCTGCATCCCATTGTTTGTATATAGTACATTTATTAAATTTATGTCCATAAAAATGATCTTCAGATTCACTATCAGATTAATTATATTGTTTCTGGGTTCTTGTTGCATTCAACCAATAAATATTTGGTTTTGCAGTATATCATGTGTTTTTTACTTTAATAACTATTTTTGTCTGTTAAAATGCAGGGCGAGTGCTTTATGTGAAGGGCGAGTAAGTTTTTAGGGTCACTAGTCCTGCAGGGCGAGTGACCCTGGAATAATTCATCGAGGCCTGTAATAGGGTTGGCGAGTTAACCGTGAGTCGAGATAAGTGAACTCCACTGTATATACACACACAGTATGTAATATCCGACATCAGCATTTAAATCAGGCCCCAGCCGACACCATCCCATTTCAGAGGTAATTATTATTAATATACCTCCAAACAAGCTTGCGAGGGAATGGTAATCATCTTAAATGTGAGACCAGGATGATGGAAGACTAATATGCAAGTTTATAGACTTGCAAAGTACTGATTGTAGATCCTATCCTGGCAGTTTAAAGTTTGCCATAATTAGTTGCCATTATAGAGTGAGATGACAGCAACACTGGTTCTCTCAATGTAGGTCTTGCTACTAAATTCAAACTTTTTTCAGATTTTGCCATCCAAACAAAGGACATTTAAGCAAACGTGTAAATTGCATTAAATTGATGTGGTGTGGGCACTGAAAATTCACTTAAATTCATCATCAACATGATGTCATTTTAAATTTTTCTATATTGCTAAAATATAATATTAAAGGGATCGTTCACCCCAAAAAAATTACATTTTGTCATTATTTAGTCACTGTCAAGTTGTCCCAAATCTGAGTGATTTTCCTCCTTCTAATGAAGACAATAAGAATGTTGGTAACAAGACAGTTGATGGTAGCCAGTGACTTCAACAATAGAGAAAGAAAATACTATGCAAGTCAATGGCTACCGTCTGATTACCAATATTCTTTGAAATATCTTCTTTTGTGTTCAACAGAAGAAAGAAACGCACACCAGGTTTGGAACAAAATGAGGGAGAACAAACAATGACAAAAATTTCATTTTGGGTGAACTATGCCAATAAGAGTGGTTGGATTCCATACAACATGAATGGAAGAGGCAAAAAATTGGTGTACAAAGTCTTAAAATACACATTTTACTGTATGATTCAAAGTTCAACGTGAAAAAACTACTTCTACTAGTGCATCTCTAACTCAGCTTAAAAGCAAACCTGACACTGTTAAAATCAGTTAGTTGTGTGGCAATTAATTGCATGGCGATTTTATAATCATGGCAGCCCTATTATGAAATATTGTATTAAAAAAATGCCCTACTGCTATGCAACAATGGTAGAGGAAACTCTGTGGGGTCACATTTCTGCTGAGGTTTCCAGTTGGTCTTATAGAGATTTATTAAAAACAATTCCACAACATTATAAATCATAATCATAGTAATGTTGTACTGCTCCCTTTGTCAGGTTGTCTCCATGTATTTATTTATCCATACATCCATCAGCTACACTACATAACTGCACAAAGGAAACTGAAAACAGTGTTTACCTTTACACCAACTGCGACGTCACCAATGCTGATGAAAACAGAAAGTGAGATTTGATCAGACAGATATTAAGCACCATGAACTCACATGCATGTTCAGGACTGAAAAAGAGAGGGAGGACCACAAATCCTTTAATCTGAATTTTTTTCAAATCCTCTCCATTATTCAATGACAACCAATTAAGCTGATGAACATTTGATGGAGCTCCAACAGGCCTAGAATTAACCTAAAATGTTCAAAAATGGCGTCTAGGTAGGCAGCTCACTAGGTTACAGGACTGTGAGGTTCAAAAAGGTTGTTTAGATATCAAGCAAAATAGATTTTGAGAGTAAAATATTAAAGAAATTGAGTCTAGTTAGGCATTCCACTAGGTTATAAGACTCAAACAAATGGTCACTATGTAGGCAGAACATATTTTTGGCACCATGATGTCCAAAATGTAGCCTAGGTAGGTTACTAGGGTTTGGGAGCTCTGGGTGTAGTCAAGGTAACGACCAGCTCACTAGGTTTTGACACACAGACCTAAAGAGTACAAGACTTTGGCTAGTTGGTTGAACATAACTAGTCTTTAGTATCAATATTTCTTTTATAACCACTAAGAGGTTGATTTGATTAGATTGAATAAATATATACACAATTATTTCGGGTATAAAAGCTAACACGAGGCTAACAAACGAAACATAATTACTACCTAAATAAACCCACAATGAGGTCCACTGGAAAATTAATCACATTAATATATTAATTACAAGTCAAATTAGTCAAAGGACTTGTTTAATTAAACTCCTATTACATTTTGTGTGGACAACACGAGTTAGAAAAAACAGCCAATGAAGCTAACCTGCTAACTCGTGCTTGTTGTTTTTTGGCTCGTTTGTGTTATGTTTACTACTTTGGGTCATTGCGGATTATATATGTTGACATGTTGTATAAATCGGTACAACGCTTATAGTGAGATTATAAATGAACGATTGTTTAAGTACAACGTTAGCATGGTAGCAGCGTTAGCATTTCAATAAGTGTGAATACGTTCTTCTAATTCGCATTTAAATGAATATTTATACACATATAAATGAAGAGCGTTTTAATGCTCACCCGTCCATTTCTGGTGATCTGTATAAAAACAAACCCGCTGAAGAGTGATTGTATGTGTGTGTTATTCCTCCTTACTCTGGCTTTAGCTCAGACACACAAACACACAGCAGTGACAAAATGGAGGCGGAAACTGAGACACGAGGAAACACACACACACAACTACTGTAAACACACGATATATTTGAGACACACACAACTACTGTAAACAACAATACATACAACACACCCACTGTAAACCTAAAGACTATTTACTGTAAACTTGTAAAATATAAAATAATGCAGGTAGGCTGAACACACACACACACACACACACACACCTATCTAATGTAAACAATGTTGATATTTTATTGTAAACCAGCAATATGTAAAACGATAGAGGTAAAAAAAAAAAAAAAAAAAAAGTCTGATAAATAAAATACACACGAATCTGATGAGAAACATTTGAGTTCATAATAAAATCTCTCACTTTTAAATGCATGCATTGTCTTGAAACTCTACACATGTGAGGGGAAACAGCTGAAACCAGTTTTAGGTTGGTTTAAAGTGGAAGTAGCTGGTTTAAGCTTGTCTTCCAGTCTGGCCAAGCTTGTGTTTCACTGGTCTCCCAGCTTGACCAGCAAAGACCAGTCTTGTCAGCTGAAAACTGTGTCCAAAACCCCTCTAAAACCAGCCTGGGAGACTAGCTAAGACCAGCTAACCCGCTTAGGCTGGTTTCAGATGTTTTTTTTCAGCAGGGTGAATGGCTGCAGAATGGCTTCTCAGGAGAAACAACAAAATCCATGAGACCCATAAGCAAAGGTCGCCATTTACTTTCTATTTAATTATATTGCTGTCTAGGAGATAGCTGTCTTTGTGAATACTGGGAGATCGTATTTGCCATATAGGCCTATATAATATAATAATTATATATAATTTAATATATCAGAGGTTAGTCATACATTATTTAACCTACATATTTTTACATGCATTAAATGAAAGACAGATTTATCATCCACCTTTAGCAAACATACAAAACTAATTTTAGTCAATACTATTATCTTTTAGTTTTAGTTGTTATCACTTTTGTTTTCATTAAATAATATTAAGAACATAAATGCAGAGTGAATTGCCTAGCTTAATTAAACTGATTATGCATTACGCTATTAACACTCAACAAGTCAGTCAAAACCGCTGTAGCAGGCGGTTAGATATCATTGACTATGACAGACTTACATAATGGTATTTTGGCTTCTTGCTCGATGCCCCAGGTGAAATTAAAGTCTAACAGCTTATCTTAAAGAACCTGGGATTTAATTAAAAATGACATTTCCCAAAACACTTGGGTCTAGTTTTGCTTCTGAGGCTGCCATGTTGGAATTAGATTCCAGGATCCCTCTGAGCAAATCCTGATTTCTGAGGAAATAAGAAAACTGTCAGACGATCACCAAATCTCAAACGTTTATCATGTGGTTCTTGGAACATAACAGCCTGCCAGTTCTTGACACCAAGTCCCACCTGCCATAAAACAAGAAATATTCCTTTTAGTGGAATCAAGCAAATGGGAAATGATTTCCAACACATTGATAGATGTCCTTAACATTAAAATATTTTTTTTAGGTAAAAAATTAGATGAATTCATTAGAGAGAGTCGTATTTAAGTTGCTGTAACTGTATTTTAATTAAAAAAAACATATTTTTATGTTGTTCAACTAAAAACAATGCATGTAAATATTCCATATGTGCTCTTAATAAATTTCATTTATAAAACAGCAAGCATTATAGTAAATAAGAAAATAAGATAATTTAAATAATTTATAAAATAATTTATTATAAAAGGACAAAATTTGACACATTTTTGTTCATTGGAATAAAGTTTAAATTAAATAAATATAAATATGAAAAGTTTCTTAGAAAAAATGACAAAAGCACATAACAAAAAAACAAAAAATAAACTAATATTAAAAAAAAGTAGAATATTTTTGTTTTAAAACACAATAAAAAGACAAAAAAAAAAAATTTACATGGAATATAGCATGTCAGACTTTATTTTCCAGTGTGCCCAGTAATCCTACTGAGGCGTAACAGAGCTTTTTCAACAGATGTCCCACTGTCATTTTTGTCAGGCATGATGTCATTCTTCTGATATCATCATAGCACTGATGTAAGGAGTGATATCACTGTATGTGACCCCAGTGTTGTGAAATGTGCTCTGAACTGACAGTCTCAAGTGGAGATGCACAGACACAAATTGTTGACTATATGTTAGCAGTCTTATCCTATTTATTCAGTACAAGCTGACCAAGATATGAAATTCGCCTCAAAATTACTTAACATCGTAAGGTGCTAAGAAAATGATCATTAGATCGCAGGAAATCACAGTGTAATTACAATATATATTTTGTGCAAGCAAATTCTGTATGAAACTGATACCAACCCATAGAGAATAATGGTTTATAGATCCATAGATTTAATAGACTAATAGACATTTTCGGCCATTCTCCACATGACTAATACCTCGGATCATTCTACGTTAACGGCAGTGTGGTAACTGCCATTTTCTTTAATTACCAAAGCAGCACTGCTTCTGCAATATTAAAAACTTACATTGATTTTCATTTTTCTACATGCGTGTTCTTGCATCTCACCTGCTTCCAGCATGCAGGCCTGCCATCTCGGTCCAGCTGTGTCAAATCAATGCCTTGATGGCTGCAAAACCCGCTAAAGTTCCAATTTAGCACTCTATTGAAAATCTTGCAGCCGTCTTTTGGAAAGGCCAAACTCATCCCCATGGCTCTGTTTGTGTGTTCAATAATATTGTGGGTTTCTTATAAAGCATTCTGATGAAAATGGTTTTTGAGTGCTTTATAGACCAGACACAGAATAGAACACCATGTAGTGACTACTATTACCTAGCATGGGTATTTTCTAGTGGTAGCTGAATGATTGTACCTTTTGTATGTCTTTGGTTTTTCTCCTGAGGGTGTACATTAGAAAAAGAGAATGTAGAATGTTGCATGCAAGGAAACAATATGCATATTCTATATAGTCACACCACAGCTCAGTGTAGCACAAATCAGATTTCTTTTCTGGATGACAGCAAAAATGTGAACAGCAAAACTATACTAAATCAGACATTTTTTTGTATTCCAATCTGGGTCATTATCAAATTCGGAAACAAATTGTATATGTAGTGGCTCAGCTGCTAAATGCCAAGATATTATGGATGGATAGATGGATGGATGGTTGACTCAAAAAGATTCTGGGATGTTTCAACCTAGATTTGGGGCAAATATGGACAAACCCAGATCTTGGGTAAACTATTTTTTTATCCCAACGGTTGGGTTTGTCCATATTTGACCCACATTTGGGTTAAAAAAAACAGCAGTTTTTAGAGTGATGGATGGATTGATGGAAAATCCTTTTTATCTACAATCATATGAACATGTCACATAAACAACCTAACCAAAAAAAAAGCATGATTTGAACATCAAATCAGAATTGAGCATCTATCATTTGCTGTGTGAATATATAGCCATGGAAATATGTGTGACAAAACATAACACGTTTTGGTCAAAGACTTTCAGAAACATTTCATCTGTTGAGTCAGTTTAGTCAGAAAGACCTGGCAGCCTTGCTGTTTGCTGAATTTAATCAGTTTTCATCAGTTGCCAGTTTTCAAGCTGTGTGGGAGAAGCAAAGCATGGCTAACTTGGGCAATTGGGCAACATGCATGTTGATATCTACATCAACAGAATGTATAGCAACCTTGCTGATGGTCCAAATTAAAATCAGTAATCAAAAGTCCATAAATATATAAATGCTTTCAGCATAATGTTTAGAGTGGCTGTGCAATATTGATAAATTGCCCTTATATAAATATCTTCCTGTTCAAGCCAAGATTTATAATAAAAGCAACCGCTTACCTGTACATAAATTAGACAAATATAGATGTTGCATAGAGGAAAATAAACAGAATTAAAGATATCACACAACATATTTTCAAACGATTTCATCATTTCAGCAGTAAGCATATCATATGTGATCAAATATTATTGAACCACTGTTGCAAATGTGCCAACTACTTAATTTTTGCGGTTATAAATTGTTATAGACATTTATACATATATATGATAACGCTTTAGATTACAACCTGGAAAATAACGATTTTCCCAGAAAACAAAAAAATTCATTTCATTTTGTTAAAAAAAAGTAAAACAAATAAACAATAATACTACTGTGTTTCGAAGACTATGTACTCGGACATACTACTCTCTTGGCATATTGTTTTTCACATACTATATAGTAGGGTAATTTAAAGTATTTTATGTTTTTGTGTGTTTTCCCCCCCTTTTTTACTACCCATGAAGCTCAGACAAGGGAATGTTGGAATGATGGAGGGAAATAGAATTGGGTCCATTTTTCTAAATTTGATCCAATTTCCATGATTCTCAAGTCTCCCTTTTAGACGCTCATTCAGTTCCACGCAGAGCCCAGACCTGGACACTTCCTCTGTAATATAATCATGTTCTCCCAATGTGGCCCACATAATATTGGCACAGCTGTAGCTCTAGGATGCCTTATGATTATGAAAATGGGATGAAACGGAGAACAGCAAGCTGTCTTGTGTCTCTTGCGGTCCATCACCTTCATGGCAGACATGCTGAGACCAGCACCAGCCACTAAACCCGTGCCAGTGCTTCCTGGTGTTATTGTTCTCAACCATTACCTTACCCTCCATGTTGCCTTTTATTGTCTTTATAAAGCATTTGCCTGTGGTGAAAAGCCCAGTGAGTAGAACAGCCTGTGTGAATTTCACAGCTGATGAGTCTTGCGATGAGACGAACAAGTTGACAGTATTAACTCACTCTCAGGCTTCTGAGGGATCAGCACAGAGAGGAGTGTTGATGAGATTCTGGTAAAGTAAAAAGGTTAATAGATCCATTTGTAATCCAACGTGGTTCAGAGCAAGTTTAGCTGGTTAGCAGTTAGCAGTTAGCCCCTGCTGGAAGATGCCATAACTACACCATCCTGCATGTAAAAAGCCTGCAAGGGACATATAAATACAAAAGATTTCGTTCGATTAAAGCGCAGTAGCTGGTTTACCAGGCATGATTAGTTTTAGAAGGCTCGTAAAAGTGTGAAATGACTTTTTGATGCTGTTCACTTTAACAGTTAATTTTGATTAAACCCCATTGCACCAGGCTTCTTGTTCAAATGTGGTTGCTTCATGTTAAATTGACTTTAAAAGGTTACTTTTTCACTTAACTCAATGTTATTATTTTGAAAGAACATATTTCAATCAAGCAGCTTGATCAAAAAGGGATTTACTTCACATACTGATCTTCCAGGGCTACATGTGCCAGTCAAGCAATTGCCATTTAGATGAATGGAAACAGATGGGAAAGTAAAGTAGTAGCAGCACATCTCATGTGAAGCAGACATGTCACTGACAGGAAATTAGATATATCCAAAGCACGTAGGAGTGAAGCTCAGCAGAGAGACAGAAAGCCCAACGAGTGGATCCAAACAACGTGGAAGATAGATGAGGCCAGTGACCCGTCAAGACCTCACTAAACTCAGCAATAAAAAGATGAACCAGGGCTACAAAAGCTCTCATCACCTCTACCCAGAGCCCTCACTACACTCATTTCTGTCCACCATGTTCCACCATAATTTTAAAATGAATTCCTTTCAAATCATGAATTGGAATTTGAATTGATCACATGATCCAACAGTATTGAGTTGTACAGTACAGTCACACATATTTTTGCCACAAAAACAAATAACTACAATATCTAACTGTGCTTATTTATTCTTTGATATTTAGAGTACAGCTGATCATAAATACTTCTCTCAACTTTTCTGGGGAAAAAACCCCACCCTGCTTTTAATCTTGTTGTAAATAAATGTAATACATAAAGATAATTTATTTCATATATTTATAGTTTTGAATTAATTTTATTTAAATCCGTAGATATAAATTAAATATAAAATTGTATAGAACATTCTGAAATAATATAATGTAAATATCCCATATGTTGTGTGTGTACGTATATATATATATTGATATTTAAGGGAAATGCATACAGAAGAGAAGGTAAATGAAATTATTTGAATTGATATGAATTCTGAATTCTACATTAAAAAAGCAACTTCAGTTCTTAATGGCACAAAACCATTTTTAAAGGTAGCTGGATCGAAATAAATACTTCCCATCAGAATGCAATACAGAGTTTTTCTCTTGTTGAGGTCACATTATTTACACATGTTTACACTGTATTTGCATATAGATGCTTTGAGGCATGAAGCATGTTTTGTCTCAAATGACACTTGGCTTCCGGGCTTCTGAGTGTCTCACAGCTTTCAGTTTTGAGATAGATGATAGATAGATAGATAAGCAAATGTGCTTTATTGATCTTGGATATTCAGGAAAATCACTGTTTGCAGCATATTGGGTTTGTGGAGTTTAACATTTGCACTTTCACCTATGGGGCACTGCTGCCGAGGGCAGGGTGGTGTTAAAAGGCAAAGGTCAATTATTGTTTCCGTGGGGGCACACACACAGAGAGACATATACAAAAAAAGCAGTTATTTCACACTCTGTGCAAAGTAAGAACATGAAAAATCTGGGGGAAAAACTTGAGTTGAGCTGAAGCTAGCAATATTTGAATGTGCTTCTCAAGCTAATTCTTGACAGGGATGATCAGCAATAAGGTCAATTGCTCTGTCTTTAATATTAATGCACATTTACGTACCACTAAAGGTTTCGTTAAAAATTTTAATGAAAATTCTGTCATCATTTACTCACTCTTAAGGCATTACAAAACCACAACACTTCCATTCATCTAAGAGATTTCTCCCCTCCCACCCCCTCTCCAAAACATTCATAAAGAAATTGTCAAATAAATCAATATAAATCAAGCTGTTTAAGTCTTCTGAAGAGCCATCATCTTTTATATGATGAACATATTTAAAATAGGCTCCCTTTCAAGGGAACTCATGCTGCGTCAAAACTCTATGGGAACGCTTCACGTGATTGCGAGTGAAGCACATGTGAAATCAAACCAATAGTGAGAACACACATCGCAGACTGATGATGTCATGAGGCACAGTGGCCTGGGGATTTTGTCCTGGGGATCGCAAATGGATCTGTTAGAGATGGGTCTGGCCTTATCTCTGCCCTCAACTGTGAGGTCCGATATCCTCTCCCGGGATCTGGAAACGGACAAACATTTCCTTTCTTCTCGAGTACAACCTCTACGTCAGGGCCTATCTTCTTTCCTGATCCTCACACCTGAGGTGTTCAGGTCATAAAAAAAGAACAACCTTCTTCCGGGTGCATAGTACTTAGACTACGCATTATGCCTCGCTAGTAGGCCCTCAAGAGCATTCTTCATCGTCCCTTAAGGCCCCAACACTCCAGTTAGACGCACACTCTTTTTATTCAAAATATTCACCAACTTGCTGGCTATATCATCAACGAGCTGATATTCCGATTACTTTTCAATATCGCAAATGTCAGAGTCTAACTATGGATGTATGCCTAAGCTTGACATAAACTGTTGTAGGGGATTTAAAGTTAAGACCCGAGGACCAGATATGTTGACTGAAGACCAGGAGTCAGAAGTGCACTCAATAGAAGAAACTTTAGTGATGTTTAGTTTGCAGTTTCATCAACAGAAGCCAGCTTCAGGTGGCAAGGAGTTCGTAGGCCGCCCCACTTACAATAACATTGTTACAGCAATTATACTCTAACAGAGGGTACTAACTTCGTCAATGATGACGGTTAAATGATTCTGATTGGCTAAGAAATAAAGATAAACAAAACTAGTCATTTTCCACTCAAGAGTAGACAGTCTGAAGAATATCTTTGTTGATCACATGGTTGACGGGTTAGTGATGTGGCTTGTCGAGAACAATAAGTCATTCTGACTCCTTATGGTGCCAGTTAATCACCTCAACAATACAGACCATATTAACACACACACACACAGATACACAGCTTCGCCAAGGCTGAACTCGGCTCAGGCTCCAACTATCAGAGAGACTCTCAAAACATTCTGATAACATGTTCTATCTGGTAAGACTTGCAGACAATATTCATCCTTACTCTATGGAAAACTACAGAAAAGCAAAGAAAGGCTTAAAGTAATAATTGGTTACATAGGTGATAGACTGAAGTGTACAAATAAGGAAAAGAAAAGAATATATGTATATATATACAAAATAAGAATATATATAGGAATATATACAAAATAAGAAATATATACAAGCGGCAATGGATTTCCGAATCGTCTCTATCACTGTTAAGGGACATAAACTTGACCCTTATGTCTGACTGGTTGATTGGAATGATGTTCCAGGATCAAGAAAGATGTTGATCCAAGATGTTATACTTGGTGAAATGATATTCACCCAATGGATCAACAGAAATAACTTCATTTGTGTTCTGGTGATGAACTGAAGTCGTATGGGTCTAAAACAACACGAGGGGATAAATTAATGACAGAATTTAATTTTTTTGGAAAACTAACCCTTTAAGAGCTGCTTCTAATAAAAAATGAGCGGTTTAATTGTCAACCTGTTTCTATAAAATAAGAGTTGATAAGCATATAAATATTATTCTGAAGGTTTTGTAGCTCTCCTCTTTCTTACGACGTAAAGTCTTTTTCCATTTCCTGGCACAAAACAAGCAACCTCTCCTCAATAGCTTATCATGCATTTACATTTAGGCTTTATTGTTGTGGAGTATTCCTTTCCTTTGATGGTGTAATGGCTTCTGACAGAGTCTGAGGTAATTTGACATTGTTGGTTTTCCCAGACTTTCTTTCCTTCAAGAATTGTTCTGTTGTGACAGCAATATAATTTCACCACAAGGAAACCAATTCAGTCTACATTTTAAATCAACAATTCCTCTTTAAACTGAGTGGCAAAGACATGCGGTTTAAACGTTTAGAGTGGTCTGAATGTATGGTCAATGACTCCTATTTAATAGGCATAGTTCATCTAAGGTGACTAACAGTCCTCAAATTACTACTGCTGGTGCGTCCAGGGGTTAAATGTTTTGCTGATAGACGCAATGATAAAGCTAAATCATTCAGCTAAAGCTAGCATTCAAAACATTGTCTTCAAACTGCTTACATCCATATTGCCAGTTCATAATCTTCCCCCCAGATGATGATTTTATTGCTTTAAGGTTTCTCCTTCATAGCTCACTCATGGAGTTCTAAAATATTCACTTTATATCTGATGTTTTACATAGTGCATTGAAAAAAAAGAAAAGAAAAATAAGACATACATATATGTAACTTCCAATTCAGTATTTTTATCTGGGTTTCCAATTCAAATATCTTAACATTCATAAATCAATGTTTACTTCTGAAGCAAAATAACAAGATATTAAGTATTGTTTTCTATATGAAAAATATAAAAACTAAGTGAGTTTTGGCTTTAAAAAAATTGTCCACATGGTAAGAAAAACATCTTGGTTTCCCTTTAATTATACTGTATTTTGCAGCAGGGCTGGGTAAAAATATAAACGTTTCAAAATAATTGTAAACTTCATTTGAATGATCTTGTCACTGGTTCTTAAAATATCAAGTGTTTTTGTACAAAAAAAGTTTACAGACTGAATCGACTGCCACAAAATAACAGCAAGAAAACACAAAATCTCCACTGTGCGTACAGTGTGTCGAGTGTGACCATTGTGGTTTGATTCACAAACAAATGACTCGTATGAACTGATTCTTTTTAGTGAATCAGAAACCTACAGTACATACATACAGTATTTTATGCTGGTCCTTTTAATGAATGATTCTCAAACTAGGGATTTGCCATTGATTCAGGATTTGCTATTGAGTTGAAAAAAGTTTAATGAGTGAACATTAAATAACTACATTCGTTAACCTTAACTAATAATGAACTGCGCTTCTACAATATTTCTTTATATCAATCTCAAAAACATATACAAATACAGTAATCCCTCATTTATTGTGGTTAATGTGGACCGGAACCCCCCTCGATAGGTGAAAATCCGCGAAGTAGGATCATCCAATCAGCTCACGGGATACATCCACTCGTGCTCTCATTCGTCGATCTCACGCCGGAAACCAATCACGTGTCTTGTCTGAGTGCCCGTGGGTGTGTACAAAGCCTCTGAGAGAGTTTCTCTCTTTGTCTGGCAACCTGGGAAACCGTTTCTCTCGCCCATCACGATGAAACAATGCTGCTTTCCTCAATATAGCTGCCGATATGGTGGTATTTTTGAACTTTTATTTTTCGATTAATATTTTTGAAAAATCCGCGTGCAGAGAAATTACATGACTTGCCTCTGTCAATACAGACACGACATGCTGCTGCTGTAATAATAATAATAACAATTACATTTATATAGCGCTTTTTCATAGACACTCAAAAGCGCTTTACACAGAAGGGGGAATCTCCTCAACCAAACCTCCTGTACAATATAGCATACATAAATCACCCATAGCAGATCTATACAGGTGGAGCTGGGGAGGTGGAGGGTTTCTGAAAGTGCACTGTAACTGCTACAAAAAGCACTGACCAAGTATTTGAAGGTTGAGCAGCGAGTTCATTGGCTACTGGTAGAGCAGGAAACAATCAGCTGTGCCTTTTAGAGAATGATGTGATTGCAGCAGATTGACTGCCATCTAGAGCTTCATGACAGTATTTTGCATTTCTCTACAAATTAGATAATGAATTGTAATGGGGATGAACACAACCAATGAGATTTGAAGGCATAATGTGCATTAAAAGGATGTGACTGTTGTCTTTACGCCGCTCAAAATTCATCTGAGGACCATTTACGTTTATGCGTTTGGCAGACACTTTTATCCAAAGCGACTAACATTGCATTCAAGACTGAATCAGTTCTTGCTTTCCCTGGGATCGAACCCATGACCTTGGCGTTGTAAACACCAATGCTCTATTGATTAAGCTACCACTGTGCAGTTGGATTTGCCACAGTGACACATGTCATTACAATAAGGAAAAGAGGACAGAGAGGACATTTTTATTGTTATTTTATTGATTAATGTGCAGAACAAAAAATGACATAGAATTTGAAAAGCAATGCAAGAATCCGTTTCCTTTCAATGTTCAGTTTTTACTCTATAAATAATGGTCACAAAGCCTTGTCCTTTTCAAACAGTGAGGCGCAGGACAGGAAAAGACAAACTTGACACAGTTTTCAGTGGCAGTGTGCAGTGAATGTACTGTGATGATGTTTATACACTGGAGTGCTTCTTCCTTCAGTCGACAGACTGCTGGAACCAGAACTCAGCTCTGTGTTTCACAATTCTGTCCGGCTCCACAGACGCCTGTGATTAATCAAACATCCATCTCGGCTTGGAAGAGCCGAGACACTTTAATCATTCCACATACTTGTGTGTTTAGCTGTAATAATTTGACTCTATCATGCTAGGACAGTTCCTGCGGTGATTTATGGGCGGCTCTCGACTGCCAGTAGACACAGAGGAATAAAGCTCTCTCTCGCTTCATTTTCCTCTCTCAACTCACGGCTCATCATTTTTATTCACTCAAAAGGAAAATAAACACTCTGTTTCCAAATATGTGCACACTACATTGTATACAAAAGTAGTGTTAAATGAGCAGGATGTTCACCTGATGATCTACTGTCTGAAGTGTGCAACCAGTGGGCATTAGAGAATTGCAAGCCGAGCGGATGCATTCGGCCAGATTGAGTGCGCGGACTTCATTGAATGGCCTACAACGGAAATGATTGAGAGGAGTCTGTGTTTTTCATGACAGATGAAATAAACGAGTAAATGGACAATTAAGCAACTCTCAATGTCTTAATTAATCAAATGCCGTTCGTGTTTGAACCGAAGTCCATTCTTCTGCTAAACTCAAAGACTCTTCTGTATATAAAAGGATGGTTCTTCATTCAGTGTGATTAGAAAAAGATTAATTTCTGCGCTCATTTGCAGTGTTGTTCTTTGATTAATTAAGCTGGAAACCCAAAGGGGTGGAAAAACGTGAGACGCAACTGGTTGACAGTTCCACCTGAATTCTCACTTTTACGGCATGCTTGTCACAATATATCATACATCATTTAGAATGGTTATACTGTCATCACATTCATACTTTTACTGTTAATCTAAAGGGCCAGTCACACAGCCGATCACGCACGAATCACTCACAAATCACGCACAGATTGGGTTTGTGCGTGCTTGTGCGTCGAGAAATTGACCAAAGTATTCCACGAACATTCGACGCACGCACGATGCATGAATCACTGACGGAGCGCGTCCAAACACGCACGCTTTGCGAACGTTCCACGAACAAGCACTTTCAGAATCCACATTGTCAGTGGATTGAATGTGATACGTGCACGGTTCATGCGTGATATGAAGGTGGGGTGTCAGTGGACGGAAGTGGACGTGCGCGTTTCGAACCAGTTCGAACCGACGCATAAGCACTGACGGCCGACGCGTGTCCCGTGCATAGTCACGCATACTCAACGCATAAACAACGCACGCCGACTCATGAATAACGCAAAAAATGTTTGAACCGTTCAAAACTCAAAATCACGCACAAACCGCCTTCGACGCACCTCCACCTACAATCACTGACGGTCCACGTTCGTTCCACCGACGAATTACGCATATGACGCACGCTCCGCGCAGAAACGAAAATCTATGCGTAATTCGTGCGTGATTCATACGTTTTCGCTGTGTGACTGGCCCTTAATAATTTGCACTTGTCAATTTTACAATGAATAAGTATACAATTTGTCCTTTGGATGAGATGTTAAATCAAAGCCCTGACTCTCTGTGGTAATAAAAATATCCCAATATGTCCTTCGTAAAAAGAGTAGGACATATTGTCCATCATACCCTCCCAATAATCACCCATATACTAATTGGTCTCCTCTCCACCAATATGCTGGTGTTTGCATTTAAAATAAATGAATTGATAATGACATTACAAAAATTGAGCAGCTAAGTTTTGATGCTCATTTATCTACAAATGAATGTAGAGCTGCATGCATTTGTTCTTATAAAATATACACACACCACAATGCAAATGAAGCCCTAAAATCCGATTCATGCTGACAAGTCTTTGCAAATCCCTGCTGCAGTCTGACACAATTATCCTGAAGTAGCTCCAACAAGATAATGGCAGCGGCCGTTCGGGCCTCAGGAGTGAGAATGTGATTAAACAGAGGTTGTTCTCCCTGTAGCTTTAGGGGGTTGAATATACTGCCTGCCGAATAAACAAATGCTTAGTTTAACTGAGTGGCCTTTAACAGAAGAGCTTCCTGGTTTACGATTTGGCTGTTGGAAATGTCACGGTAAAACTGTGGTGTCTGCTCTTGTTTATCTGACCATCTTGAAACGCTCAGCACCGAAGCAGGTTTGCTGGCCCTGAGCTTTACGGGCTAGTTATGGGTTGGCCTTTCCGTTCCCGAGCCGCAGTGCAATTTCTTGCACACTGACTTTTAAAAGCACATGACGGATAGCTTTGTTGCCGGCGTCCCCAAAATAAGCTGGAAAACGTATCGCTCAAAAGTTTTCTGTATTAAGCAAATAGGCTGCTAAAGCATAAAATGGATTGCAGGGGCTCCGCAGACCTCCCAGTGAACCCGAACCCTGCTGCTACAGATTTAAATTATGCCACACATCAACGTGAAGCGGGCTTCTCTCTCCGCTGCATCTGTCTGAGAGCGGTCTAGAAACAACAGCGGATCAGGCTGCAGACAAGACAGTTCGGGACAGCTTCATTCAAATGTTATTTTGAAGTTGTTAACCTTTTAAGAGGGCTATGGGAGAATTTTCTGTCTTTTATATTTCAAATACAATGAGACTAAGTCTGTGTGCGCCACACTGCGAGACATTAAGGAAAGCAGACAGGCTGTTTTATTACCAGCCTAATAGTTTGTCTGTCAACTTTTAAAAAGCAGCAAGCGCAACTTCTTTAATGTGTAGATGCAGATTGCTACCGAAATGACGGAAAATTCAACAACGTGAATGTAAAGCCACTGAACGTTAAACCAAATGGTGTATTTTAAACGTATCTGAAATATAAAACATGATGTTGTGCCTTCAAGATAAACAGTGGTTCATAATACTAAGTTCAACCCTTTAGATACAATATGAAATGCCATTCGCAATGCAACTGACTTCTATAATGTGATGAATATCTTACTAAAATATTAGGTGGGAAATATTTTAGAATGGAACTTTTCAATTAATTAGATCCTATCTTTAATCTATGGAAAGTATGTTTCCACTTCAGAGTCAAAAACAGTTAATGAATATAGTTGTGAAAAATTAATTGTTCATCATTAATTGAAAAAAACTATAATAAAGAACTAAAACTTATTTTATTTCAGACAGTTGCCAAGACCACATTTGCTAACTGAGAGTTCATAACTAATACTTAAATGAAAATTAATTAGAACTAAATGGACATAAAAAAAATGACAAAAACACACAAAAAAGTTACTAAAACATGAACTAAAATGAAAACTAATTCAAAATGTTAATATAAACTATAAGAGTATCTCAATTATAAAAATAATATTGGTTGATTTTTTTTTTAAATATTGGCAATAATAAAAGGTTTAAAATAATAATGACAAATAATAATTGTCATGTATAATGTAAAAATATATTCACATTATAAGATAAAAAGTCACAATCATTATCTTTTTTTAAAAAATTAATATAATTTACTCTGAGGTCTGAAAATTCTTTGTTTAAAAAAAGAAACAAATGTAACTTAAAATAAAAATCTTATTAAACAAATAGTTGCTTTCATAATTTGAATTATAAACACACACACACACACACACACACACACACACACACACACACACACACACACACACACACACACACACACATACATATATATATATATATATATATATATATATATATATAATTAAAATTTTTATAAAAAATTAATTATGAAAGCAACTATAGTATTTGTTTAATTAGAACAGTGTGCGCAGAAGATCAGGGCCTTTATTAAAGCTTATAGATAGCATTATTTGTCAATGTTGCAAAATAAGGTTGCCACTTTATCAGGATCAGCTCCAGAACACGTCGCAACACTACAACTTCAACAAATCGAAGATGAGCCGCCTTTGAGAGCATCATCTCAAGGGGTGCGACAGAATCTCTGTGATTTATATGCATGAGGTGGGAAGGAACAGGAAATGGGTGTTGTCCATCTCATTTGATTCCCATTGATTCACCAGAGGGCAAAATCACTTTCTCTGTGAATATGACCTGAAAAACGCAAGTCAAGAAGTGTTCACAATAGCAGCACTTCTCTGCTTGCTTTAATCAGCTACTACACAGTAAAAACTAAAATTTAGTGCAAAACAAAATAAGGAGCATGTTGTTTTTAGCATTCACAATCAAAAAAAAAAAAAAGACTCAATCATCAGCTTAAATGAAGCCATTTCCCAGCCTGCATGTGGCGGTGGAAGTTAACTAGCCCTCAATCTATTCTACAGCAATTTAATATTTAGACTTGCATTTGTCTTCCCCTTAAAAACAAACATTATGCGATCACGTTCTCACCTTGTTCCAATCCTGTATGACTCTCTTTCTTCTGTGAAACACAATCGATGATATTTGACTTTTTAGTAACTGGTTTTAGTAAGCTGGTTTTAGTTACCATTCTAATTCTATGAGAATAGTAAAGTTTTAACAGTTAGAACTAACAGGCTAATAGCTAAGCTTCAACAGTGAGCATGTTTACATGCACACCCGTATGCTAATTGAAATAACCCGATTTGTATGCAAATCAATAACCTGGAAATGCATGTTTACAAAACTGAATAATAAAAAAACAGGTTATTGCCCAAAAGTGACGTCAAAATGTAAGCATCCATGCATCTCACGCAGAGGATTCTATGTACTATGTGAGTTGTGATGTTAAATAAAGCATTGAAGTAGCATTGAACTCTCCTATTGGAAGTTTCTACAACTGTACCACTTGTTCTTTGGGTCAAGAACATTGTTCTTCCCCTACTGTAAAACATTTGCTGTGATAGGATGTGCATGAAGGGATAGTTCACCCAAAAATGAAAATTCTGTAACTTACTCACCATTAAATTATTCAAAATCTGTATGAATTTCTTTCTTCTGCTGAACAAAACAATGACATTTTGAAGAATATTGGTTATCAAAGAGTTGTTGGGCCCCATTGACTACCAATGGGCGATACAATGGAAGTCAAAGGGAAAATGGTTAAACATATTTACACAACCACACACCCTGAGAAGTCAAGTTACTCTTGTGTAGAGACTGACGAGACCGGACAATGAGTGTTTGTGAACTGGGTGCTTGTATATGGTGCTTGATGAGAGCATCTCCGTCACAAGGTCTTCTAATCTTACGTAACAGAAGACATTATGGAAAAATGGTTCAGGATAAGACAGACAAAGTCTATTCCCAGATGAGCCCACGGACTGTGAAGAATGGGTAGAGGATGGAGCTCGCCTCAGGTAGGAGTCCCTGTTTTTTGGAGATGGCACAGATGGAACACTCTTGAAAAAAGCGTTGGACATCCTGGGTCATTCAGAGTTTAGGGCATCCGATTTTATGTTCTTGTCTCCTGGATACGGCCTAAACCCTCCATCCTTCTTGACCATGAAGAAAAAGCTTGCAGCAGAAGGGGATGTAGATGGATGGATGAATCCTTGTTTAAAAGCTTGCTGGATGTATTTATGCATGACCTTCATCTCAAGGAAAAAAAAAGATAGATTATACCTTTGGGCAGTGTGGCATCAGGTACCAGCTTGATGGCTCAGTCCCGTGGCTAATGAGGTGGATGTGTAGTAGCCAGCTGTTTGCTGAAAATGTCCCATATTCACTTGGCACCCTCAACTTCTGGACTTCCAATGGTTGTGCAGTGGAGATCAACAGTAGATTTGGAAGGTTGAGATGAAGGGTCTTCCTGAGGAAGATGCAAACAATGATCGGAAAAGGAAGAGGGCGATGAAGATAGTCAGGTAAGATAATCTCATGAATCCAATCAATGTTAGCCATCTTGAAGGACATCTCAATTCTCAATTGTCAATTCTCACGAGGAGTGAAGAAGTTTCCAGAAAAGCTATAGGTCTAAGTCTTTCTTGTAGAGAAACCTTATATATATAAATATATATATATCATTTTATATAAGGTTTCTCTCTCTCTCTCTCTCTCTCTCTCTCTCTCTCTCTATATATATATATATATATATATATAAGGTTTGTATTATAAACCATATAACAGGGCATCTAGCATTATTATTATTTATTGAGAATTTCTTAAATAACCAAACCTTAACAACATAAGTGCAGATTCCTTGAGCGTAGCTGAAGTGACGCTCAATTGATCAAGAATATTCCAATATACACCACATGTCCTCATTTTCTTTCCTTGCAGCCTTCTCTCTCATCCTAAGGGGGGTGGAGCTGAGGCGCGAGGAAAGGAAATGAGGATGCGCAAATTAGAAATGAGAAGAACCCTGAGAGTGTGTGAACTGGGTGCTTATATATGATGCTTGGTGACAGATGTGGCAGGTTAGTGTTCGGGTGACGGGGAACAATTGGGTGGAGCTGAAATATATAATTGGAATTTCAGAATGGGTTTTTTTCTCTACCTGATGAACATTAAAAGACCTTTCAAACATTGACAGACAATTAGAATTCAAACAAATTCTTGTTTATATGATGAAAATATAAAAATATGAAAATATGATGACTACTCTGAGAGGAATAAAATATAATGGAACAGATTTCATTTCATGTACATGTACTTGTAATCTAATTATGGATGAAAATAATAATGATGTTATGCTTTTTAAGAAATCATAATAAAATAATACTTTCAAAAAAGATTGAAAAACATTATGTTAAACATAAATAATATTTGAAGTTAACATGGTAACTCAACTTTCAAGAAATGTTTCAGAAAATGCAAACATTGGTCCTTCTGGGGGTCTGAGAACCCTAAAAAAATATTGTATATATAATGTCAACAAGCGTCTGTCCACAATAAAGAAAAAAATAGCTTACAATATTTTTAATATCTATACTCCACAGAATTAAAAAAAGTCATACAAGTTTGGAACAACATGAGTAAATGATGAGAGTATTTTCGTCTCTTTATTTTGTACAAACCATTCCTTTGATTAATTTGAGGTGAAGCAAAGTGTCTTTAGTTTTACACATGCAGTTTCTGAAAAACTCCCCAACAGAACAGCCACAGCAGTCATTTTTCATATAATTTTTCTGGCTATTTAGATGTTTGGGGCTCTGTGGGAATGGAGGTTGCTTTCACGCACTCTCTCTCAGTAGCCCAGCTGTTATCTCGCAACCATTGGGATAGAAGAAGTGTTCTCTCCCCCTGTCTCTCTCACTCTCTTTCTCCCTCTCTCTGTGCCTCTGGCAACAGTAAACTCACCTTCTCTTCATGAAATGCTGCTTCTGTGTTTGAGAGGCTGTGGAATTGCTCAGGGGAGTAGCACAGGACCGCAGCACTGCCAACACAACTTTACAGCCCCATTTTTCACCCGTGCAGAAATAAATGAAGAATCAGAACATTGCGCATGTTATAAAAATGAAAGGAATGAAAAAGGATTTACAAGTCATTCACACCCTAAAGCAGGGAGACAGAGAGTGAGCGAGTGCCTGGGTGAAACTGTCCTCCAGGTGAGTAGAGAAAACAATGTCGGCTACGTGTCCTGAAGGCCAGTGGCATCCCGCAATTCTTAGAGGCTCCACCCACAAGCAATGATGTCATCCACAAGTGTTTGTGTCTGGGAGGGAATAGGGTGGTGTAGGAATGACGTCAAAACTAGCAACTAATTTGCTATTGGTTCCCTCAGGATTTTTTCCCATATGTTTAGTGAAATAAGGTCTGTGGTAAACGTCAACTGCACACACTCACACCCAAAACGTTCTTATTTAGAAACATACAAAAATAAATAACAGCTTCACAATTCTAATTTGAAAAAAATTCTTTAAAAAGTTTAGAATATGGGTGTGTCTAAATTATGTTGTAGACCAAAACGTTAAAGTATTATCAAGTTATGTTTACCTTTTTATTTCTCAAAAATTGAAAACCCCCATTATAAAATCTCAGGAAAATCTTGGGGGAACCAGTGGTGAATGACGTATGTGCTTGGATTAATGCGTCATGTCCCATTTTTGGTTAATTTACGTCTTTGTTCATATTCAATTCAAACCGCACTAGTTTGTTTGAAAGTGGGCCGAAACCATGAAAAGGTTTGTTTCCAAACAAACTGGTGCAGTTCGAATTAAATATGAGCACAACATGGACCAAAGACATGTAAATGAACCATAAACGAGACATGACGCACATACAGCCAGGGCATTAATCCAAGCACATAAGATTGTTTGGTGTGCACCAGGGTTCGGATGGCAGCGTTCACACTTTTTGAAATTTACTGCACTAACAGAGCAGTTGCACCAGGGTTCGTTTTAATCGAACCAAACATAACAAGTATGAACACACCCTTAGGTTTCCTTTCCCCCCCCCACTAAATAGTATCTCTGCTAAGCTGGTGTCATGTGATGTTATTTTGGACTATTTAACCTTCTATGATTTGCTTTTCCTCTGTTTCCTCTTATCTTCTATTCACCTTTTTTTATTTTTTCCGTTCTTCAGAAAATGTGTCTATCTGGGCTACAACAAATCGACAGTGGGTCAGAGGTGGAAATTTAAAGTTCTGACATCTGAAATGAAGGGAAAATGTTATAAATTAAAGGAAAGTGGTTTAATAATGGGATAAACTCAATTGAAGTACTTTACATTAGCGCTTCATCATGTCAGTCAGTGCATGTTTTGTCATTCCGCTTTGTGCAAATCATTAATCAGTATTCAAGCATATGATACACTATTTCCTGCTATTGTGATACATGTGTTAATATATGTATATCTCCATCAAGCTGCTAACTAAAATGAGTTGATCATCAAATTTGAATATAATACTGTATAATTGGCTTATAATACTGTGGACCTGCGGGGGCGTCCCATGCGCCAAAGCTGAGGGCCTTGAGTTTGGAGGAGAAGCCGAGATCTTCCAACTACAGGCCAAGAATTGTGAAATCCCTTGCTTGCTTTACGGAAACTGAGATAAGATGTGTTTGTCTTTGGGCCAAAACACAGCTGGTATCTTAAAACACCCCAGCCAAAATCAGTTTTAAAAATGCAAAATTTCTTCTTCTTCTTTTTTCCCCCAAGAAATTTCAATTCTGGTCAGACAGAGCCATAACCCTAAGGCTTCTGTTTATTTTACTTTAAAAAGAAAATCCAAACTTTGTAAAAGTTATCTAATTCCAATGGTGTAAGAACAAATTCATGTGTGGCGCATGAGCTGAAATTACCCATCATCATCTTTGGGCTGTGACTGAATGATTATCCAAAAAATCTGGCAAGAATTTGTGTGGGTTAAAATAAAATAAATTGATTATAATTTGCAGAAAATAAATGATGTATTGCATACAATGCATTTTAAATATAAATTTTAAAGAAAATAAAACCTTTTTAGGACAACTTAAAACAAAAATCTAAAAAATGGGTTTCATTTTCTTTATGTTGGGTGAAATGTGTCTTGCACATGTTTTCATGATGTTTACCCAATTGGTTCTCCTGTCTGGTTTTGTAGCCTCCTCTCAGTTGCACATCGCCATAGGAACCAGGAGCAGCACAGATATATGACATCACAATGGATCAGCGTGCAACACAAGGCCACCAATCAACATGAGAGATGGGCCAGGAGACAGAGTACTCTGGGAAAGGAGAAGGAGCAGGCAAGAGGGTGCACGTTGGTTGGTTCCTGTGTGAGCGTTTGCGTGTGGTGTATTTGGCTGCTGTGTGTGGGTTGAATCGGCTGCAAAGGCCTGTCATGAATTCTGTTTTCCTCCCACTGTCTGTCTGTTGAAACACACTCCACACACTTTAGCCTCGTCGTCTAACCACGTAAAAACTTGTTTATTTCTTTCCTTAGGGACCAGGTTTTAGTTAGTCAACAGGAAGGTCAAGCTGATGAGATTTATCTTAAAACATCTTCACGAGATGCTTTTTATATTAATTTGTGGATTGCAAAGATATCTGATGTGAAACATATTTGCAATAATTATTATTTTTTCCGCCAGATCATACTCCACCAATCACAACTCTATAAATAAATAAACTAATAGATATATATTATATATTTATGTAGATATGATAAAAGACACAATCAACCTGTACAATTTGTGAAATTGACATATGGACTCATGAATATCTATTTATATTTTTGAGCACAATTAAGTGACAATGATGCAAAGTGGCTCATCTGAGAAAAATCAGACTGTGCACATATTACAAACATTAATTTTTACATTTGCAATAGTCTTCCAATGAAATATTGGCCACTATATATATATAATCCAATATTCAAAATCTATCCACTTTACCTGAAAAATCAATGCTAGATTGGACAGAGGATTAATGGTGCTTCTTTTTATGTTAGTGAAGCATGTTTTTGGTGTTACTCTTCAAACAAAGAGACGGGGTGTGAGGAAAGGGTAGAAAAAAGAAAAACACATATAGAGAATCAGTGTCATTGACCTTAAATCACTCTCTGGTGTCTCCAGGGAAAGGCCTTTATAAACTAATGGATGAATTGCCTCATTTTTTCACCACGGCACAATTAAGTTGCCTGAAGCGCAACGTGGCTTTTCCAGCAAGAGCCCCTTTATAGCTCTGAATATGAGGGAGACTTGATTTATTCCACAGAAAATGTGTGGAATATGAAACGCTTTAGTCGGCGACAGAAAAGGAATAAATATTAATTGTCTCTCATTAAAACGGCAATGTGAGAGATTGTTGTCGTGCAGATGACAGTAATATTCATCATGAACATAAAGATATGATTACAGTCATGCTAACTGACGTAGCCTTGAGTGATGGCTTAAAAGCATCAAATGCTACGAGTTCAGATTGTTCTGAAGAACTAAAACCTTTTTTTCTGTCTGTCATTGACGATTCTCAGTGCGCTTTGTATTGTGTATCAACAGTGGAATCGAATGAAGCATAACACACGTTAGCCTGCATGCTAACCCAAATATTTATTAGCTGTGTGTGGCTGCATGTGTGTCTGCTGAAAAAGAAACAGGACAGTTTCTACTGATCTCAGGCTGGTTTAGTCTGCTGGTTTTAGAGGGGTTTTGGGGCACAGAATAACATCTAAAGTTAAGGTTATATTGGAATTTAAACTGTTGCAAACTAAATGTTCTTTCACCTAGAATAGATAGACTGAGATCATCCATTACCAGATGGAGGTGAAAATGCACCTGTTTGCGGACTTCAGCGAAGAACAGGGTTTGAATTAGAGTTAAACCATTTTCTAAATAAAATAAATACTTTAAGGAGGTCATTTTATACCCTTTTTACAAGAATAATTTTAATGCTTGAATGCTCAAAAATCACTCTTTTCCCACATATCTTACATTGTTGCAGCACCTCTCTTCCCAGTCTGTATGCCTGCAATTTCAGCCATCTTATAAATCACACTGTACAACTAATAAACTTGGGTACGTATGCAGAGTTAATGATGATAATGCCTATTAGGGATGAGCGAGTACAGCATTATCTGTATCTGTAAACTATATGAATTATCTGTATCTGTATCTGTACTCGGACTGGGCGGGGCCTAACCCGGAAGTGGGCGGGTTGGATGGGGCTTTAACCCGTATGTTATTTTTAATCATGCAATTGATATGGGTTGATCAGAAATTGTTATATTTATTGCTGATTAGAAAATTATTTTGCGAACCCGAGTGACTGAGCGAGAGACAGAGAGAGAAAGAGAACTGTTCTCTTCTCAGTGTTCTGTGTGTGAGTGAGCAGAGCGGAACACAGCAAATCTGCATGTGTAGGGGAGGGGCGCTGTGACTAGCCTATCACAGAACGCAGACACAGTCAGCTACCCAATGAGGATTTTTATTCATTTTATTCGACTACAGATATTGACTCGTATTACTCGTATGACACTCGTACTTGGCAAAAGTGCTTTATCCGTACTGGATGCTCGTTTCAGCCGAGTATCTGGCTCAACTCTAATGCCTATTGAATCATAGTCTAAACATTCATCAGCATGCGCTAGTGGTAAACAAATAGAGCAAGATGAATTGCACTTTGGCAATTGTGTTATGTAAGCTAAAACAAAAAGGAGGACGCAAAGGAGGAGAATATCAACATGGACATGACTAGGGAAAAGAGGACAACTTGTCATGACACCTTTGTAAGTAGTTTTAAATTTGCACCATGCAAATTTTAGCTCCATGTCATGTTGATCAATATTCCATTGCATGTTGCATTTTAATTGGGTAGTCAGTAGAAGGTCGTAGCAGCAAACACACTGTGATCATGATGAATTTCTGACACTGTTCAGAAATCGCAAGCTATCTTGGCTCACAAGACCATGACAAAAGCCATCTTTGAACCTCTCTCACTGTACAACGTAGAACCACCATTTAGAAGTCACGACCACAGAAACTGCCAATACTGGTCATCTTTCGTCTGGGACAGCCCAAAATCGTATATTGCCAAGTCAAGTCACCTTCATTTACATTACAGATTGTTTCAAAGCAGCTTTACAGCAATAATAGAAAATGAATGCAATGAAGATTGTAAGCGAAGTTAAATAAAAATTCAGCTTAAGTAAGTTTTGATCGATTAATTTTCATTGTAGAATCATTAGTTATTAACTTATAGATAGGGGCTATCTACACGACACCGTTCTCAACCGAAAACAGAAAACATGTTCCGGAGACCCACAAACACGAGAACGGCGGCTTGAGAACGCAAACCCGAAAATAGATTTCAAAGTCAAAGTCTCTAAGGTGCAATTCCCAAAGTCAACTATGGCCGCAAGTTCTGTCATTACCAACAGAGTTCCCTGGACCTTGATGATTTTTGGAAATGCACCCTTGGGTAGTTCCTGTCTCTGTCAAGCCCTTCTGCCGAAAAGCTCAGTGTGCTCTGATTGGTTGGTTGAACCAGGGTGTTGTGATTGATCAACTGAATCGAGCATGTTTCGAAAATGTCACACTCCTTACCACAACCGTGAGTTTCAACACACTACAAACTCAACCAGCTCTCGCTCCATTTTTGGATGTATGTCTTGGGCAGGAAGAATTTCAAGTAGGAATATTGTGACATGTAACATTTATGGTCAGCATCACATGGCACAATGTACACTGAAAGTCAGGCAGCAAACAGCCCCCTCACTCTGCTGCTTATATAACCTTGGTTTAACCATACAACACCATCTCTGAATCAGATCAGATCAATCAAAAAGCCACTAATTGAAAATGAAACCAAATTAACAAAGCAAATTCATTTAATTAAGGTTGAAACAAATCATGAAGGATGGTTTAGTCATGAAAGGGAAACCAAAAATACCCTTTATGATTGACACAATCCTTGTTTGTACATGTAACCCAAATCCAATACATATAAATAAGGAAAGAGAACGAAAATTATAGAAAGCCACAGTAGCGTGAACAGCGATTTAATATTCTACTTGAAATAACAACTTCCACCTATGAGGAATGGCTAGTTTCACAAGCAGATTAAAGCATCATTAAGACAGAGGTCAGGTGATGCTGGTTGTTTCTCCACAACATAACAAGTACTCAGCAACACAGCTCAGAAAATACTTAATGAGCCATAAATAGTGATCTAAAAAAGCTGTCTTGTGACGTACGGCGTATGACTCAAAAGGGTCGCGACTCTGCAATGCGGCTATGGGCTGTTTGCATCTTGTCAAGGGTCAGATCTCTTTTCTTACAGGGAAATCTGATGATCTATACCCTGTTTTTTCATTTGTTTTCTCTTCGTCTTCCTTTTCACCTCTTCTGATTGTTTGTTTATTTGCTTTCTCTTTCCTAGTTCCCAATATATTCTCTCTATCTTGCTTTTAATATAATATAAATATGTCTTTTTGGTTTTAAAAAGCACAAGGCTGAGCTGCACGCCTTCGCATTTTAGTCCGATACCGCCAATTGTTCAATGTAAAAAAAAGAAGTATTTTTCCACGAACAAATTCCTCAGAGATGCATCAGCGAATAAAACCCCAAGGCCACATTCGGAGCCAGCAGCATTAACTGATGGTCTTATTAGCGTTTACAGCCCTCTGTCGTTCTCAGAAGTGCCATGACAACATGTGTACGTCCTAATGGGCATCTGTATCTTTCTATGATTGCTCCCAGTGACTGCCAATCAGCTGAAACGCAGCAAGAGCCTTAATAAGTACAGCGGGCTATTTACCAAGCACCGGGAGCAGAGTGACGGATGGGTCATAAACGCGTACCTTTCGGATCCATCATATGGAGATTTTCGTTTGATCGCATGGGGGCTGCCTTTATTTGCTCTCCGAAGAGCTATGGGGCATAAGTGTCGGGCCTGAGATGAGATCCACGGAAGATACGGATGGAGATGGAGCGTGTTTGTGTGTTTTATAAAAGGGAGAGAAAAGCGAAACGCCGCCTTTGTGTGTGTTTGTCGCGCCTTGAGCGAATCTCCTCTGGGCCTGTCATGGAGTTCCTCCGGCAGAACACACAGTTGGTCCTGTGAGCTGCACTATTGATTTGAAAATTACTGGCCTGCATAGTCACACCATCTGTTCTGTTTACTGCAAATGCCAAGCAACATTTCCACAGCGGGGAGGAGAAGCTCTCGTTCTTTATGTATCTTACAAGCATGCTCGTCTGTTCCCGGGGAAAAGTGGACAAACAAACCAAGAGGACAAATCAAACATGCATATATTGAAGGGGTCTTGGCACGTTTGCTTTAATATTAAAGATCTGTGATGCCGATTTAAATGCATAACATTACAACACAAAAACAAGCTGTTCTCTGATGTGTTTTTCTTCATTTTTTTCCCTCTCAGACTCAATGCAACATAATGGGTTTGAATCTCAGAGAATACATCTACTTATAAGTTGCTTGTTGTGCCGAATGCATAAATGTAAATGCATTTTGATCATTGGCGCATCAAGGTCCTTTCACTGTTCGGACACACTAAACCACAAAGGTAAATAAAATGAAAAGGCCTCACATTCACATGAGCTCACTAAAATGTGACTGTGCCATAAATGTGCTAATTAGTGGGGATGCATGACAGATACGCAATTTTGAGGGGATTTTGGAAGCAAAAAATATCTGATTTGGCTTATTTTTTTCTTGTTTGATTCCTAGGGGTTAGTAGTTAGTAGGGATGAAATGTTAAAGCTGGATTTTTAAAGAGTTTGGCATATTTTTCTCTTAACTCTGTTGAAAATAAGTTTAAAATTAACTATTTTTCAACTTTTAGCAATTAACAATTAACTATTTTTTACTTTTAGTTATAATCAAATCAAAAACACATTTAAAAAAAATCCTATCTCATGCATTGTTCATTCTGAAATAAATCAATCTTGTTTTAATAATAATTTGATATTTTTAATGGACTAATTAACTCATTAAGAACTTTTTTGCAGCATAAAAACCAACACTGTCTTAAATCAGATTATTTTGACAGGTAGGCCACATGAAAGTTCATGTTCTCTAAGCAGCACACACTCTTGACCATGTGTTATGCAAATATGTTGTGTGCGTGTGAGTTTCTGGACGAGTGTGTCGTCTCTGTCACTCTCTCTCTCTCCTCATGCCCCCTCCTCCTTTCAGCAGCAGGCTGGCTTGTTATCCGTTGGCGTGAGGCAGAGTGTGACAGCGTGATAATCCGTGCAGATATGTGCCGCTGACCCCGAGATGTTCCTGCCTGCTGAGAATACTGGGGGAACTCGGCCGTCTCCCACTCTTTCTCCCTCTCCCTCTCTGTCTCTCTCTCTCTGCCTCTCTTTTTCTTCTGCTACAAATATTCCAGCGGACATATGCTTCCCCAGTTCACTGCAGAGCTTATGGTGTTTGTTAGTCCGACACATCCAGGCTCAGGGTGTGTGAAAGTGATTTGATCTTCCGCTCTGGAAGCTTCATTACCTGGGTCACAGTCCGACTCTGCGAGGTGTGATGCTGGATCTCCGGCAGGTGTGTGAAGAACCCGAGTGTCATTGACACCAGGCCTCACTGACTTCGTCTGACACAAACAGGAACTGCTCCCGTCCTGAGAAACACGCATCCATGCGACAAATCTGAAGACAAACAAGGAAAATTATTTCAGTCCCACTGTCCTTCTGTATTAGTTTCTACAAGTTGTCCCAGCTTGAAAAACATGAATTTTACACGATCCCAAATGATAATTTACCAAGTCGAGTAAAGTTACCTTTATTTAAACAATACAGATCTCTTCAAAGCAGCGTTACAGTGATAAACAGGAAAATAATGATTCAATTTTGCTGTAAAGCAACTCCAAAAAGAAAATTGGGGTGCGTTCCCCATAAGCATCGTTAGCAACATTGGTCGCAATTCCATTGAACTCTATTGATAACAACAGAGTTATTTTGAGAAACGCACCTTTGGTGGGGGCCTGTTTAGTCTGGTTACAGATAAAACACCATAAACAAACCAGGAAACTCCAAATTAAACCATCTTAAACTGACATGATCTGTTTTTTTCCAACCAAATAACTACAACACATAATTAAAATGATGTGCAACACATTTACATAAAAACACATATAGGCTACCCACAAAATCATTTAAATTCAGTGTAAAATTATACCTTAATATTAATTCTCATCCTTACCAAAACCACACACTATCAAAAACATATATCCTTGGATAAAACATGATGGTAGTAATATTTAAAACCCATGTCAAATGAATATGGTAATAAAATAGTAGGCTACTATGATATTACCATAGTAGTGCTGTAAGAAATGTGTGTTTCTTAATGCTAATACTATTGTGTTCATTCTACTAAGTACCATTGTGACAAATGGTGTGTTTTATCGGACAACGTGATAAAATACCATAGCATTTTTTAAATACTTTATAGCACCATTTTAATACCATGACATTGTAATCCTAAAACAGTAACAGTAGTACGGTACTATGATATATATCAAGGTAACATGCTATTACCATCTGGTATCATAAGTGATCCATGTCGCTGCCATTGTATTTTTTATAGTGCCAACAGCCCAGCATCACATTTCACACATTTTTCTAAAACATGGACTGAAACTGGCATAAAACACTCCCAAAGACACAAACACGCCTCTCCAGAAGAAAGACATATCTAGAGCTCCCTCTTATGGCCACCAGCTGTGTCGAGCAGCAGGTTAAATAAATCCCCTCCCATCCGCTCGTGAAAAGAATGAGAAAGAGGACTGAAAATCCCCCCTCGCTCCAGCCCCTCTGAAACACCAGACATCCAGAGAGAGGCTGCGCAAGCACCTGAGATCCACATTACCGTACCTTCACAGACTGCAGGCCTTACCCAACATCTGTCCACTAATCACACACAGATGACAGTAATGTTAATTAAAGTTAATGTAATCAAACTCCATCCATATGGCCTTGTCCCTGATTAGTAAGAAATGCTTTTTTTATCCTGCTGTAACTTGTTAGATTAGCCAAACCACGCAGAATGGGACATATTGTGAAATTAAAGACCTTTAGTGTGAAAGACTTTTAAAGATTAAAGTAAAGAAAATGCACAAAAACAGTCAGCAGCAACCAACTGTGAGCACAATTAATAAGTTGTGCAATCAATAATGCAAGCATATTTAAAGCTTATATAGTATGCAAGTGAAAGTTGTATTCTTTAGATGATCTCTCTCTCTCTCTCTCTCTATCTCTATATATATAGACACACATACATACAATTGTACTATTGTCATTACGGTAGTGTGTGATGCGGAAAGGACGAGGATAGCAGGATTAAACTAAAACCCTCTTTATTCCAAAAATAAACAAAAGATTTTAAATAACAAAACAAAAGAAGTACGCTCTCAGAAACTTGGAGAAAACTCGAAGAAACACGGAACATGGAGAGGACATCCACATGTAACATTGTCAACAGTCGACAAAGACAAGGGAAAAAATGAGGGTTCATATACACAGGATAAGGGGAAACAGGTGACGAGACTAACAAGGAAGTGATTGACACGACAGGTGAAGGAAACGACACGGGAAGTACAAAGAAGGGAACAGGAAGTGAAGAGATGCGACAAGACTGTGACTATATTTGTTGTTATAATTTTATTTTGTTAATTTTATATAGATACGTAGATATGTATATTAAATAACAGATGTTTAGAAATAAAAATGATCATATTTGATATATATATATATATACACACACACATACATACATACATACATATATATATATATATATATATATATATATATATATATATATACATATATATATATACATACATATAATCTATATACACAGGTTTGTTTTACACTACACATCAACTCAGGCTTCCCACTACACAAAGTGACAACCAGTGTGGATTACACACGGCCTACGGGTTACAAGCTCCCGATCGCCTACTCTGAGAGGGTTTGGCAGGATTTCTGCAAGGCGCCCACTCTCTGACTACAGAAAATATTGTGCATAACAGTGTAAATGAAAACTGAAATCAGTGAAATGCAATTATGGCTAGAGAGAAACAAATAAACACATCCTTTGTGGCACATGTATTAAAAGCAGTCAAGCAGGGAGATTTACGACGAGGGTGTTGAACTAGAGCAGCCTCGATCCAGTGGCCTGTTGAATCGACAGTCCATTTATTGGCCATAGAGAAATGAGCCCCTGCTCCCTCAAGCTGTCAGTAAATTTAGGACCTCACTGGGGCTGTAAAAGACTGTGTTGCTTGTCATTGTATCATTAGGCTATTATGAGCCTATTTCACCCCCTCTTCAGTCAGAGAGTTTAAGATGTCTTCTCTTACATGAGACCTATATTGATGGAAATTGTGCTGAACGACATTCAAAACGTGTTTGTAAAACATTTGAATATTTTTGAAAGAAGTCTCATTCTCACAAGTTTGCATTTATTTGATAAGAACAGTAAAACTATGAAATATTATTCATGTTTTCTGACAACATGATCCTTCATGTCACTTGAGAAATCATTCTAATATCATGATTTGCTGCTCAAGTAACAATTCATACTTTTATTAATTTAGTAAAAAACAATTTCTTTCAGGAATCTTTGGTGCATAGAACGTACAAAAGAAAAAAAAATCTTTTAGAATGTCACTTTTGAACAATTTAATTTGTCGTTGCAAAGTAATAATATTATAATATAAAAAAAATATAATGCACACATAACATATTGTTATGTTAAAATACTAGCTTCCTATTACTATCACCAATCTCAACAAAAAAGTGTTAACACTGTGGCTATGTTGTGGTTTCAAACCCGACATACCAACATTAGCTCAACCAATCGTGTGAGTTTGGGGGTGGGACTACCGGTTCAACGGCAGAAGGGAGGCGTGTTCAATTTGAAAACATGCGCAGAAACGGCTTTAATGTTGGACGATGAATTCTTCTAATTACACAATTTAATTCTTATTTAACCTTTTCTTCTTCTGTTGCATTTACTTATTTAAAGGCCTAATTTTTCAAGTAAAAGAATGCTTAGATTAGGACATGTCTGGGTCAGGTCCCTCTGTTTGCGCGCTGACAAGATGAGTGACAGATGATTGACTTCTGATTGATGTTCATTCCTTCAGTGCCACATGGCTGAGCCCTCATCTGGGTTAATAATGCCTTCCGTCCAATCAATAGATGGGAAGATATTACTAAACAAACATCTCTGTTTACCAAGGAACAGTAAAACAATCACCGCAATTTGATTTTTCGGTCATTACTGCAAATGTTCTTGTCTCTGCTGCTCGCCGACGGTAATGTGGAGATTTAGAGTAATTGGAATCGATGAGCACGTCGTTGCACACAGAGTCTGTGCTCGATAGCTTCTCTCAACAGAGATCAGCAGCCGTGGATGCACACGTACCGGCGCGCTACTGATTATGAGATTGCGTAACCGGCACAAGCCACGTAAAGAGCTGCCAGACAATTAAAAAAAGCAAATGTTTTATATGCTTCCCATTGGCCTAGTGAAGTAAAGTAGGTCATCTAAACTTTTCAAACAAAAGGTTTTATTTCTGAAATGTATTTGGCTCAAGACTGTCATCTCCAATGACCCTTAGCACTGCATCAAGAAGGGAAAAAAAGCGAGAGAAAGAGAAAAAAAAACGTGTTTCCACTCAGTCGTCCATGGTGTCTAACGTGCTGGAGGCACTGATGAGCTAATAAAACCGACCAAAGTTTTGGACCATTTCTGAAGATGATTGTGTGTCTGTAGATGAGGCTCGGTGTGAGTGTGACACTAAGATGCCCCGGCTCATTAGGGGGTGGCTTTCACTACCCACCTCCCTCTGCAAGAGGCGGGGGCCGCCCCATACCAGGGCCCCTATCTACAACTCCCTTTTGTTTCTTAATGTTCGAAATCGATTAAGAGATGATCTGCCCTGGCAGCTAATTAAAAAGGAGCAGGTGCCAGAGTGTAAACAGCCGCGGCGCCAGGAGCAGACATAGAGCTGCACAATTATTCATCCCAAACGCTCAGACCTCATAAAGGCGAAAAGGCGCAAAGACAGACTAATGGAGACTGACTCACCCTCTAACACACTCATATTCTTCCTAAGAGTCTGGAGCAGTGTGAGGCAAGACACCTTAAACGACAGTGATGAGATTGAGGGAAATGCATACACCTCTCTAGGTCACTTTGACTATTCTACAATATATTGTTATGTTCTCATCATATATATTGTATTAGGGCCAGATTTATTAAACAGGGAAAATTAGAGTGAGATAAAATTAGAGTGAAATACCATAAAAGCAACAATGGGTATGGAAAGTCCTGCACAAGATCTTCTGACGATGTGAAAATTAAACACCACATTACATTTATTCATTTGGTAGATGCTTTTATCCAAAGCGACTTACATTGCATTAAAGGAACACATTGAGACTAATCAGTTCTTGCTTTCCCTGGAATTGAACCCATGACCTTGGCGTTGTAAGCACCAATGCTCTACTGGTTGAGCTACAGGAAAGCTAATTAGATTACAGGTGATCTACTAATAAATAACACAGCCGCAAAATGGGTTAAGACCAGCTTTTTTGTCCATTATATAATGACGCAAAAAACTGTAAATTAACTAGCGCCGATTTAAATACTCTCCTCCGTATCTGAAAGGGAAACTCCTACAGATGCATATGCAATAGGTCAGCTGCAAAATAACTGTGTCCAAGCCTTTTCAGCACCAATGTTTAATGTTTTTTTCCAGGTTGCAGTCCATTGATGTTTGGACCCCGAGGTTCTTCAAAATACAGAGGAGTTCACTTATCTCGAGTCACGGTTAACTCGCCAATACTATTATGTCGACGTTTTTGAAGTGGAACCACCAAACTCCCTATTTGTCTTAGTATTTTTGATTCTTTAATGTCGATTCCTTAATGTCACCGAATACTAATATCTCGAGCAAATATCTCGGACAAATTCGCCACTTCACATGGTTATCTCGAGTCATGAGCGTACCTAGAGTCACGAGTCTCGAGTCACGAGTTTGCGTTGCATGTAGATTGAGGTCCATGTGGTCGCTCTGTCAATGACGCTTTACTCACAGCGCCGCGCAGGACTCTCTGAAGAGAAAACACATTCACGTTCTTACGTGAGCAGCCGTGGGTCCACCCCCATCCCAAAGCCTCATCCGCTCCTGTGTGCACATAAAGCCCACCTACTCTGATTTGATTGGTCAGTAACAAGCGGTCACGACCAATGAGTGTGAGGCTTAGATGAGCGAACACACAAACAAACACACACACACACACACACACACAAACATCCTGCTCAGCGCCGCTGCGGGAACACGGTTATTAAAAGACAGGACAAAGCCGAATTTGATGAGAAAGCACATTAGACAGGTAGAACGCAAGAAAGTATGCAGTCTAGTACAGCGTGATGACCTCACGAATATGTTATGATTGTTTACACTCTGAGCGAAATTGTCTTTGCAATGTTGGAGAATATAATTAAAGGTTTGTATCAAAAATCGAAGGTGTTTTTTATTGTATACTGGTAAATCTCCGCTGTTAGTTGGTGCACATATGCCTTTTATTGTTAGCAAACACATAATAATACAGTGTATGTACATTTTTATAGCATGCCGATCGCTTCATCTACTAAATAGATATATTGGGTGTAGGTTCTCACAGGTTTGGACCGGTGAGTAATGGTGATCTTTCAGTTTTTGGTGAACTATCAAACTGATAGATTGGATAATAAATGAAAATGTACTTTGCTCTGTTATAAACGTATATAGTTCAAAGGGTAATAAATAACAGGAATGAACACAGCATTTTGGAAACGCAAGTTTGGCCATCTCATTATGACGGAGATATACCAAGAAACAATGCTACAACACTGGGCCGGCACGTCACTGTGTTACCAGAGCTATCTCCATCTTATTGACAGACAAGGGAAGGGACATGAAATTTCATTAAAGTGTAACATAGCAGAACATAAATCAGTGCCTTTGAAAACACACATGAGAGTGATAGACAATGGAATAACTCTCTTTGACATGTGAGTTCACAGCCGCACTGGGGATACGGGGGGATTTCAGCAGAGCCATCAAAGAGAGCCATCCAAGATTTGTGGCCTTTCATGTGTCCCTATGGCAGCGCCACAGCGCTAACCGTGAAATTTAAACGGGTTACTGTATGGCGCCTCTGAGTCACTTTAAATTAAGGGTTCTGTAAGGATGAATCTGTCAGAAAGGAAAGAGTGTCGATACTGTAGGGATGTGTATGATAAATCTTTCACTTGGCTATTCAGTCTCTGTGTGACCTGTACTCATAGAAACCATTAAGCAGACCGAGCTTATAAAATTCATACAGAGTTGAAGAATCAGCCATGGTTTTCTGAGACCACGGTAAATGGTTCTTAATGGCAATCTGAAACCATTTACGGCTCGGCTCGAAGGCCAGCGCATGCTGTGTGGTGATGTGCTGAAGGACAAACTTTGTAAAATGCTTTTCAAAAAACCTAACAATGTCACTAAGCTCTTGTAATGCACAGGTTCACTCAGAAATATGTCCAGTCTTTATACTCACAGAGGCTTTTCATTGGATGCATGCACATGTGTATCTAAATATGGTCAAACTTGACATTTAGTGCTATTTGCATTTAATGTTTATGTTTCCACCGAAGATGCAAATTATGGGGGGGGGGGATTATATGTGAAACAGTGTTTTCATCCAACGTGTTCAAAAGACGTGAAAGTTGTCACTGTGGCTCTTTTATTAAATTTAATGAATGCCTTGTGGTTAAGAGTGCACAGAAACACACAATTTTTATTTTATTTTAATGCCAAATAATAATAAAACAAATTATCCACCACAAGCATACATTTGTATGCACATCTGGGAATTGTATAAAATAAAATATTAAAAAATATATATATATATATTTATATATTTATTTATACAATAAAATTGTATAAAATATATTTTATTAAATAAAATATTCTTCATTTGAAATAAAAATTTCCACAATCTGCATAAAACACAAACTTGCTTGAGGTAGATACATTTGAACTCAAATAAATAAATAAAATATTAGTATTTTTATATTATTCCAAAATAATATTTTGATCTGATTAAATTCTCCAAAATGTGCATTAAAAACATATATACTTGCTTGAAGTGGATGCATTTTATAATACAATAATAATATTATAAATAAATAAAAGTTTATGATTGTATTATAAAATGCATCAAGCAAGTAATATATATAACAAGTTACATACTATAATAAAATACCAATGTTTATTATTCCCAAAGAAAAACTCTGGGCCTGTTTTACAAAGCTATTGCACTTCTGAGTTTAATCAGTTTAGTTTGGGAGATTTGGGGGTTTTGGATGGCTAGAATTCCCTTCAGCTCATGAAAAGTTCACTGGTCAAATTGTCTCTAAACTGTATCACATTATTTCCACCAGTAATAGTCGTAAATCTGACCTTTAAAACAGTGACAATTAAAAATGCATCAAAGCCTGAGAGGGTGGCTCCCGCGCTGACGGTTCAGCCACATAGAGACAAAGAAAGAGAGAGTCTGGCTGGAACTCACAGAACGGCACCACGGGGGGGGTCACAGGGAACGAAAAAATAACTTCACAGACGGTGGCACGGGGTTCTCCGCTGACTCGGTTTTGTCTTTCTCCATTACCGACTGTTTGAAGTAGATAAAACAGTCGGTGTGTAATGGAGGCCCGGCCGACCCGCGTGGCGGCTCCTCTGTCTCTGGCAGTTCCTCAGAGGGGATCACGGGTAGGAGTGGGATAAATGGTGGGTGACTGTTGGTGAGTTGGAATCGTGGATGATATGAAGCTTTAAACAAAAGTACATATAGCCTTTGATTGTGCTTCCGGCGGATATGCACACGTGCTGGTATCTTCATGTGCATCTCTGCCAAAGACTCTCCGGCAGGTCAGATTAGAACGATAATTGACCCAGTGAATCATAAAAACCTTTATCTGAGTCACAGTTGGAGCTCTCCTCAGATCCAGACACATCAAATCCATTTTCCGCGATCTGACGACCACAACCACTGCTACTTCTACTATCTCTTGCTCCTCATTACACAATCACACACGTAGAGGAATCTACAAAACAAAACAAGAACAACATTTACAATAACATTTTACATTTATGCATTTGGCAGATGCTTATGTCCAAAGCGACTTACACTGCATTCAAGATAAATATTTACATTCTAATCAGGAATAAGGGTATCAACTAGAGCTGAGCCAGATACTCGGCTGAAACGAGTATCCGGTACCGATAAAGCACTTTTGCCGAGTACGAGTATCATACGAGTAATACGAGTCAATATCCGTGCTCGGATTGAATAAAAATCTTTATTGGTTAGCTGACTGTGTCTGCGTTCTGTGATAGGCTAGTCACAGCGCCCCTCCCCTATACATGCAGATTTGCAGTGTCCTGCTCTGCTCACTCACACACAGAACACTGAGAAGAGAACAGCTCTCTTTCTCTCTCTGTCTCTCACTCAGTCACTCAGGTTTGTGGGTCTTCTCAGTTAACGTTTAATGTTTCTTCAGCTTTAGGTTTGTTTTTGATTTCAGTTTGTTTGTTGCACTTATTAACCAGTAGAGTTCTGGTAAACGTGGGGTTTGTTCAGACGTGGTACTTGGCAGAATGCGACTAGCGTTGCGTATCTGCCTGTCGGAATTTTTCTTTTCTTTTTTTAACCGTCTCCTGGCTCTAAACTGTTTTTTGACCACGCAAAAAACAATGATTAAAAATTATGATTTCTTCATAACTGCAACCACATGTGTTGTATTCATTGTTGCAAAACTTGTTCTGTATATAGTTTGTTTGTTATTGTGATCAAAACCAAAGCGCAATGCTGATGCTGTCCTATAAATAGTTTTCTAATCAGAAATAAATATAACAATATCTGATCAACCCATATCAATTGCATGATTAAAAATAACATAACGTTTAAAGCCCCGCCCATTTCAAGACAACACGCCCACTTTCAGGTTAGGCCCCGCCCAGTCCGAGTACAGATACAGATACAGATAATTCATATGGTTAACAGATACAGATAATGCTGTACTCGCTCACCCCTAGTATCAACATAGATTTTGAGAATTGTTTCGTTTCAAATTCACAAGGTACACAAGATCGATTCACTTCAAATCTGATTTGGTTTGATCTAATTCAATCGGTTCACAAGATTGATTCAAATCAATGCTGAGTCATTTCCAGTAACTATTAAATAATTATTTCCTTTTCTGTAATGACATACTTCCGGCTCCAGGAAATTGTGATCAGAATTAAAGGTTTCAGTTGTATGGCGTGCCAAGTGTTGTTTTTGGCATTGTGACATTTTTTTCACGGTGATTAAACAGAATCTCTGTCCAAATTGGTCTTCTGAAACAGCATTACATATTCAAACACATGGATGTCGAATCGGACATGTTGTTAGTCTCAAAGTTTCCACAGAACTGTTAATTGTCTGTTATGAGATGCCCTGTGGCTGTGATAGTCCTCTGAGCACCTCGATTGTTTGGAGTGGCTTCTTTCTTCTCGTCACTCCTCGCCAAAGCAGTTCACACAAAAGAGTGAGAGCCAAGAGCAGTGACTCGGACCACAGACTGTTCAGCAAAATCCCGGCCTGGCTTGAGAGTGCCTTACACACACCCTCTCTTTGGCAAAATGGCCTGCCAGTTTCAGTGCATCACAAAGCAATACTGCATCATGATTTCCCATGATTTGATTCACACGATCTTGATTGATTCCTTTTGATTCATCGGCTAGAATTAAGACTGGGAATTATCACAGATTTCCTCATTTGATTTCACAAGGTCTTGATTTGAATTAATCAAGTCAAATTCAGATTTGACTTGATTTGATGCTAGGAACTATAGGACTATGTATTTTTACTGATATTCCAGTTCACTTAAAATGAGTTTGTTTCTGCTTTGTATTGATGCCATGAACGAGTGTTGGGTATCAACACTGATTTAAAAAATCGTTTAGTTTTAGATTTATTTAATCCGGTTTTGATTTGATTTGATCAGTTGCACAAGAATCACAAAATTGTTTCAGTTCAATGTTGATTTTTACTTTTTTCTAGGACTGGCTATCATGGTTCCACTCCATTAAATTGCAAATGCCTTTAATATCTCGCCTTAAATTAGATGCCAGGAAATGGGGCTGGGCATCAAATCCCTAAATTCTTGATCGCTTCCATAGATTCTGGTTTGATATTAAGTTTAAGTAAGTGTGATACTAACTTCCATAATCTCTAAAAACCTGTTTCCACCTGAAGACAGAAATAGGTACATTTTCTCTCAAGCACAACCACCAGCCATCCTCTGTCCTTCTCTAGTGCCAAATGGACTGTGAGCGTTTGAATAAAGACCAGGGTCTTAATTGAGCCCATTCGTCTAGACTCCCAGCCATTCTTTTCTGTCTAATTACCTGTGTGTGTGTGTGTGTGTGTGTGTGTGTGTGTGTGTGTGTGTGTGTGTGTGTGTGTGTGTGTGTGTGTGTGTGTGTGTGTGTGTGTGTGTGTGCAGTTGGCTGGACTACACCTACTCTGATGAGAATTATGACACACAATACACCAAAAGCTCTGAGTGGACAGTTCCATAAATATTGCAGTATAAATTTACCAGAATTGAATTGGAGAGCTGTCTTGACTGGTCTTGCTTCTGTCATTACAGATGGAAATACAGTAAAATATATTTATATTTTTTATGTTTTACTAGAGTCAAACTACAGTTCCTGTCTGCAAAAAAAAATTACTTTTTCAAAAGTAGTAGAGATTTAATTCAAGATTCAAGATTTTTATTTGTCACATACAGAGTTACAGTATGTACAGAATATATAAACTGCAGTGAAATGTAAAAAAAACAGATTAATCTTTTTGAGTGAGTCAATGAATCACTTGAATATACAGTAAGTTTATCAATATTAACTGTTGTACAAAAGCAATCATTCGCAATCAGGTATACAGTGACCCCTCGTTTATCGCAGTTAATGTGGACCAGAACCCCCCCGCGATAGGTGAAAAACCGCGAAGTAGGATTTGCCCACCTAGGAATTTCCGTATATGTGTGTGTATGTACCAGAAAATTTAAAATATGTATATTTATACTTTATATATATTTTAATTAAATCTATTTAATTATTAAACCTTAATATTAAACATTTACTCTCTCTCATTCGATACGTATGTCATCAATGACAGTAGTATCTTCAGACTCCAGTAATGACGACGATGACAGACCTGTGCGGTTCGATGAATGTGATGATGATGATGATGATGATGGTGTTACTGCACTGGTATAATGAGGCCTTTAAATCAGTTCGGGAAGAGTCTCATCATCAGATATCGGCGCTGGATCGTCAACATTTGCTTCTGAGAGAGGCGAAGAGGCTCCCACTCCACTCGTGCTCTCATTGGTCGATCTCGCGCCGGGAACCAATCACGTGTCTTGTCTGAGTGCCCGTGGGTGTGTACAAAGCCTCTGAGAGAGTTTCTCTCTTTGTCTGGCATCCTGGGAAACTGTTTATCTCGCATCACGATGAAGCAACGCTGCTTTCCTCAAAACAGCTGCCAACATGGCAGTATTTTTTTATTTTTTCAATGAATATTTTAGGAAAATCCGCGATGCACTGAGGCCGCGAAACGTGAATCGCGAAGTGGCGAGGGATTACTGTACTGATACTTACCTAAACAGAGTTGAAATGTTACAGTCTTGATAATTGATAAGGCTTTATAATCTCTGATCCCAACACATGCCAATATCTCAAAGGAATCATCAAAAATCTCACTACATCATATAGCCTACAGCAGAGCCATCTTTAAATGATGTTTTATTAACAAAGTTCGGGAGGAGCACGTTCAAAGGATTAACGCAATCAACTCGTCATCAGCAATTACACCACATCCTATCAGCATGAGAGGAAACATGTATATATAGTCATGTTCGACTCACCTACACCTCTTGACGGTTTACGGCATCCCTCCACCACCCCAACTCCTCACACTTAATCATTCCTATCAAGGTCAGGATACGGGGGGAGTGCTCCAGGTTCGGGCTAAATACCGAGCTCGGAGCCCTCTCCTCGGACAGCACGCCAAATACGCTTACCATTTACTGCTCCTGAATCATTTGTAAGTGTGAACTCGTGAAAGGGAGGCTGTGAGGTATGGACATACATATCTTCAGTGGGTTGCATTGTAATTTAACATGTTTTTGGATACTTCTGCTGACGAAACATTTACTTTTGCTGCCTGGAAAAATATATCTCCAAGAAATTTCAGTTGACATACTCTACAGACAACAGGAGCTGATCTAGGAGATTTATACAGGTTTTTACAGTGGAAGCCAACAGTACAGCAAGTCTATCCCACACAGCCTCGCTTTCATACCTGTCATGGCGTCGTCCAACAACTCAATACCTTCAGACATCTACTCGCCTGTGTATATCAAAAGCATTTGTTCTAGACTAGACTAGATCATCCACTCCCTCTCAGCCGTGTTTTAAAATCCTTCTTTAATAGAGATTTCATATATTTTTGTCTACACCTTAATGATTAATTCACCTGTTATCTTCACCATGTGCAGGCTTGATGACACACTAAAGTGATACTGAAAGCTGATTGGCTTGATTACGATAAGCCGATTATATATATGAAACAAATCATATATAAAAGGTAAGTTAAATTAAATCTGCCCCCTCCTTAAATTACAGATTACACACGTATATACATACACAGACATGTACGTGTATGAGTGTGTGTTTACATTTCACTGTAAATGTCTGAATTTTGTATGTCTCTCTCTCTCTCTCTCTCCTTCATGTCTGAGTGCGACTAGAGTGAGGTCATCATGACCCAATGAGTCAGACAGATATGAAGTCTTCAGTGTGACATGTTTGCTCCCTATGCTCATAACTTCACTTAAATTTGGGGTGTACGACATTACATCACAATAACACACTGTTATATTGTGTGTAAAGGGCTGAAACGAGTTTAGTGGGTCACTATATGTCGAACATAAAACCTTCAGAAGATAATACATCACATGAGTCATGAAAATATAGAGAAAAAAAATAGAAAAGGATTCAGATTTAGAATAAATGGGACGGTAGAACACTGATCTGAGCGTTACCTGTATCTTTCCACTTCAAGGAACCGCTGAGCACCATGACAGAATTTCTAACAGTCGCCATCAATAACTACATCTCAATGCATTTAACAAGCTGTCAGGCCCCTGTGTGTTCGAGTGGAATAACTAGATGGTCAGAAACAGCTTACCAGTAATTGCGCTGGCTAAGGTATAATTTCTTTCCACTCTCATTTTCGTTTCTGAAGAGGGATGGAGTGATAAAAGTGAATTGTGGGAGGTATTTTCAGGTGGTCTCAGGTGTGGACACATTAGTCCTAGCTCACTTTGCAACGTTAATAAGCAGATTTACAGGCCACAGACCCTCAGAGAGGAAAATGAACAGCATGAACCCCAGAGGAGAAAGCACCTCCTACTCATGGTCCTGATAAACCCTCCCTAAAGCCAGGGATCTGATCTCTCACAGGAAAGAGGGTTTAGGCAGAGCCAGAGAATCCCAACCTGCCCAGCTTGCCTGACCCATCACACCCTCTGTTTAATTTGAGGATTATCTGAAAAAAAGCGCTTTATTGCTCAGGACGGATGTGATTTTAAAACAGTGGGGTGGCAGAACTACACCAGTTAAAAGTTCAAAGAGGTAACGTTTATTCCTCTGTCATATATGAGGAGAGTTAATTAAGTTCGCTAAGTGTGGCACTGTCAAAACTTCCCAATCAGACCAACACGTCACCATAGGCTCAACCAATCACTATCTGTTTGGCAGACCAATTGTCATACATCCACTGGGAACGAGTGCGATGTGGAAGCAGAACGCGAAGTACTTTTATTCAAAAACGCTGAACAAACACTTTGAATAAACAACAGAAAACGACACTTCTTAGTGCAAATCCGGAGAAGCTTGGAAACAGGGACATCCACACTCGAAGTAACACAAGCGTAACGTAGAAACGTTCACAACTGGCCAAGACAAAGGAGCCCAGGAAGGTATTTAATGACAAACACGGGATTAGGAACAGCTGACGAGACTTAGGATCGTGATTAGACACAGACAGGAGCGTGCAGGACCTGGAAGATACATAGAGGGACCTGGATGTGACAGACGCGACAAGACTATCACAGTAGTCTTGTTCTTGTTAACTCTTGTTTGTGTTTTTCAGGGCGACAATGGACGGATCACAGAGACTGATCCGGAAAATGATTAAAAATGCTGAATTACAGGGAGTGCAGAATTATTAGGCAAGTAGTATTTTTGAGGATTAATTTTATTATTGAACAACAACCATGTTCTCACTGAACACAAAAAACTTTGATTAATATCAAAGCTGAATATTTTTGTATCAATATTTTAAGTAGTTTTTAGTTTTAGCTATTTTAGGGGGATATCTGTGTGTGCAGGTGACTATTACTGTGCATAATTATTAGGCAACTTAACAAAAAACAAATTTATACCCATTTCAATTATTTATTTTTACCAGTGAAACCAATATAACATCTCAACATTCACAAATATACATTTCTGACATTCAAAAACCAAACAAAAACAAATCAGTGACCAATATAGCCACCTTTCTTTGCAAGGACACTCAAAAGCCTGCCATCCATGGATTCTGTCAGTGTTTTGATCTGTTCACCATCAACATTGCGTGCAGCAGCAACCACAGCCTCCCAGACACTGTTCAGAGAGGTGTACTGTTTTCCCTCCTTGTAAATCGCACATTTGATGATGGACCACAGGTTCTCAATGGGGTTCAGATCAGGTGAACAAGGAGGCCATATCATTAGATTTTCTTCTTTTATACCCTTTCTTGCCAGCCACGCTGTGGAGTACTTGGACGCGTGTGATGGAGCATTGTCCTGCATGAAAATCATGTTTTTCTTGAAGGATGCAGACTTCTTCCTGTACCACTGCTTGAAGAAGGTGTCTTCCAGAAACTGGCAGTAGGACTGGGAGTTGAGCTTGACTCCATCCTCAACCCGAAAAGGCCCCACAAGCTCATCTTTGATGATACCAGCCCAAACCAGTACTCCACCTCCACCTTGCTGGCGTCTGAGTCGGACTGGAGCTCTCTGCCCTTTACCAATCCAGCCACGGGCCAATCCATCCTCACTCTCATTTCATCAGTCCATAAAACCTTAGAAAAATCAGTCTTGAGATATTTCTTGGCCCAGTCTTGACGTTTCAGCTTGTGTGTCTTGTTCAGTGGTGGTCGACTTTCTGCCTTTCTTACCTTGGCCATGTCTCTGAGTATTGCACACCTTGTGCTTTTGGGCACTCCAGTGATGTTGCAGCTCTGAAATGTGGCCAAACTGGTGGCAAGTGGCATCTTGGCAGCTGCACGCTTGACTTTTCTCAGTTCACGGGCAGTTATTTTGCGCCTTGGTTTTTCCGCACGCTTCTTGCGACCCTGTTGACTATTTTGAATGAAACGCTTGATTGTTCGATGATCACGCTTCAGAAGCTTGGCTATTTTAAGACTGCTGCATCCCTCTGCAATATATCTCACTATTTTTGATTTTTCTGAGCCTGTCAAGTCCTTCTTTTGACCCATTTTGCCAAAGGAAAGGAAGTTGCCTAATAATTATGCACACCTGATATAGGGTGTTGATGTCATTAGACCACACCCCTTCTCATTACAGAGATGCACATCACCTAATATGCTTAATTGGTAGTAGGCTTTCCAGCCTATACAGCTTAGAGTAAGACAACATGCATAACGAGGATGATGTGGTCAAAATACTCATTTGCCTAATAATTCTTCACTCCCTGTATACATGCCAGGACAGTAGCTGTAAAAAAACATTAGATGCTTGTAGGTTGAACAATTCTCTCTCACAAATGTATGTTTTTGTCGTTTACAGAGAGACAATAACATTATCATTATCAAAAACCTGACCCTTTGAAATACATTTTCAAAAGTTTTCAGTGGCCAAAAAGCTGCTGTCGTGTCAATGAACGTGAAAAACACATAAAATGTTTACCAGTTTAGTTGACATTGTTGAGAACTTCTCTGAAACTCACACGCGTGATATTCTCAGATTTTTATTACATATATATATATATAAGAAATAATTCTAGATAAATTTGGTATTTGTCTTTCAAATAATGGCTTTCAAATAACGCCTGCTGAATTCTGAGCAAACAATCTCCAGAAAACAATTTAAAAGTATGAAAGCTAATGCACTAATATCAATTATGGATGGAGTATTCTAATTTCCAACATGTTGGTGTCAATGAGCTTTGCATTCTTTTATCTTTGCTCATTAACCGTCAGTGTGAGATAACTATTATTTTTCATTAAAAAGGAAAGTTGAGTATGTTATTTGTCTCATCCCTCTCCAGGTCTATATAGTTATAGATATAGTGTTCAGTCAGGTGTAACAAGCGTTCGGTGGGGATGTTTGGGAGTATGGCTGCACTGGAGCTAATGGAAGATTAGTGTTGGTCAATCTATCATTACAAAAGAGATAGTTGTAGTTCTAAAATTTGATTGGATCAACCATTTACTGCAAAACAGCTGGTGACCGCATATCAATTAAATTTCATATTAATGGACTAAATTGCTATGTTGCTAAGCAACTGTTCAGCCGGGTTGTATTGCTTGATGAAAACATATTTTATTAATGAAAATAAAACTGGTGGGGGAAAATATCCCACAGACTTACACCTAAAGAGAGGCCAGAATATCAGACATTTGTAAGAGGCCATTTTTGGGCCAGTATAAGCAACCAATCAGAGAACCCTAGCAACCACCTAGTTACACTATAGCAATCATACAGCAACATGCTATAAACACAACACCGCTCCGTTGTGACAGCAAGAACCCATTAGAACAAATATATGACTAGAACTAATGTAACTGAAGTCATGTAATTTACAAATACTTGACTCCTGGAAGAACTAATCGACTAGTCTTCCAAACAAATAGCGACTTCAATGACAATTTTCAAAAGATTTTCTCTTCCTTTTCAAGCACATTGAGCAAAAATGTAAGTCTAATAAAACACTGCAACTTGTTTTAATAACCCCTCTTTTTCCCCAACTGACATTTACCACATTGGACTAAATGAGGTGAGTAATATTTTATGAACACAGCTTCCTTTATAGAAAGATATGGCAGAGGTGGTATAGTTTAACCTCGTATATCTGTCTTCCGCACAAACCCACAATACTCGGAGGCATACAAAAGACAGCACTTTGGGTCCAGACCCCAGTCTGAATTCAAAATGAACGATTTTGGTCATTCCCTAGTGGAGTTTCCCTTTAATCGAGGTCTCAGTGGGCGTTTTTCCTTCAGTCAACTGCACGAACACAACTGCTCAGAGGCAAAGTTCCACAAGTCATGTCCGAAATTGTCTCCTGCTTTCCCGCTATGCTTTTGATGAATATTTAATGTGCTAGAATAAAAATTTCGGAGGCAACTGGCCACATTGATTTTCAGACGTGGGGACAAACACATCGAAATTAGATGTCAAAGTCCAGATGCTGATGTTTAAAGTGAAATGTGGCTGTTTGTGTTCCCGACCAGGCTTTGAGAGAGCAGATCAATTTATTGAGAAAGAAGTCACAACTGGACCATCTTTCATCTCAGTGTAAGTAGAGAGTGTTGCATGAATTTCATTAAGTGCAAACTAACAATATCCTAAATCAAATCATTCTAATAAACCTAGCATTGTAATTTGGCCTTTCTAGCATCACACCATCAAAGGAAAAATATCAAACAAGAGATCAAATGCTGATCCCATGCTTATGAGCTCTGAGCTTGAGGTGGGCGGTGAGGTTTGGTCTTCCATGTTGCAATGCATCTAATGAGAAATAAGAGTTAGATTCCCTTTTGAGAAACAATAACGGTATATTATCATTTTTGGTTGATGTCTTTAAACTTGTAACATTCCAATCAACCAATCAGATTTGATGGATGGGTTTACAGTTTACGTCAAGCCTTACAACCATGGTTAGATGCTTCTACATCAGCTTTATCCACCTACCATTTCCCTTTCATTTTAGGGATAACCTATGGGTAAAGTTAGGTTTAGAGGTGGGGACAAGTTTTCAGACAACTAAATCAAGGTGCCCGGAATAAAACTTAATAGAAACTAAATGTTTTCCAGATCATATTTTACAATTTTTTCACAATTGATTGGGTTTTAATTAAAGGTATCTTTAAAAAGGTGTCTTAATATTTAAATTTTGGAAAAGGAGTTTATGAAATAACATAATATTTGAGCTGTTTTGCATAAAAAAGGTTTAAAACCTAGTATCTGTATTAATGGAACATCAAAACAAATAAGGAGAATGTTTTGGAAAATAGTAGGCAATTTCCACAATTTTGATAGTTCTTTTTAATTTGGGCGCTATTAAATGTTTGAGGACAGTAGGTCACATTTAATGGCGAAATAGAACTTTGCATCAGTATTTTATCAGTTTATTCCCTGGGAATCAAATTCATGAATATCACTTGACTTTGGGCTCCTGAAACTTGGACCATCAGGAATCCACCCAGAACATCCGATCACAATAAATCCCTCAGTTAGACTCACAAACCAAAGAGACTTAGCTCATCCACAGACTTCGGTTGTGCTCTGAAGTCTTAAGTCAGTCTGCATAGTGGCATATTGAGTTCCTCCTCCTTGTCCAGTTCTTTCAAACGCCCTCATTCTCAAGGTATTTATTCCACCACAACGGACACATTGATTTCAGATATGCCTCATGGTTTGTGCCTGACGTTCAATGCGTTCAAGGAGCAATTCTAATTGACAACATCAAAATTTGAGCACTGAATTGATTATATTGAGATTGTTTAGCAGGGGGCTGAATGACCTCTGAAAATAAATAAAGAAAAGTATTCCTTTTCAATCTTACATATAATTTGATGGATTTGCCTTAGTGGCATAAGCATAATAATTTATTAGGTGAAACACATAAATAGTATTCTCACACATGTAGTCTTTAACAATATATGGACAGGAGGAGATATCTATTATATATTAGTAAAAATATGCATAAATAATAATACAGTGGAGTTCGGTTGTATCGATGGCCTCGAGGGTTGCAAAAAAGCATTGAGATAACCAATGATCGAGATAACCCATATAACATATATTACCGATTTTCCCACATATCACCCGAGACGCAGATAATCCGCACGCTCATATAGCCAGCGGGTTTTGGGTTTTGTGTAAAAAATCGTTGGCATAACCCAAAAAAGGGCGATGCAGCATAGATTGATGAACTTTTTTGTGTAAGATCACATTTCGAATTTCAAATGTTGCTCGCATGACGTCAATTATCCATAACTGTTCAGGCTCGGTACACAGTGCTTGTGTGCAAATTTCACACAATAAGAAAGCAAACACAAGCCAGAATCAGAAGAAAAATAATAGGCAGTCTCTTTCGGGTTTTTTTTTTCTTCTTAGCGTGTTGATCATCGGATGAGATGAGAAGAGCCCGCCCTCATGGCAGCACAGCCAATCGTGCCTTCTTGCATGATTGACAGGTCATACAGCCTATCAGCGCAGCTGTCAGCTGTCAGAGCGCCAGAGACAACAACCCTCGCAAGAAAGAAAAATGAAAATGTATTTATGTACATGATTATTAAAAGAGAATATACATGCTCGAGTTTTTGGTGTCTTTTTACACAACAGTGTTGCCGCGATTTGTTTGATGAAGCGATCAGCATTCATCTAAAAAAATTTTTACATACACTGTACTGTGTATATGTTTGCTAACAACAAAAGGCATATGTAAACCACCACAATAGAAACCACCTTCAATTCTTGATACAAACCTTTAATTATATTCTACAACAATGCAAACTCAAAGATTGCTCACAAAATCACAAAAAACGTGCGGGATGCTACAGCATGTTATCCCTCAGACGAGATCAACGACAGGGAGTGAACCGTGAGCGGACCGCGAAGGCAAACTCAGTGCATGCGCAGTGAACTATGTATGCAAATTAGTCCCGAAATAACCATGTGAAGTGGCGAATTTGTCCCTTTTTTGTGCTCGAGATATTAGATTTCGGCAACATAAAAGAATCGACATAACCCACAAGAAAATGCTAAGACAAATAGGGAGTTTGGCGGTTCCACTTCAAAAACGTCGACATAATAGGATTGGCGAGTTAACCGTGAGTCGAAATAAGTGAATTCCACTGTATTATGACATAAATAAACACAGTCGGTCTCACTTGCTAAGCATGTGTCCACACAGATTTGTGCATTTAAAAATCTGTGTATGAACATTTTCACACCAAAAACATTTGTACTAAAATCATGTTAAAAAGTTATAATTCATCTTACACGACTATAATTTTATTATATTATAAAATTAATAGATAATACAATTTAATTTCATCTTAAATATACTTCATATACAGTGAAAGAGTGAGAAAAGCTGTGTTATACTTCAGTTATGAGGTTTCACTGAATAACGCAGATTTGCATGCATATATTGCTGGCTAATGAAAGAACTTTAATCTGTTTCTGTATAAGAGTGTTATTTGTGATTGAACTGGTGTTGAGAATGACACACTTGGTATTGCTCGAGGATCTGGCGAGAGCAAGTCTGCAGAGAGCAGCATATGTTTGACTAGAGCGATGAAAGGCTGTAAAGGAAAGGTTGTGCGGAAAGACCTTATATGGAGAAGGTTTGGACATGTTTTATGCAAAAGACTAACCTTGTGCATGTGGACATGCTCATCAACGTTGATAATAATAATTAATAATAATAATTTGTTACATTTATATAGCGCTTTTTCATACACTCAAAGCGTTTTACAAGGAAGGAAGGGTCTCCTCAACCACCAACAATGTGCAGCATCCACCTGGATGATGTGACGGCCTTTACACCTTTACACTGCTTAGGTCTGCTGTTAATAAACAATCTGAGTTCACTTACGTCTGTGTCTGCCTGTTAATCATGACAACGGCAGCCATATTGCACCAGAACGCTCACCACACACCAGCTTACTGGTGGAGAGGAGATAGAGCAATGGAACCAATCAGTATGTATGGGGATGATTAGGAGTCCGTGATAAACTGAGGCCAATGGCCAAATGATCGACAAGGCAAAATATTTCTATCACATTATTTTAGCAGTTAAAGTTTTGGGAGGGTTTTTCTTGGAGTGGATGGGTTTTGGTGAGCTTTTGGGCTGGAAAATGTCGACCCAATCTGGCAAGATTGTTTCCAAGCAGACGTTAGCTGTGACGTTAGCTGTGACACAACAGCCAGACGTTAGCCCACTTTTGCACAGTAATAATTTGATAGGAATACAATGTTCTTTTAATTCAGGAAGTTTCCCATTAGGACATTTTCTCTCAGAACAGAAAACAAAAGAGCAGTTTATCCAGTTTTAACCGGTTTGGCACAGACAACCCAACATTGGGATACACTGACCCAGAGATGGGCAGGTTCATCATTTGTATTGACAATAAAAATGACCCAGTAGCTGAGTTACAGAAAATCTATCCAGCACCCGCGTAAAAGTGATAAAACATAATCCAATAAAAATGACCCAACAACCTGAACCCAGAATTTTTTAGAGTGCAGGAAGTGACGTGGAAGAGAGGGGAATGGGACACCCCAAAACTCAAGTTGCCTGAAACATAATTTGTAACATGACATCCTGCCCATCAGCTCCAACTCAGATTAACGTTCAATAACGTTTATTTTTCACAGTATAAAAGGGTCTTTAAACATGACAATATAAAGCTGCTTTTATAGTTTCATTTTAGGAAGGCAGTTCCTTGAAATAGGAACATTTAATTTTGGAGGTGTTGTGTGTGGCAAAAAAAAAAAAAAAAAAAAAATGAGGAGAAGGTATTGAAAAAATAGTAGGCAATTTGACAGGGGGGGGGGGAACGAAAATATTTGATCTGCGAGGTATTAAAATGACAAAGTATGTAACATCCTCAGGGAAAACTAGTCTGGCCCGAATAGGGATTTTGTCTGCCAATCAAGAAAAAAAGTAATGTATTTACACTGCTTTCACGATTGACATCATCTGGAGAAGTGAAGGAGAGCATGATAAATCTCCCAGGATGCAGTTCCACCCTGTGTGAGCCGCTAGTAGTGAGTTCAAGTGAAAAAGGTCTACGAGAACTGAAATTCCAGGTCCTCCTCACCTCCCTGAGTTCTCCACCCCACTCTTTCCTTTCAGAACTAATTGCTGTAATTAATTTGCATGACCTACAGTCAATCCAAGTTCTTGTTATCCCCTGGTCAGGTTATTAGCGAGGTGTGAAATGAATTTACAGCTCTCAGTGGAGGTGAGAGCACAGCCAAATCAGCTCAGCCTGAGACGTGTCACAGCAGCCAATCGGTAACTGTACCGCAAGGACAACTGAGACAAAAGAGCAGTTTAGCAGGTAAGCGGAAACAGAACAATGGATCCTGCAATCTGATTGGTTGTTTGTGGAAATTGAACACATACTGTATGTAGAAAAATAATTAAAATATACTACGATCATCCTTATAAGAGCAGACTTCAGTCAGATGCTAAGAATTTTTATTTTTTATGGTAAGCCATTAGTTTGAGAAACAGCTTTCTTTATATAAACCAGTGTTTTTACAAATCAAACTTTTTTTTTTCTGAACATTTTGTGAAAGTCAAACCATACTGTAGTCAGCACTTTCAATTCAGATCCATTGAAAAGAACCGATTGAAAACAACAATTCACACAAAATTTTACACGCGCATTGATAATAGCTGCTGAAATTATGGTTCCCACTCTTACTGACAAATGCATACCGGTAACTTTCAGATATTTCTGATTACTGGATAAGTATCATAAAAAAAAAAAAAAAATTCAGTTAACTTTAAAGAACAATTCACAACAGCAATATCTAGATGATTAAATTATTTAGAGTAGAGCATAATTAAAATAAGGTATTTTGCACAGCAGAAATCAAATCAATCATAATTTTAATATTCCACAATATTTCCATGATGCGAACCCATCAATTATATCTTTAACTAAAGACTATGAAAATCCTTTCACTTAATCTTAAACCATTTTTCTATTAATCAATATGTCAAAATGACATTTTTTTACTAATTAAATTTATAATTAAAATTTGTATTAATTATTTCGTACTGGGGTAGGTTGTAACAGAATCCCATCTGTTCTGCAGAGGATCTAATGGACGTCATTTACTAATGTTCCCTAACGCCATGCTCGAAATATTAATCTTCCTAGATCTTTGTAAAGCTATTGGTTATTTTTGCAAAACCAAAAACGATGCGCTTTTTCTACCTGGCTCTCTCAAGGAGGTTACATCTCAATGGTCTCTGGAGAAGGGTGGCATCACCGTGGGACGTGCCAGAACAGCTTGATGGTGTTTGCTCAGTGCTGGCTGCAAACAGCCAGCGGAGGAAACGCAGATAACAGGGGTTGCCAGCATAACTAGTGACCTTTTCAAACACCCCGCAGGAGGCAATGCTGGTACCATTCCCCACATTTCTCCATCTCTGAAGCCCTTGTAAGGCTTGGCAGTTTTCGGACCCCTGCTGCTTGCCACAATCAAAGATGCCAGTGAAGGTCAGCCAGGAGGAACCCCAGCATCATTCCTTACCATGACACTGATCTGTCAGGAAGATGAGACAGCGTTACATGGAACAATATATCAGTCTTTAATTATATATGATAATGTGACAACCACTACTTGATTTCTGTCAAAAAATAAATGTCCCTGTCATTTTAATCATTTGAGTCATGCACCTATTTTGGACACTAACTTAGCCAGAAACACATTCTTAAATATGTTTATATGCAGATGTAATTTTAAATATATATATATTTTTTTTTATCAGAAAGACTGAGAATGTCTCTTCCTGTTCTAGCTTGTACTATCACAAAGTGGCATCGCCAACTACTGGATCATACATAATGCAGCGTTTTAAAAAAAAATTCATGGATCTGTGTGAATGGGAATAACTTTGACAACGCTGCAATTTGTATATGAAAAATGCAAAGGAAAAACCTTTCTGTCTTTAGTACATCATTATATATATATAGAGTAATCCCTCACCACTTCGCAGTTCAAGTTTCGCGGCCTCAATGCATCGAGGATTTTTTAAAAATATTCATCGAAAAATAAAAATTCAAAAATACCACCATATCGGCAGACATATTGCGGAAAGCAGCGTTGCTTCATCGTGATGCGAGAGAAACGGTTTCCCAGGATACTAGACAAAGAGAGAAACTCTCTCAGAGGCTTTGTACACGCCCACGGGCACTCAGACGAGACAGTGATTGGTTCCCGGCGCGAGATCGACCAATGAGAGCACGAGTGGAGTGGGAGTCTCTTCGCCTCTCTCAGAAGCAAATGTTGATGATCCAGCTTCCCGAAATGATTTAAAAGCCTCTTTATACCAGTGCAGTAACACCATCATCATCATCTTCATCGCATTCATCGAACCGCACAGGTCTGTCATCGTCGTCATTAATGGAGTCTCAAGATAGTACTGTCATTGATGAGTGTAGAGCATCATAATACGTTTCATGTGAGAGAGAGAGTAAAATGTATAATATTAAGGTTTTATATTTAAATAGATTTAAGTAAAGTATATATAAAATATATACAATTTCCTAGGGGGCGCCAATCCTACTTCACGGATTTTCACCTATCGCCTATTTAGGGTGTTTTGGTCCACATTAACCGCAATAAACGAGGGATCACTGTACACACACACACTGCCAAACCAAAAAAGGCCCTTCTGCTTGGAATTTGCGCCTGACATGGTGAAAGTTTTCCTTCACCCTAGGCCAGGTTATGTTCCTAAGGTTTCCTCAAATATAGTCAGGCAAATTGTACTGCAGGACTTCAGTCGGGATCCAACCCAGGAACAACTTTATCTGCTTTGGACACTTACGTTCACAGAGCTTCCCAGTGTCAAAAGACTGAACAGCTGTTTGTCTGCTTTGGACCCACTAAAAAGGATTCAAACATTCCAAGCACAGAATGAGCAAGTGGGTACTTGGGGGTGTTTCACTTGGTAATGAGTCGGCCAGGCTGCCCACACCTTTGGCAGTCCAAAGCCACTCAACTAGGAGTAGGTCTTTGCCGCATACTTTTGTTACCTGGTGTTGCTGTCTCAATGTCAATCCCGACATGCACATGGCGTTATGGCAGTGTTGGGGTCTCGTTCCTGTAGAGCGTTTCAACACAGCTTGAGTTCCCTTGAAAGGGAACATCTCGGTTACGCATGTAACCTCCGACGCCACTCCGCCACTCCGACGCCACAGACGCCACTCCGTCAATGGAGGGGAAAGGGTTAAGAGTGCATAAAGTCCTACATTTATAAGAGTTAAGAGAAATTATGTAGGCTAAGAAAAAAGGTTAGTAAAGTTTAGAAACACAGAGATAGTTTTGATAACAGATAGTTCAAGTCTAAAGTCTGAAAAGGTACAAATGCACAGAGAATTTTAAATCAAAATCAAAATTCTCAAAAATATGAGAAGGTTTAAATGAGCAGGGACAATCCTGGTTTAACAGAAAACAATAACACCTTCTGTCATAACAGAACAAAGCTATTTAAATTCAAACAGTGCATGTTCAAATTTCTCTTCATTCAAATGTCTCTCTCCCTGACAATAGACAGTGTGAATGCTAAAACTACCAGCACTGATCATGAGATGAGATGTGATTGGCTGATCCTGGAGATGGTCCATTTATATGCAGTAAGACTGGTCTCTTTACAGGGTGAGTTTTGGGCCAGTGTACTTGACTGCTTGGGTAAGAGTCAGCATTCAGTGTAGATTTGAGAGCAGGTCGACTCTTTCCAGCCCTCAAACAAAGCGTAGTGGGTGTCCTGACCTACCCATAGCCCCTACCTTTCAAAGGGGCAGTTGGGAATGTAGGTCTTCTCCTCCTGTGGAGCACCTGACAGGTTCACGGTGGATCAGTTCACAGCGTTCCCGATTGATCCATGTCACAACATGAGAGCCGGTAAGAGCGTGCAAAAGCACAAGAACAAGTCAAGCGGGGGAGATGAGAGCAGGAAGACACGGCGAACTGAAGTGTGTGTGTGTTTAAACATCCCTTAAAGTGGGCATATATATATATATATATATATATATATATATATATATATATATATATATATATACACATATATAAAAAGCATGTTTCAAGTAAATTTCTGATTTAGTAGTTGAAATACATTGGATTCGCTCAATGGTTTTGATCCACTAAAAGAGTCATACGGTTGTAAAAAAATAAATAAAATTTTCACACTACCCAGACCCAAGATCACTGTATGGGTCTGTTTACACGACACCATTTTCAACTAAAAAAAATACAGATGAATAATTCGATGAATACTGTAGAGACAGTAACCCCCACCACATCGCGGTTCAAGTTTCACGGTTTCAGAGTTTTCAAAAATATTCATCGAAAAAAATAAATACCGACATATTGGCAGCCGTATTGCGGAAAGCAGCGTTGTTTCATCGTGATGCGAGAGAAACGGTTTCCCAGGACAAAGAGAGAAACTCTCTCAGAGGCTTTGTACACGCCCACGGGCACTCAGACGAGACAGTGATTGGTTCCCGGCGCGAGATCGACCAATGAGAGCACGAGTGGAGTGGGAGTCTCTTCGCCTCTCTCAGAAGCAAATGTTGATGATCCAGCTTCCCGAACTGATTTAAAAGCCTCTTTATACCAGTGCAGTAACACCATCATCATCATCTTCATCGCATTCATCGAACCGCACAGGTCTGTCATCGTCGTCATTACTGGAGTCTCAAGATACTACTGTCATTGATGAGTGTAGAACACCATAATACGTATCGTATGAGAGAGAGTAAATTTATAATATTTGATTGAATTAAAATACATTTAAAGTATAAATATACCCATTTTAAACATTCTGGTACCTACACACTCATATATACGGAAAATCCTAGGGGGGCCAATCCTACTTCGTGGATTTTCATCTATCGTGGGGGGTTCCGGTCCACATTAACCGTGATAAACGAGAGATTACTGTACTGTGTAAATTACAAAAACATAAGTTTGTGAAAACAGTGACATCATGCTCATGCATATTACGTCCAGCGTGGCGTTTTCTTTACAGAGTGATGTTGCCAACTACTGACATGGCATGTATAATTCTGCGTTTTTAGTCGCGGATCTGCATGATCTGTATGTGAAAAAACTCAATTTTCCATTTTTAGTAAATATACCCTCAAATTCAGGCTTTAAGCTGCAGTCCACACAATCAGGAATTCACATGAGGGCAAAACATTTCCCCATGCAGATTTCGCAACAACCATTGAAACATCACATTTTTAGCACAGTGTCCCAACAGCAGACAAATGTTAAAATATTTTAACCACTATAACATTACATACTTTCACGTTTAAGCCATAAGTTTCCATGTAGTTTAGTTTGGGCTTATTTGTTCTCAAAATGAACAGACAGAAAATCCTGCACATTAAATCTCAGGTCAATGCTTGTAATAGGAAAATATGTGCTTTCCGTCAGCAGAGAGGAGTTTCCTATAGTGTTGTATTGTGGGCTATATGCACATTACACACACACTTACCCTCACATCCTAAAGCTTTTGTTATGCATATTAGGGCCATTATGTAGTTGTGAAAAATGTGCAATGAGGGAAAGCAAGAAGTGCAGAGAGCTCAGAGGTATTAATATTCTTCCAGCATCAAGATATTTCCCTGGAGGGCCCCCTTTAGGCCACACTGTTATTACCATGTCGCTCCATTATCTCCAGCTGTACTTGATATTAAGACAATAATGGAGACAGTGGGATTACCGGCAGACGACAGGAAAGCGTAAAAGGGACAGAAACAGAGGATGATGGGTCTATACAAGGTCCTCATCAGATAAAAAGACTCAAAATAAAATCTTTGCACTCGAGCTGATTTCTTCCCCCCTTTTTTCGTAAATGAACACCACCACCTAATCTAAACATCTTAACCCTGTTGGCCGACAAATTTAAGCCGTTAAGCTGCCAGCGAGGTGAGAAGGCGACTTCTAGAAAGAGAACATTGAGATAAACCATGAAGAATCAAGCGCATCACCAACATATATTCTCATTGCAATTCCTAAAGAAATTTTGGCAAACTGATCGATAATTCATAGTGCTTACGCACCACTGATGGTTCGATTAAAGGGTAGACCTTCATCGCGTTATTTTAGTATTAGTTATACTATTAAAGTTTGCATTAATATTAGAATTTTATTTTATTTTCTTTTTCTTATTATTTTTTTATATATTTATAGTTTTCATTATCATTCTCTCATGTGTTTTTGTCATTTTCATTAGTTTGTTTCTTTAAAATACTGTTTAGGCCATTAGTTCCATTCAACTTATTTCATCTTAGTGCCAAGGCATTTTGTATGAATCACAAATTTGAAATTATCACCTCATAAAATAATTATATTTTGTCATGATATCAGGTTGGTGTCACTGGATTACTTTATGCAATTTATTTTATTTTATTTTATTTAGATGGCTCACTATACCTCATATCATCACCATGTGTGGAGATTAGTTAGGAAAATAATGTGTGATATGACTTATTACAAATCTATGGCAAGAATTATAAAATCATAAAGTCAGACACAGCTTTGTAAGCTTAAAAATGTAAATTAAATTTAAATATAAAAAATGGGGGGGGGGGGGGGGAATTTCATTATTTATTAATACTTTTTAATAAAAGTACTTTTTATCCTATACTTTTATCCTATTTCTATTGTAATTTCCTCTTATGTTTTTTGTAAAGTTTTTTTTAAATTTTAGTTTTTAGTTAATTTGCACTGTCCATGGAGCGGACCTGTTTACATTTCACTGCCAGTTGTATATTCTGTATATAACTGTGTATGTGACAAATAAAACTCTTGAATCTTGAATCTACTTAAATATGAATATCACCAACATACATGCTTTTTTTTTTATAAAATAAGGCTTTTACATTTTCCTCCACACTAACCTCTTTTATTATAGGTGTCGTCATCGCTGCAAATGAACTTTTTCCTTCAGTGCTCAACGACCAAAATAACCTGGCCGTTCAAACTCTTAACCTCCTTTCCAGCTTCTATCCAATGCTCATCTAAAGTTAATTGCAGCAGCAGAGTCAGGCAGGCCGATCCTAATGGCAACCGCAGCGGTGCGGTGCAGGCGTGTTTCAGGCTCAGGAAGGGAAAGGGAAAGATCAGGCCTGTTAACGGGAGCTTCCAGCTTCAGACACTCTCGCTAGGAGTAAATCAAGCCCTAATGAGATAAAATGCCCATGTTCAAGGTTGTTTTTCCAGCAAAGTATAGGAAGGCCTGTTCCCCCTTTTTTCCCAGTAATTTACTTCTAGCCTGCCCACCTCCTGCTCACCCATGAACACCTATCGGTTGTTTTTCCACATGGAACTGAACAAAATCATCATAAATAGATGGTAAGCACACACCTAAATGTCTTTAACCTGTTGGCTACCATAGTGAAATGTTTATTTTTCTATAGCAAAAGAACTTTCTCTCTCGATTATATATATATATTGTGTGTATTATATAAGATATTGTGTGTGTGTGTATATATATATATATATATACACACACACACAATAACTTAATCCAGTGGGGTCGAAATACTGGGATTCAAAATGTGATGTAAAACCTTAAATAATAATCATAACTTATTTAAACATTTCAAAGTAATTATTTTCATTTAAAAGTATTAATTTAAATTAAACAATTAAATAATCATTTATATGCAATATGCATTTTATAGACTGTACATTTTAATTTTAAATACATTTTAATGTGGGAGGTATTATGAAACTAGCAACTGTAGTTTAATACATATTTAATTTTTTTTCACAAAACTTATAAACAATGAAATATAAAATTATGAATGAATTACTGTTTAAAAAAATGTTTATTGAAAATCAAAAACAAATCTCTTCGTAGGCAGCATTGTGATAATGCAATTTAAAGAAATTCCAGCATATTAGTCTTTCTGCCAAATGCATTGACAGTGAATGTTTAACATATTTCATATATTGTTTTATTGTACGTAAAAACAATATTTGAATATTTGTGATGGAGCTCCCAGACAAAAGCAGAGATGTGCTTCTTGTCTATGCGTGCGTGTCTCCGTCTGCCATTTACATCAAAAGAAAGCTTTTCATATTTGGCAAGGCACTCATACAAAAATGTTAATGCATGTTGCCATGGAGATCTTAAAGGGCCACAACATCAGGCCAGAAATCCAAGACACGGAAATAAACAAAGAAAAAGCTTTGAAATAATGGACATCAGAAATGTATCGAAATCACAGTCATTTGCATCCTTTTTAACTCCTGCAGCATAATACAAAGTCAAAATAATGCGACTTATAAAATCATGCGCTCGGCATTGACAGAGTGAAAGCAATTCAGGGTGCCAAGGTCGATGTTTCAAATCAAATCAAAGACCCAACATTGTGCACTCTCTGCCTGACCTGTCTGTATAAAACACACGGGTACAGCCCACAGCTTTTAGTTAGGTCAATTGGCTCCCTAAGTGTACTGGACTCTCTCACAAATGGCACATCACAGGGGAATCTTTTACTCTACAAGGAATGCTGCAAAGCGAGTGGCTGTCCATGACTTCCATTAAGAGCATTAGGCCCCTGTCGCCAACCAGCCCATCTTACAACTTTCAAGTGCTATGACGACATCACGGCAATTTCCCCTGCGGGACATTAACTGATGCATAGATTAACAGGAGTCCTCCAGTCCACCTTTGTCAGGGCGATGTTAACATAATTTCCATCTAAACAGCTGAACAAGAGCACCTCTGGTCATGTACAAAGAAAAAAAAAACACTCAGCATCTGGTCTGTGGTGCTTAGACAGCTTTTCAAACTAACTATAAAAGGCGCTAATCAATTTTAGGGAAAGTTACAATATCGCATTACTCCGTAAAAACAAACTCAGGCTGAAGGGAAGACACTGGTTAATAAAGTGAGATTAAGTGCATGAAGTATATTTGCGTAATTTAACATTTAACTATTGCAGGTTTGCGCAATATTCTGGGTTTGTATTTCACGGTTTTTATTCATTTGCAGAAATAGTGAATCTGTTTTCGTGCAACTGAGATGAGTAAATGAATGTTTATAGGAGTTTAGATCTACGATAACAATCATGTTCTCACAGCGACAACGCGTTTGCACTTACCACTTCCTCCCAATTTCCAACAAATGGGAAAACAAAGTAACTTACATTGAGTTTGTTCATTTTTCAAGGAACTGTTGTTATTATATGTAGATTTCTTTGCATTATCAAAGTGATTTTTCCCATCAAATATAAAGTGTAAAGCATTCCCAACTCTTTATTACCATATTCAAAGTTATGGAGAAGTACCATCATGACAAAAATTTAAAAAATATATATTAATTTAAACATTTTTATTTATTTTTTTACATTTATTTTTGCATTTGACAGACACTTTTATCTAATATTTATTTAAGTTACACATTGCAATTCTAATCAGTTCTTGCTTTCCCTGGGAATCGAACCCATGACCTTGGCGTTGTAAGCGCCACGCTTTACAGTTGAGCTACAGGAAAGCAGAAATTTGTAAATTGGAAAAGAAATAAATACAATTTGAGACCAGAAACACATCACGTAACTGTAAGAGATTAGAAAAAAAACTGGCTACACGTTTGTGTGTAAGGAAGTTTGGGAATTATTAACTAATTTCTGTACCAATACAGCTGTCACATCACTTGTCACGAGATGAACGAACGGCTCAAACCCGAACCCGAAGACTCGAGAGGTGAACTAATCATTTCTGTTTCCAGTACAGAACCTACAGGATGTTGCGCATGCGAGATCAACACAAAACGAACGAATCACTCTGAGACAACTCGTTATCCCAGAGTCATATTAAAGATTTGTTTACAATGAAGGAATCGTTCATGATCGACCCAACAGTATTCTCCAGTCACATAATCTTTCAGAAATCATTCTACTAGGTTGATTTGATGCTTAAAAACATTTCTTCTTATTAAAAGTGTTGTAAACAGTAACGCTCCTTAAACGAACCACATAAATCTCAAAGATGTCAGATGTGTTTACATCTGGAAGACATTTTTTAGAGTGTTTGTTCGTCTGCAATACGTCTCTAGGACATTTTCTGTCAGACGTTAAAATGTCTTTAAGAGGTTTATGATGGATGTAAAACTGATATCTTAAAAGACGTCTCTCAGATGTTTGTACCCAACAGATGCTTTCCAGATGAAGCTCTTTAACAGACATCTTGCTGACATATGTGTGATGTCTAGGCATGATATTTTTTTCATGATTCAGAAAGTTTAAAAGACTTCTCATTTATTTAGAATATAAATCATATATAACATTATAAATGTCTTTACTGCCACTAAACGAAATAGTTTGCTACACAGAATGATGAACAGAAACATAATTTAATCATTTTCCAGGCTGGTTTATTTACACTAAAATATACTGAGTAAGGAAGAAAGTTTAGAAGAGAATTTTTTCTTTGCTTAGCGTGTCTATTTGCTTGGCTTATAAACAATACTAAGTGACAAACACAGCAAAGCAAACTCTGTTCTGAAAACCAGCTGAGCTATTATATTGTTTCATGCTATTGGGAAATGCTGTATAGTTCATAGCAGTGCAACTTTGAGTCAGTTACTCCCCAGCAATGACGATAGAAATTTATCAATAAACTGCGTGACGAACACGACATTGGAGCGATAATTACCGTGAGAATAATTAAAACTGCAAATATGAGCACTTTTGCTGGCGATACAGTGACAAGCTGTTGTAATTATAGCTTTTTTGCTTGAGTCTGCCAAATATCCAATTAGCAGCTAAGTATTGACTGAAATTTGATGTCATTGTTCTAACATTCTGTTGGAAATTTTTGAGCACACGGAACAGGTGGACAATTGTCTAAGGAAATTACACCTGTTACTTCCTCTTTAAAAAGCTGCCCTCTTCAACCAACTTTATAGGCTTCAGTTGTACCGCACACAATGCGGGCCACTGCTCCTCCAAGCACACTCCTCTTTAAATGACACCGCATTTACTTGTGAGAAACTGACTTTCTGATCACAACCTGTCTGCCCAAATAGAAAATGACAGCAGAAGCAGAAAGCAACACACCCCTTTTTTCTTTATGCAAAATATAATAAACAAGCCGCACTGTTTGAGGTGTCATTCATGTATTGTAAGCATAAACAGTTTAGAATTTTCACCTAGTGTATCATAAAAACTGGTAACAATATGTAAGGACCAGGGGTCTCATTTATAAAACTGTGCGTAGGATCACTACTAAAAGTTTACGTGAGCCCAAAAGCCAAAAATGGTATATGCCAAAAAATATTTATAAATTTATAAAACCTCACCATCTGTGTCGCCAATTCCCTTAGTCTTCACAATATGCATACGCGCGGTTCAAAGTTTGCTTAAAGGTGCGCACATTCTCCCGTCAAGTTTGTTTTTTATGGATCACAACCTTTGCATGGAAACTGACGTACGTACGTTTCCAGTCCTGTTTTGTGCATACGCACGCTTTATAAATGAGACCCCAGAACTGCAACTAAATCATTGCAAATGTGTAATTCTAAATATATTGACAAACAGTACATAGACATACATGTATACACATTGCTCAAACAAGTTAAGGGAACACTTAATCATTACAGTATTACACCAAATCAATTAAACTTCTGGGATTTGTCCCATTAGGAAGCATCAGTGATTGTGAATCAGTTTCACCTGCTTTGGTGCAAATGAAAGTGATAACAGGTGCACTGGAGAGGCAACAGCAAGACACCTCACAAAAAAGGAAGGATTTTGTAGATAGCGGCCTTAGACAATTGTTCTCTCCTTATTCTTCCTGACTGATTTGTCTTTAGTTTTTGTGTTTTTTGGGGTTCTTGTCACTGTCTGTAGCATGAGGCAGTTCCTGCAACCCAATCAGGTTACAGAAGCAGTCCAGCTCCTCCAGGTTCCTCCTGGTGCATGATAATGCTCAGCCTCATGTGGCTAGAGAGTGTTGGCAGTTTTTAGATGATGACTGGCCCTCACGTTCCTCACACATCATCCAATTGAGAACCTCTGGGACGTTATGTATCAGAGCAACAGAAGACGTCAAGTAGCAGAACAGACTGTACAGGAACTCAATGATGCCCTGATCCAGGTTGATCCCACATCCGCCATCTCATCAGAAACATGCCCAGACGTTGTTGTGAGTGCATACAGGCATGTGGGGGCCATACACCTACTGACTTACATTATGAGTTGTCGTCTATCTTCATGCAAGTTGGATCAGCCTGTAACTTTAGTTATTTATATACATTTTTGATCAGATTTAGTATGAGCCCTCAGTGTATTGATGATTTGGGTTTCCATTGACTGTTGTCACTTAATTTTGTTCTTTACAAATTATAGAACATATGTAAATCAACATTTTCAAACTGAATATTTCATTCACTGAGATCCAATGTGTGATTTAAGTGTTTTTTAAGTGTCACATACAGTGTGTAGGTGTATGTATATATATATATAAATACTTGGGTGGGTAACCTCACCTTGGGCCAAAAAGAATGCCCTAGCAACCACAAAGAACACCTTAGCAACAGCATAGCAACACCATGTCACCAATCAGTTGCCATAGTTTGTGTAACAAAACCAGCCCAATTGCCATTAAAAACCAATACAATCCAGGGAGTTACAAATGGAGTTCTGTTAGAAAATCACTTCAGCCCACAGACTAAAAAACAACCCACGGCAACAGTGTAAAAGTAGCATAATTCCGTGGGAAAACCACAGATTTGGTCACAATCAAAGGCAAATACTGCAAAGATAAAATTTATAATATTAAGATCTCTTAAATTTCATAAAAAGGCCATATAATGTCAGGGAATAATAATAATGGTCTAATAATTGTGAATGATTTCAAAACTGAGCAAATCTTGGTTTACTTTTTATTTTCTGTTCCAGAAAAAGTGTTTTAGTTTTTTGGTGAAAAAGCTGTGAAAAAGAGTTATTCCTCTGAGAGGTGTTGTGGTGCTCTTGCGTGAGTGTTTCACAGCTCTGGACGTGGCACATCACACTGAAAAAGATGTATCTGCTCCCGTCTGCCACAAAACATCCTCAGTCTGATTTTGAGCCACTGCTTGGCATCCCGCATGATCACAGCGAGGCAGATATTTTTGTCAGATGAGCAGCAGGAGGATCTAGACTGACCGGGACAGATCAGACCCCCTCCCCGGCCGGCTCTGCGGAAAAAGCCCCACTGCGTGACATTAGACACAGAGCAGGTGGGGCCACGGATGGCTGGGGGCCAGGAAGATGACTCTCCGAGTAATTAATGGTGAGGGTTTTATTCCGAGCTCTCAGCAGTCAGCGGGCTGAGACCTTTTTGGGAATTACTGAACTGTCATGGCAAGGCACTCACACCAGCACAGCAAATATCACTGAGTCCTGAATCAACACAAGCTGCCGGGAGGAGAAACAGTTTGCATTTAACCTTCCCTTCGCCTCTGTGTCCACTGAAGATGAGGGCCACTGTGGCCACATTTACAGCAGAGCACCTATCTGGCCTCCGTCGTGAACCCGACAGGGTAAACACAATCATGGTAAAATTGGAATTAATAATGTATTGAGGTCAGATTATCATTTCGATAAAATACGGACAGGCCAGAGAGCCATTGGGCTCGTCCACAAGTGGGACAAAGCAAACAACTTGGAGGAGCTGAGGGAAAACCTGTTCATTACAAAGCTTTAACCTATTTTCCCCCTGCACATCTCCCTCTTCACCCTCTGTAATTAAGCAGAAAGCATGAAGGATGGGAACAGGAAGGATGCTACGCAAAAAGATAGATCGGTTGCTTTGTTTCCAGCTGAATCATACAAATCATTCAACATGTCAACGATATTCACACTGAAAATATGTTTTAAATATACACACAAACCATTTAAATAATATATCCTTTATATTATAAATGGACATTGATAAGGATATTTCTGAATCTCTGAATTATGGCAATAATAACAACTGGGAAAAATCTAAATAATCCTAAAATCAGCTGGTTTTATTTTACATTTCTTTTAAAATGTATGCTAAAATATGATTTTGGCATGTTCTTGACAAGTTTAATGAAATACATCCTATTTTTGTCATGTTGCTACATAGCTCCGCCCACAGTGAAATCTCATTGGTACAAAATCCTCCTCCAAATAGCTGTATATATGCTTGCCTTGAACTTGTTGTGTCACTGATTATCTGTTCACTGATTATTTCATTATTGCTAAATGACATTTGTTCAGTAAAACACATTCTGCGCACCTGAACACAATATTTTTCTTAGAGCATGTGAAAAATGCAGTCTTTTACTTTCTCATTGCGCAGAAAGAGTAAATTAACAGTGTGCTGTATCAACGCAAGGAGACAGCTCTCCAATAGACAACAGACATTGATATGTTGCCAGGGAGACTCTTCCTGGTCCAAGCAAATAAAAGAGGAGGAGGAGGAGATGGCAAAGGAAAAAAACAACTTACAAATAGGTCTCCCCTTCTCTCTCTCTCTCTTTCACTCTCTCCGCAGCCAGTGAGAAAATTGAGAATTTGTTAAAAGGTCGCAGTGGATCAAAGTCATGTTGCAGCAGGCTACCTGCCAAGCTACTAGAGTGGTAACACTTGGCAGACCAGAAAGAGAAAGAATGTGCCATCTGCACCCGGATCAGTGAACATTAGGGAGCAGGCCTAAAAATGGAGCTGGCCCGAGGATAAAGCACTGCTACCAATCATTGTCATATTACAACCCCTCCTCACCAGCCCCCACCCCACCAAAATGCCCCCCTGACTAACCTCCCTCCAGCAAACTGCCAGACAATCCTTGATAACCTGCCTAGTCGCAGAGAAAATAAAGATGCATAGGGTCAAGACAGATTTCACATCTTAGCTGGACGTTTCTGGTTTTACATTGGGCACGTTAGATTGCTCCTCCTGAGCCCTGCTGAACAATGAGGAAATGTAAAATGACTAATAGAAGCGGTTTAACATTTTTAAAATGCTAGAATGCTCCAGTATGAGTTTTTGTCTCATACTTGTATCATATTATGTTTTTGTCCTGAACAGCACAAGTCCAAATGTGATATTGATTATAGATATAAAAAAAAATATCTGTAATAAAAAAAATACATATTCCAAATCAATTTTTTTAGATTTTGCCCTTTCATCTATGAATCTTGAAAAAAAGAGATGGTCTCTACAACCATCATGCATGACACCTTCCTAAAATAAGTCATTTTTCCAGGTTTCTCAGAAAACACAAAAAACTGAACCAATCATTGAATAACACACTTGATATAAGCCATTCTACAGGGGTAGAATTGTATGATCTGTTCAACTGAGGATGTGGAGGATTTTACCAGAGGTGGCCAGCATCATGAGGAGGTGACTTAAGCAAAAAAAAAAAAAATTTGTCAAAAAATGACTTAGGATTAGAATTATTTTAGTAAGGTGACGATATGCATCAGCATAGCAGAATGATTTCTGAAGGATCATGTGACACTGAAGACTGGAGTAATGGTGCTGAAAATACAGCTTCAGTATCACAGAAAAATCTTACCGACCACCAATCTTATAATAGTAGAATATATAATATATATTATCCAGCTGTACTGAAACAGGTGGCATCGTTTGTATAGAATTCTTCAATCCGATTAGCCTTTCCTTCCTCCTACGTTTCTTAATGCATTTCCTATCTAACATTTCCAGTTCTGTTTGACCAATTCATTGGTCACTGGTTTTCCTGTAGTCTCTATTCTCTCTTCAGACTCTAATCCTTTACCCTGTTATTTCGAACATGAATCAATGCGTTTCTTTACTATTAAAAGAGTGTTCACTCCACTTTTCTATGGTAAGCCTTTTTTCAGGCTTTCCACTTTGTTAAACACCAAAAAGTTCTGATGAGGTTAAGACTGGAGTCAGATGGAATTGTGTCTATCTGCGAGCTGAAGACTGCTGAGCAGTGTTGGAACTGAAGTCCGGCGTACAGGAAGAGCTCACACTGGTTGGTACAGATTAGCGGTAAGAGAGACACAAAGAGGTGTGCAACAGAGAGATACAGAAGAAGAGAGAGGAAGCTGGGTTTTTTCCTCATCCTCTACCTATAATGGAGTTGTGGCTGCAGAGAGAGAAACGACAGATCTCTCATGCGAATGAGCTGCAATGCTCAGACAGTCAACGAAAGGTCTTGGGTACGACATGCATGTAGACTGTGCAATGATGACACCTATTGAATCGTAGGCTATGATGAAGAAAGTCAGCATAGAAGAATGAAACATCATCAGCATGCATCTAAACAAAGAGTAAGACGAATCGTACTTCGGCAATTGTCGTTTTTATGTGTGCTCAAACAAAAAGACGAGGAAGCGAATGAGAGGAGAATTTGGACGTTTGGTCATTATTAGGGAAAAAGAGGCCAACTTGGCATGCCAATCTTGCAAATGAAGCTTAATGCAAGTATTTTTAAGTTTTAGCGTCATGTGTTGATCAATACAACATTTCATGCTGTATTTTCTTGGCTAGTCAGTAGCAGGCTTTGAACCTGTTACCATGAGTCCTGTCCGGTGTGTCAATTGTGCACTTCCTGTCAGTGAGGTCATGGTTACAGTTCCTGTCAGTGAGGTCAATTGTCACTTCTTGTGTCATGTCGTGTAAATCCTGTCTTGTCTGTCATGTTATGTTTCACTTCCGGATCCCTTCTGTGTATCCTCTTGTGCCCTCCCTGCACCTGTCTTGTCATCACTTACATCGTTAATCTACCCAGGTGTTCGTCATTCCCTTGTGTATAAAACCTTTTTGTATTTTCCTTGTCTTGGTTGGTTGTTGATGTTCTTGTTCCTATGTGTCTGGATGCCGGCTCTATGTTTGCTGTCTCCTTTTTCCCCCGGATCCCAGGTTTTTGCATAAATGTGCCTTTTTGTTTTGTTATTTAAAGTGTTTTGTTTTTGAGTTTTAATGATTAAAGAGAGTTTTAGTTCTGAAACCTGCTGCTCCTCGCATCTCCTTGTGGTTCTTCACATCGCACATGTTCCCCGCTATTCGTAACAGAATCTCTCTCAATGTAGGACATAGCACCACTGTTTAAGAGCCACAACCATAACTACAGAAATCGCCATGATTGGTCGTATTTCATCTGGAACAGCCCAAAAATCACACAATGTGTGTGACATAACACAGACTTGAAGGAGGGATTATTAAAAAAAAATCTTTCATAGAATCTTTCCAATGGACAAAAGGTTATTTATAGTGGAAAAAGAAATGAAAGACCTAAATTGGCAGAGGTCATCGACCCTGCTCCTGGAGACCCATTGCCCTGCAAAGCTGATAAGTAACCTGCTTCCGTTTGTGATTTTCAAGTGATCTCGAAGAGCTAGATTAGCTGGTTCAGGTGTGTTTGAGTAAAGCGACTTAAAGGCAAGCCTGTGAGGTTACCAAAAAAAACCCCAAAAAAACACCTACTAATGCTGCAGTACACAGGGAAGGAGACCAGAGGCCATATTTCTTTTAATGGATGTCAATAGAGGAGAGGCTTCACTGCACTGAATAAACTGCTTTTGTGGGAAAACGGCTTATCATTTAATGAATCGACAGCCCCATCGGCTAATCTTCAACATGTTTGCTCTTGAACATTTGTTTTTGGATTGAACTGTTTTTAGAGTTTACACCGCAAATTCAATGACGTCAAGGCTGTAATGTGATTGGTTATTAAGGCACATGTGATCCAAGTTTGCTGTAACATTTCTCCACTGGTAGAGCCAGAGACCCTCGTATCTCCCAATAATAAGACCATCTCTGGTTGGAGCTAAACTCTGCAGAAAAGTGTGTCCCCAGGAGTAGCGTTGACGACCATTGGTCTGTGGCATCATTACAAAAACCCTCTTTTACAAGCATTTTTTTCACCCTCTGGTGCTCTTTGTTTGTAGAATTTAGTTTAATCTGTGATCAATTAGTACACAGTAATATGTGTAATAGATTACTTTTGTCTGGGTGAACACTAGGGGGAGAATTCAAAGGGTTTCTCCATTACACAAAGTTCACAGTGTGGAAATAGTGAGTTTGTGAGGAAATAGTGATTAATCATCTTCCTCATTTCAGGGGTGCAACATATATATCAAAGCCAAATTTCAAATATTACTTTGATATTTCATTTTTATATACTACGATCATCACAATGCATTTTGGGATTGTCTTCTCATCCAGAAGTGTTTATTTGTCTGTTCCCCTTGTCTATCAAATGGCCCATCTCTTACTATTCAGGTAAATGAAGCCTTGGTGGACGGAGACACTGCTAGACTCCACAGATAAGAGTGGGAGCGCAGCAGGTTCGGCCGTTCTCATTGGTTTGGAGGCCATTGATCGGCCAGGCTGGACTGAGGATTAGATTTCCAGATAAAGCTTGTTGAAGAGCTTCAGATTGACAGTGACCTCTTGCTTGTTGCTAAATCAAATGACAGAATCTTAACACGACTTCCCACTCAAATGAAGGAAAAATCGGATTTGTCAATACTGAGCCGTTATGTTATGGCTGATATAAAGATAAGTTAGATTTTTTTCCCCGTTCGTGACTCATATCTTCAGTGCAGCACTCTATAGAGACAGAAAATCGAGGAAATGCAGTGAAATAATTAATCTGTTTTAGTTAAGAACAAAATTCCCCAGTGCTTTACCTTACTTGATGTAAATCTTCCAGTGACAGAAGTCCACAAGAGTAACTATCTGATTTAAGTTGCATTAGGATTAATTCCACAAATTCACATTGTCAGATGTGGATGGTCTAAAAGTTTCATCCGCTCACAGTCCACGAGACAGATTTTATTCTTAACTAACTTTAGTGAAGAATCCCTTTTTAACTCTAATTGCCCTCTCAAGGTATGTCCTGAACCTCACAGGCTGATGTCATCACCAGCTATAGTGTTAGATTGCTCCTGAACCAATTTAACACAGTTCCTCTCCATATCTTCTGCTTTATTAAAATCCTCACTGTCTATTATCCAAAGTGCCACTGCATGAAGCGAGTGCTAGACTGGTCCATCTGTAAATTAGAAGGCTTGATGTTGGATCAAAACCTTTGAAAGTCACACATTTTTTTAAATGGAGATGGCAAAGATAATGTTTCACACAAGACTTGCACTTCAGAGAGAGAGAGAGAGAGAGAGAAACATTTACTTTACTCATTAAGTTTAGACTTAGCTTGAAACAATGGCTTTTGATAACAGAGCCAAATATAACAGTTGCATAAGTCAGTAGCTATTGTCAACTATCTGGACATTTTTTTAAATATCTTCTTTTGTGTTCAACAGGAGAAAGAAACTCATACAGGTTTAGAAAAACATGAGGAACTATCCCTTTTTGCTTGTGCTCCAAATTAATCAAAATGTATGACATTAAGTAGGAAAATCAAAGTTTCCACAGAAATATTTAGCAGCACAATTATTTTTTACATTTATTATAATAAGGTATGTTTCTTTAGAAGCAAATCAAGATATTAGAATGATGTCTGGAGTACAACTACTGAAAAATTGCCATCACAAATTCTATTTGAATACACAGTAATACCTCGGTTTACGAGCGACTTGGTATACGAGCAAATCGGTGTACAAGCATGGAGGGTTGAATCGGTGTACGAGCATTGTATCGGTGTACGAGAAAAAATTTCCCTCACCCATGCGCAGTTTTGTGTGGAAAAAGTCCTAACGCTCGAATTCTCTCCCGGCTCCCGCGAATTCGTTCGTTAGCGGCTCCCATGTTCCACGACTTTAACTCTGGATTATCACTCCGTTTGTTTTCTGCACCATTATAATAAATTCACTCATTTGCTTTCACCGTTGCTTTCCCCGCTCCCCCCTCCTCCCTCCTCTCTCTCCTCCAAGCAGGCTGCTCAAACCTGAAGTGCATTACAGTAAATTGTATTATAAATAGTATTTTTAGAGTTTAATTGTCAATTATTAATTAGTATTTATATGAGATCTTAATGGTTACAATTTTAACTGCAATTAATAGGGTAAAACCAAAAAAATATTTACAATGGGCATTTGTGGTCATGTGGAACGAATTAACTGATTTTTAGTGCATTCTTATGGGGATATTTGTTTTGGTGTACGAGCATTTTGGTTTACGAGCTCACTCTTGGAACGAATTAAACTCGTAAACCGAGGTATTACTGTACATGCAAATATTAAATCTAATATATTTAAATCTAATTTCACAATAATACCTTTTTTTATCAAATAAATGCAGCCTTGGTGAGCTTAAGAGACTTCATTCCAAAATATTTTTTAAATCTTATCCATTTATTATTTTAATTAAATAGAATATGATTAAAGTATTTTATCATTTTTATAATGATCATTGCAATGCATTCTAGAATTATTATTATAATTATGATTTAGAAATGGTATGAATTTTCATTGCGAAAGAAAACAAAACAATTTGATTTTCTTTTTTGGTGTCCAGGTCTAATTTTTTAGTGGTTTGAAAGTCAAACAGTTCATCCAAAAAAAAAAAGGGAAAATATCCCTGATTGGATTAAAACTGAAATGCATGTAGTATGGAAAGAAATATTTTTTTGGTGAAAAATACCAAGGTAACTTTGGTATTATTAGGCATAGCATAATCCTGCAAACATAGTTTGTGATTTTACAATCAGTACTATAGTACCTCCTCTGTACTTTATGCTATGGCTTACAATTACATTTCGTTAGTCTTAAAGCTGCAATTGGAAAATGTAAAATAAAACTAAAAAAATCCTTATAAGGAAGCCCAGAAATGCTATTCATTAGCCTGTACTGTGAGCTAATAAAGAAAGCTCATACTGCTTGTGTTAAATAACATGCACCTCATTAGCAAATACATCAAATCATCATTCACCAGTCCAGCCTTTGTTCTCCATTCATTTCTATGGCCAAAACATCTCACTGTTATTCAGCGGTGTGTTTGAAAAAGCTGATACACAACATTAGCATGCAGGCCGAGCAGGTCAATTTGTTAACATGACAGAGATGTAATGATGAAATGCAATTCTTTAAAAGTCGGACTATTTGGATTCATCATTTTTAGCGGCGGGTATAAAGGGCTGAGAGTGGCCAAGTGGAGACTCGGGGGCAGTAATTGGATGATGCTGCAAGCGCATGCAGACACTGCAGTGTTACAGTTCAATAGGAAACCTGTTATAATTACTTGTATGTATCAGAGCCAGCGTTGATGTAAATACAAATCTGAGAGACAGGAGGATAAATTGGCCCCTGGTGTAAATAAAGCAGGTTCCTGCAGATTCCTCATCTGAGAGATGCGGTATAATGATCTGGGGACAGTATGATAAAAGATTCTGGTATGCTAAAAGATACATTTCAATTCATCTTTTAATGTGCTTATTTTACCTCATTTGTTTAGCCAGGTGTGGACTAATGACTGCATTACTTGTTAAAAATGCTGCTACGAACACAAAACCTTCAGATTTAAAGGGGCCGTTCACTCATTTCATTTAATCATTAAATTCACCCTAATGCCATTCCAAACCGTTTTTGTTTTTCTTACAGTGACACTTTATTTTGATGCTCCACTTTAGACATTACGCTAACTATAAGTAACTTTGCAGCTTCGAGTCAACTAGCAGTCATTGGAGTATTTGTAGACTATCAGCTCAATATCTGCTATAAAACTTTATTTTTTATGCTCCACCAAAGTAACATTGCAACTACATTATAACTTATTCTACTAACCCAAACCCTAACCTAACAGTGTACAACAATCTACTAATATGCGAATATTAGCATGCTAATATTATGCTAGCTAGTTGATATGCAGTTGCCAAGATACTTAATAGTTAGAGGAATGTCTCATATGGACCATTGAAATAAAGTCACTGAAAATACTTTTCTGAATACTGTTGGTACAGAGCCCTGCACATGAAAATGCATATATTGTGGCCACGAATTAAGAATTCCTTCAACAGGTTTAGTAAATCGTGGGCAATATACAGAGTAGTTCCCTCGTGGCCATGTTGTACTAATTTGTTCCTTTTTATTTAACTAAAACAAGGGAACAAATTAGGCCTCGAATTAGAAAAACGATGGGATGAATTCTTAATTTGTGGCTACGATTTATAAAAATGAGGGAATGGAGAAAAAAAAACATGTTTATATGGTCCAGTGTTGTTAGAACTGTTCCTTTTTTGTTCCACAGAAGAAGAAAAAAATCATACAAGCTAGAGAAAATGACAGAATTTTCCTTTTTGGCTGCATGAACTATCCCTTTAAGGACCATTTCGACAAAATGCACGTCTTTGTGCGGTTAACTGATCTGCGAGTGGTTTTTTGACGAGGCAGAGTGAATTATGGGATGCCCTCTCAAACACCTGCTCCACCAACAGACGTTTGCAACCATCATTGTTTCTTCAAATCAAACTGCAGTCAATGGCCGCCATTTTAAGAGCAATATGAACCCACTGCCCCCTTTCTGCATGCATGCTAAATCACCGAGCAAGAGTCAGCCTGAAATCCTGATGTTATATCGCTGAGTAAAGGGTTGGAAAAAAAGTTACTGGCTGCAATGATTTACGGAAACAATCACCAGCACTTCTATTCCTCCCATCAGGGCGAGGAGGCCGCCATATGCTGTGGAGATGAGACGGTTTAAAAAAAATCCCATCTTGATGAGGAAACAGATTTTGAGAGAAATGGTACAGCTCTCCTCACAGATGCGCCACTGGCTCCATACAGGGGGGCTGGAACCTCCACGTTTAGCCCACTCAACCAAACTTAGCAGGCTGATATTAAAACATAAACCTCTGCTGGCTCACATTAAAAACACATTTGTGATAATAAACCATGAAAGAGAAAATTTAAGTGTGGTCATTTCCCTGACAGGGATTATTATTCTCACTAAATATGTTCAGGTAAAATATATTGATTTGATATATAAAATATTTTATTTTTATTCTGAATATTATCTTAAAGCTTCTGGTAGGAAAAGGTCTCCATTACAATGTATAAAACAAACAACAAAGCAACGAGACTGAAACAGTAATTACAGTAATATACACTACTGGTCAAAAGAAGTGGTAGTCCATCTGAAGTTTTTCTTTTAAATGAACATTTTTATCAGGTTAAGGTTCAAGTGTTGAGGTTAAGTAATTTCACTTTAATGGCAATGAAATGTTTATAAGTTATTGGCATGCCTTAATTTCACAAATGGCACAGACATTAAAATTAAAAACATAAAAATTTGAATAGAATAGAGAGTTCTATGAACAGCATTGTAACACTATACATGTATTTATAGTCACTTCTGATCAATTTAATGCATTCTTTATCAACTCTACTCACCATTAACAGATTTATGAGAGGACACTTTCCCGCCATTGACGGAATTCACCACCATTTATGAGATGACACTTTCCCGCCATTGACGGAATTCACCATCATTTATGAGACGACACTTTCCCGCCATTGACGGAATTTCCCGTCATTTATGAGACGACACTTTCCCGCCATTGACGGAATTCACCATCATTTATGAGACGACACTTTCCCGCCATTGACGGAATTTCCCTTAATTTATGAGACAACACTTTCCCGCCATTGACGGAATTTCCCATCATTTATGAGACGACACTTTCCCGCCATTGACGGAATTTCCCTTAATTTATGAGACAACACTTTCCCGCCATTGACGGAATTTCCCGTCATTTATGAGACGACACTTTCCCGCCATTGACAGAATTTCCCGTCATTTTTGAGACGACACTTTCCTGCCATTGACAGAATTTTCCGGCAATCCATGTTTTCACTGTTATACAATGGGGTAAGAATACATTCTATTAGTCACTCATCCAAGCAAAACACGAGGGTGCTGATCATAAATGTTTAAAAACTCCCTTTTTTCGCATTAAAGTCTGTTTTTATGCTGACTGTGCATACATTTGCTAGCATCCGCTGCACATCAACACTATAAATTAATGTGGTATCACTTTATTGCTGTGTGACGTGTTTTTAATCGCTCTTTTGCACATGTGGTTCAGTTCAGGACCATGATCCGTACGAACAATGTGAGCGGCCATAGCCTACCAAAAAAAATAAAAAATCAGATCTGAGCAATATCTCGAAATTGAGCACTAAAGCTTGCAGTTTGAACATAGCGATTTTCTCAGATCTTGTTCAGGATGTTTTAAAAGTACCGTGTGGGATATTGGCAGTCTGGGCCAGCCAGAGGCTACAGGATGGGTGAGAATGAGAGATTTAGCCGTAATTGCAGAAGGAAGTAAATCACTAGAGAGAAAAAGGAGTCGGACCAGGCCAAAGAGTGAGACTGATGCAATCAAATGCCTCAGGCAAATATACCTCCAGCCATCCTGGGCCACGGTAAACATACACACACAAACAGCTGATAAGAAAGATAAACCGCAGCCACCTAAAGATGAGCATCTGGCTCTCAGCTTCATCCTCTGCCCTAACAAACCTATACAGGTTGTAATCCTACACAAACAATCATCCCGACCATCAGCTGCAGGACATTGATTCATTCGGTGCAGGCCAGATTTGGAAATATCCTGGTAAACTTGACAGATCACTTGGAAATATTGCCCAGGTCATGAAGAGAGCAAAGCAAAATATTAAAGAATAGTTCAGCCAAACAACAACAACAAAAGTTCACTTCTACACAGCCTGATTTGTTCCAAATCCGTATCACTCTCTTTCTTGTCTGGAATGTCCAAAGTTTTTTTTTTTATTGATGGTGTGTCTGTCAGGTTTAAAAAATAAATAAATAAAATAATAATAAATTATATATATATATATATATATATATATATATATATATATATATATATATATATATATATATATATATATATATATATATATATATATATATATATATATATATATATATATATATATATATATATATATATATATATATATATATAATGTTGAACCATCAATTTTTTATATATATATATATATATAAATGTGAATCTAATAATTGTGAATGTGTATTTAAAATCTTGTATTAAATATTAAATATGATCTAAAAATGTGACTCTTATGACTTTATTTCTTGAGAAAACTTTGAAACGGATCCTCCAATAACAATGCTGGGATGTCATTTCCTGCAATAACCATTGAAATTTTATGAAAAGCTAAGGGAACCTTTTGAGCTCTTTGCGAGCGAATACAAAGTTTCTCGGGGGAACGTAAAAGCACTGATGAATATTTTTTCCTCCATATTTCTGTCCGTCACCATGTCCCTTAAGTGGCTCCATCCTCATTTTTTTGCTTTAAGAATTTAAAAAGTCCAATGGCACACTTCTGTTTTTCAAGTTCGAGCTTATTTTCTGCCTAAAATGAACTCTGGTGCCTCGTAAGATGACACGTTTCACCTGAATAATTAGTAAAAGTCACGTGAACATTTCTGATGATTTGGCTCCTAATTAACGACTCACATTTTTCAGGGACTTCATTAAAGTAAATGAGTGTTTTTGCCCGCAAGATTTAAACCTCAGACAGAGCTTGCCGCCTTTCGATAACGGGACGTGTGAAGGCTCTGCTCTCAGGATATCACTCCTCTCGCTCCTGACAGTGTCATTATCCGAGTACTTCTGTTTGATGGCTCCCAATAAGACCCTTTCAAAGACTCCTGGGTAGTTGTAGTAGTGCAGCATTTAATGAACAATGTTGCTAACAGGATGTGTGAAGGCAGTTGTAAGAGGGGGAAGGGAGGTTGAAAAGGTATGGCTGTAATTACCTACTTGCTTTTTGCCTCGATCGGCAATGTGTAAAGACGACAGCCAGCAGCGACAAATACTATACAACTTTTTTTGTAAAATCTTGCAGGGCTGTACATATTTTTTTGTTGGGTATAAATAATTGAGCACTTGTACGACTCTAAAAAAATGTAAGCACCCACTCTTTCTAAAGTGCTCTTTGTGTACTCAGTATGCATTTTCATGGTTGTTTTTCCTTCAAGCTTTTAGTTTTTGCACAAAATGCGGTATAGCGACAAAAGACGCCATACTATAATCAGACTAGAAAAGGAGATGATATCTTTTCAAATGTCCCTTTTTGTAAAAGGAGTGCTTCGATTGCTGATTGTGAAATATTGTGTTATTTCTAATGGAGATTATCATGTTTTATAAAGCGCGAGAGGATCAACACAGCATGAGGTCCTGTTAATGCTGTTGAGTGCTTCTATATTCTTAAAAAAAAAAAAAAAAAAGTCCTGCAACCGTCCCAAGAAAACGTCGGTATTTCTATATTCAGCTGATACTTCACTGTTTTCATACCAAATTAAAAGTATCTGTACAAGGGAAAAGGCTGATTAACTCATTACAAAGCTGAATGTATAATTAATGCACAATTATGCAAATTTTATTACATTTTGCAGTCCCTCCCCACAAAGAATTAAATACATTTTATTGAGATTTTAATTATTTACAAGAGCAAAGATAGTGCCACACATTATAGTTAAAGAATTCAGTGTTTTGCACTGATCTGAATCAGCTAAATATTTTCAGCAAGTAAACAATCCAGTTCACAAGAAAAATCATCTTTGGTATGAATAATCATTATTAAAATTCCTTAATGGCATATGAGACTTTATATCTCACAATTGGACATCATCTTTCCCTTTATTTTTTTTATTATCTCACAATATTGAGGGCTTTTTTTCCCTCTAAAGCAAAAAACAGACTTCTGAATGGTTGCTTACTAGTCAAAAGTATAGAAGACCCTAGCAACAGCTTAGCAATGTCTTGGAAACCCCTCAGAACACTTTAACAACACCCTAGCAACATCATAAAATGTGTATTAAAACATAAATATCTAAGCAATGCCTTGAAAACCCCCCTAGAAACCATAAATTAACATCATAGAAACCATTTAGAACACCTTAGCAATTCTGTGGGTAATAGGCACTAACCTAGAGCTAAGAAAAGTTGTACGCCTCTCTCTAGTGCTTTCGACCTTCTTTTTCATCTTAATGGCATGCGTTAAACACTTGAGCTTTGTCTCGCCGCCTAGAACACAATTGAATGCTTCTTCAATCGCCTCCATACTCCAAAAACTACTTTTAAACAGGAACTGACTGAATATTTATGTACATATTGACATCCGGTCTATTTGCATGGGATTAGCATTACCTGAGGTTATTTTTCAAGACCTTTATACAGTAATAGTCACTGTAATCTTCAATAACATTGTCCGTAATGATTTCTGAGATGGCATATCCGTATGAGACCAAAATCACTAAGAAGCTCTGGTAATAATTACTTTACCTCACCGCTCCACGTAAAACTAATCCCGTCTGAATAGGGCTCTGGAAACCATTTAGAACAACTTGTACACTTTTTTTGCAAAAGCGGAAGAAAGCTATTTTTAAGTAATGCGCGTGAACTTTCGTTTCATTTGCCACTGTGGGTAAATAATTGAAGAATAAATAAAATACAGTAAATGGTAAAATAGTTTGCGCTTCAAACCAGAGTGTTTGACAATAATAAATTAAAATAATATGATAATAAGTAATATCAATATCAAATAGCTGGAAGTAGATGAGACTAGACGCCTTGACATGTTCATGTTACAATGGTCGCAACCGCTATTACATGAAAAATAAGGTGAATGAATACCTTAGAAACATCATAGCAATGCTTTTTTTAAAGCACTCCGATCACCTTAGCAACAACCTAGCAACATGCTAGACAGCATTTTGAGCTCCATGACAACAGCATAGCAACATGACACTCAGAACACCTCAGCAACCATATAGTAATATCATGTAACAACCATATAGCAACCATCCACAACATGCTAGCATTGCAGTGGCAAGTTTTGCATGTGCAAAAGCCACTCACATTTTCTGAAGAAAATGTAAAAGTTGAATTACTTTTTAAAATCTTCAATAGGGACTTTTTCTCTATCTGTTTTGCATCTATCGGATCTGTATTTGCCAGCAGAGTTAAAAAGACAATGCTAAACGTGCTACTATGAGATTTTAATTATTTAAGGCTTAATATCAGACTGCTGATTAACTCTACATTTATTTGCATCACTTTTTTTCCAAACATTTTATTTGATGAGCACTTTTGGTGATTTAAAGTGCTATTTGTCAGGAGAATCTCATGAGAGGGGTGAGCCGCTACCCTGTTTCCCAAATCTCAGACCTCGCCTACGGCCTGGTCAGGAAGCCCTGCATAATTCCAAACCTTGTGCCCGATTTCATTTAGCTATTCCGTTTGATGATGCTAATGACGAGAGGGGTCGTGACCTTTGCAGCTGATGTGGCGCTTCAGACCTGGAGGCAACAGCAGCTGCCGTTTGGTTGAATGTTCCTGCTCAAAATGGAACCATGTTACTTTGCCGATTAAGTTACTGAAGTATTTAAAGAGACAGTTCACCCCAAAAGTCTGTCATCATTTACCCTCATGTTGTTCCAAACTCATCTGGGTTTTTTTTTCTGTTGCGGTCTCGGATCCTGAGTAGAACAGCTCGGGCATTTTGCCTATAATTCCTTTTGGCTGAACTACCCCTTTTAAAGAGCTTTAAAGAGTTATTTGAGTTTTTTATGATTGCTAAGGTTCTGGATGTCAAGACATTTTGCTGTTGTCCAGGCTCACACTGTGCTGGATGAAGTGTCAGTGCAGGCTCGATTGGTTTTGGGAAGGAGGATGATTTTAGCTGCGAGTCATTTATTTAGCAGCAGGTGATCTGAAACGAGCCTTGCCGAGGTGGTTCATCCCGACACAGGAAAAACAAACCATAGCTTAAACTTTTAAAGGGATAGTTCACCCAAAAACGAACATTTAAAATAGTGTTTAACAGTGGAAAATATATCCAATAATAAGCATACATTCATTACGCTTTAAAGATGTGGTTATTTCAAAATGACCTAATAAATCCTGTTTCAATTAACTTTTTAGAGATTCAGTCAACCTTTAATTACATACTGTATTTTATTTATTACATTTCTATAAAAATAGAGTCTACAAAATTGGAAAAAAGCAACACAGGAGCTGAAGAACGATGAGTTTAATGTTCCTTCTAAATTAAGCTGCTTGGCAAAAAAACCCACTAACAACAAAAACCAGAAGCCAAGTGTGTTCTGTGAAAACTTCAGGGATACCAGAAATCACCATGACAACAAGATTAGATTAGAGCGAGTTAATGTGATTTGTGATGTGATTAGTTTAGATAATATCTTATTAGATGTGATTAAAACAGATGAGATTACAATTGCATTAGATTTTGATACTGCACCATTGCACTAGTTGACTTTGCTCCTGATGAAGGGTAGACAATTTAAAAACAATGGAATTACATTGAAATAAAATCAGACCTAATCTGTGGACGGCACAGATTCCTCCGGAATCAGTAATTACATTAATTGGCAATTAAAGGATGTGCGAGAATTTTCATATCACTTCTTTATTCTTGCGTGTTTCAACATATGGATAGACGATTAAGTGTGTAATTTCATTAACTGATGCACATGTAGTAAATTATACTTCTGAATTTACAGAAAAATCAGCATTAACTAACTTAAAGCGGTGAGGAAGTGCTCTGCATTCTACCATCTTTCTCGCATACAAGTTTTTAAAAATGATTATTCCAATCACACAAGCGGAATATGACATTTGAGCACAGGAAACTGACTGACTTACTGACATTTGACTTATAATCTTATAGTCCTTTAATAGCAAATCACCTAAACTGTGTATGTGTACATCACGGTTTACACACACACATATATAGTGTATCAAGTCAAAACACCTTTACTTATATAGTGCTTTATACAATACAGATTTTCAAAGCAAGAAAATGATTCAAAACATACATGCATACACACACACACACACACACATTTTCTCCCAGATGGTGTTGTTACAACATCTACCAGTATGTAGGGGCAAACTAGACTAGACCATGTGCCTCAAGAGACTCCATTATAACACATACATTACAAGCTTATTTTGTATTTTGTTTGTATTAGATATTAGACACATGGACTATATTTAGAGCTCAACTTCCTGCAAATGCAGTACTGAAGTACCTCTGACATTTTGTATAAATAAAAGGACTGAACTTTGCTCGGAGGCTTGTGCACCATTCCTTTTGTTTCCATCTCATTACCCACACAACACACTCTTTCAGAAAGATTATTTTTCTTTTCAAAAAAGCATTCAAATCAAACGTGGCCCTTCACCAGAACGAGGCATGTCTTCCACAGGAAGAATTTCACAGCAGACGTGTCGACCTGAATTCAAACGGATGGCTCACGCCCATGAGAAGCCAACTAAATATTACAGTCTGAGCACATCTGCCGGGCATGTTCAGCCGAAGTCATTACAATTACGGCACACTTCAACGCCTCTGTAAAGAGCTGGATATCCACTTTCCGTGGGTCACTTGAAGTTGTGTCGTCCCCCCTTTCACGCTCAGGTAGGCAGGGGGATAATCTGCATCCGTGACAGAGCTCACCTGCATATGTTAACATGCAAAAAATTACACCACACTCATTCAAGTAGGACAGCAATTGGACGGTGTCGCGTTTCGCAGAGCGAGACATCCCGATTTCACAACGTAACTTCAACTGAGGAGTTAACAGATAAACCAATTGTTTGAATATTACTGGCTTAATGTGGTGAAATCCTCAAGATTTGGACACTCCCGTAAATAAATGTTGGCACGGTTAAGAATGAGTGTGTGGGAAACAGACGAAACTCCTCTGTCAGAAGAGGGGCCGACAGAAGTGTGATATTTGTAAAAAAAAATCTCATCGGCTTTGCCAAACGCCTGTGAAATTAAATCCAGTTTAACAGATCACGTTGCCTTTCAGCTCATTGTCTAGATAGATGTGACAAATTTATCACAATTAGGAGTTGGTGGTGTAACCCTGTAATTCAGTTCGTCACACTTCTCCCTTCAGAACAGGCGGAAAATGGCGACAGTGAAGCCGAAGATACAATGTGACTCAGTACAGAGCGCAGGAATTATGGAAGTACACATTCATTATCAGAAAAATCTTCAATAAGGACTTTGAAGCACTGAATCAGTCTAACCAACTCAAAGATTTGACTCAAAGCAATCAGTATCTGACAACTGAAAAGAGACAAACATTTTATACTTAACCCTGTAAAGCCTGACATATGAATTAAAGTCCGTTTTTAATGGAACAGTTTATTCAAACTTTAGACAAAATATAAAAGAAAATCTGTGAGGAAAAAAAAGTTTGAATATGCGTTTTATGTTATGCATCAGAATTGATAGGCCTATATCAGGTTATGGCGCATAAGAATATGGAGCTCACACTTATGAAAATAATGCAGTTGTTGGTATTTATATGGCCCAAAAGCTAGATGAAAGTTTACACATTATTTTGATGTTTCCCTTTAGACATTATGTTTACTATAAGTAACATTGTATTGTCATGTCAACTAACTCTGTTAAGTATTAGAAGAATGATATAAGAATATGGTTAGGGTTAGCATAAGTGGTTAGGGTTAGTAGAGTCGACCTTATTAAGCACAGCACTCATGACAACTTTCCTTAGCCGGACAATAAGTAAATCCACTTCACATGCTAATTACTCTTTGACAGCAAAGCCATAGAAATATACAGAATTACCTCAAGAAAACAAAGTTCAAACACAAGATTCTAAAGATGGCTGCACACTTCTTTTCCTTTCATATAAGGTCTATGAGTAGACACGAACTTGCAAAAATACTTGTAGTCAGGACCAGAATGTCTGTTGGTGGAGCATCAAAATAAAGTGTTACCAGATGAAATTCTGATAGCTTGTATTGAAAATCAATTCGATTTTTGTTAAAGTATCAAATGAGAGAAGGCATGATTGTGTCCATCGGGTTTTTTATGTTATGATTTTTCCAGCAAGGATATTACACATTTATTCACATATGTAGCTAGCAATCATTAGCTCAAACTCATGTCAACTAACATTAAGTAGAAGCTAGTTGTTAGCTAACCTAAGATGGTCATCGACCCAAAGTACACCAAGCTAGTCAATCTCTTTCAAGCAGCTAATAACCAGTTAGAAACAAGCTATGTTCCAAAAAACAGATACCAGCAACATTTTTCAGCTTGCATTGCTAGCATGCATAGCATAAGCTAACATCTAGAAACAACATAAGAAAAAGAAAAAACATTAAGCTAGATATGAAGCAAGATATCTATATACAGCATTCCTTCCTTACTAACATTTTAGGCAGCTAAGATTATCTAACTAGCCTTTGCTAACCTGTGAAAACTCATTAATATGGAATGTAGCAATTCACATGTTAGCAGGGACTTGTTCACTGGTTTAAGACTGTGAGGTGAACTTCACTGAAAACTCAGCAATTAAACAATTTATTTAAAAGAAAAAAAAGAAGAGATGAAATCATATTGGCACATATAGCTCTTATGAAATGCAGAGCATTTAACAACCCGGAGCGCTTTACAGGTTTGTCTGAAAGGTTTATATGTGACATTTGCTCTGTAGCCATTTTGAATTCCATTTTTACTTTCAAAGCCAAACATTTTTCCCTCAGACTTATTCCAGATAAAGCTCAAGCTCCGTTTCTGCTCTCAGCAATGGCCGAATGCGTGAATGTTAGACAAGGTGATATCAAAACTGGCCCTCATTAAAACAGGAGGACAGTACTACCGCATGCTGACTAGACGTGTAGAACAAACATGTCTATTAGCAGGAATGGGGGGTGGTGGCACCCTGCCAGGACTAAATTGCTGCCTGAAAGTGTCTCCTTGCCATATGGGTTTTCCTGTAGTGCTGAATGAGACCCAGCGCAGGTTAAGATGTGTCAGATTTAACTGGGGATTAATTGGTACTGGGAATGGACTAGGCCATCTGTGCTATCAGTCTGTTCATCTCCCCTCCACCTCCTCACGATCTCGGGGGCCCCTCCATGAACGCCCGTTCACTATAGTGCTCTGAATGGAGCATTGTGTGTGTGTGTGTGTGTGTGTGCGCGTGCGCGCGTGCGCGCATGCACGCACGCTCGCTCACTCACTCGCTCGCTCGCCAAATAGACTGAAAATCTCGAAATTGATTAGCTGGTATAATCTTTCTTGTGTATGCATTTCACTCTCTCTCTCTCTCTTGCTCTCTTTCTCTTTGCAACTGCCTCTGTCAAAAAACATTATGGAAAGTGGCCCTGACATTTTCTCCTGACAGTGTAAAAATCAACTCTGCCACTTCCTTATGTAAAGAACGCCAGAGCTGAACGGATGGGCTCTGAATGTGAATATTCAAAAGGCTTCCTCCCGCACACATTTTTATTGCATCATTTTATTGCATATTTATTTTTAAGTTTCATCAAATCACTTTAGTCATTGAGAGCGGAGGTTACATTACCATTAATGACAGACTATAGGCTATAAAAATTTCCATCATGATCTTAATCTGTCAATCTTGCCCTCAGTTTTCTGATTATAACCATGATCATGGACAACTAAGAACACTAATATGTAAATTAATAAAATAATATTGCTTTCATACATATTTAGTCATTTGTTTGTTTAGTTTCATTTTCATGGACTTTTAGTTTGCTTTTCATTATTTCCTGCTGTCTTTGTTCGCTTTTCCCACTCTCATTAGTCTTTTAGTTCATTATTATATCGTGAAGATCCGGTGTTTATTTATTTCTCAGCTATTGTTTGTGTATAGACACGCTGTTACGTTGTGTTGCACTACCCAGCGTTTATTAAATACCTTTGGATTGGAATCATCTTCATCTTTGGACTCTTTAATCTGTGACAATTGCAAAAATTCAAACCAAAGGAACAACTTGTTAAAAGGAATTCATACTACAATAAATTCTAGGATTTCTAGAATCCCTGTCACTTAAATTTGGGTCAAATAAGGACAAACCCAACCGTTAGGTTACAAATTTAGTTTGCCCCTATTTTACCAGAATTTGTGTTGAAACAGCCTAGCATTTTAAGAGTGCATTATTAAATATATACAATTTATTTTAGAAACAAAATGCATTCATAATTTTAATAATATAAAGTAATTTTTTTAATACGTTTTTGGTTAATGCGCAGTTGATTCTAGAGTGTTCAAGACGGTTTCCAAGGCATAACTAGGGTGTATTTTGTGGTTACTAGGGAGTCCTAATTGGTTGCTAGGTGCCAAGTCAAAAAGAGTCCAACCCGTCTCTCCGATATTCTAGACCCCCCCCCCCCCCCTCAAAATAAATCTATGGGATTTTCATCATCCTTTTTATCATATTTATTCATAATAAAGACAGTAGTAGGAAACCTCATGTCATGATGCATAACTTGAGTCACTAACCTGAATGGTTATCATTGCCATAGCATGTATGATTGTATGCCATGTATGAAATATTTATTCGAATGTACATAAACTATTGATCTGCTAATTATCATGCGATGTTTGCTAATCACAAGTTATTATATTTAGCTCTCATATGAATACATGGTCAACAGCCTTTCTGCCTGAACACGGGTTACAACTAAAGCAGACCTTAACACATACACACTCATTAATAGGCCATGTAAGTTATGTACGCTTTGAAATTCTTGTTGATTTATAAATTATTCTGGAAAAAAAAAACAGCCTTGATAGGCAGCCTCGTTATCTAATGATATGGGTTTATGCAGCATCCAGGCTCTCTGAATACATTAGCTGCTGGAGTACGATCTGTGGACCGCTCTAAATAAAGGCAGACTGCTGAAATGCTCAAAGGCTCTGGAGAGGTACACAAATGATTAAATAAATTCAGATTATAATCAAGAATAGCCACCCACAGTCTCTGGTGGAGATCGTAATTCACCTTAAAAACTCTGAGATGGGAAAAAGCGAGCACAGCGCAACATAGCGAGATTTTCAAAATGATTATATGAATGATTGTATAATTTAGTGTTTATTGTCTTATGCCAGAACCGTCCTTAACCTAATAACCTGCAGAGAATTCATCCAAAGGCTCAGGGCTGCACAATACAAAAGAAAAAGTTAAATGTTTTTATATTATATTGAATGATACAGTCCATTTGAACTGAGAAGAGAGGGAGGGGGGGGGGGGGGGGGGGGGGGGGGGGGGGGGGGGTACTAAACGCTCAATTTAATTTTAAACAATTTTTGGATCATAAAACAGACAAATGACTCTATGAGTGCTACTTGTGCATCTGGATCTGTGGATCTGATGTGTCTTAAAAATGAAAAACAAAACATTTCCAATACACTTACCGGTATGTATAAAAATGTTTTAACTTTATCAGTCAGATTAAAACTGGTGTTGCATCCAAAATCATATACAGTAATACCTCGGTTTACGAGTTTAATTCGTTCCAAGAGCGAGCTCGTAACCCAAAATGCTCTTACACCAAAACAATTTTCCCCATAAGAATGCACTAAAAATCAATTGATTCGTTCCACATGACCATAAATGCCCATTTTAAATATTTTGTTTTTTGATCACAATTAATGTTAACAACAGGAGGTAAAACCGCTGTAAATCACTTATAAAAGTATCACTGTGGTGAATGATGCAACCAAACCGAGTTGCTGAGAGAATGAACGAGTTAAGGGCTGATAAAGGGGGTTGGAACCGCTGTGACTGTTTTGTGAGAGGCTGCGTTTAGGATATTTCCAGTAAAAATGCGCGTGACGATGCTGAGCGTTAGGACTTTTCCACATAAAAATGCGTGTGGGTGAGGGAAAAAATTTCTTGCACTCCGATACAATGCTCGTACACAGATTTGCTCATATACAGTCACTCGTAAACCGAGGTATTACTGTACTTTACTATGTAGGCGAAATTTAGTATGTCCCAATTCACAGTACTCATAAAAGTTATGGGTGAAAGTACCAGATGACCTACTATTTCCAGCAAGATTCTGCATACTATAGACACTTTACTATCCTACGATGCCACAAGGATTTGCGAATGACAGTGAAGCGATGCAACTGACGCTGATAGGTCACATGATAATGACAACAAGGCAAATGTCAAGTCACCTTAGAGATTGTTTCAAAGCAGAGTTAACAGGAAAACAATGCAACAAAGTTTGGTTTGGCTGTACAACAGCTCTAGAAGAGCAGGCCAATCAATAATATTGATGAATATTAAGTGTCCCCAACTAAGCAAGCCAGAGGCGACAGTGGCAAGGAACCAAAACTCCAGCAGGTGACTATGTAGTTTATAATTCATACTACAAATATCCATACTATGTACACTGTACCTGTACCAAAACTATACTTTGATAAAAGTACTATAGACAGTACAGAGAGAAGATTTCAGAGTTGCTGTGGGAGCTTGAGAAACGATTTCAGGTCTTTAGCGAACTCTAATTGCAAATTGCAGTTTTCGCAAATTGATAAAGTTAATTTGTTTACATTAAAAAAAAAACACACATACTTATAAATTGACTTCACACACTTAAAATCTTAAGTGGCAGCTGTTTAAAAAAAAAAAATTTGCACGTTTATACATGTCTTCAGAATTGCTTCCCAGAGTTTGAAAATTAATTTTAAATAATTGGTATTTGATTTATGTTAACATGCAGGACAGTGTTTTTAAGTTCCACAAAACTGTGACTAAATGCTTTGCATTATTGTAAAATAACTGACCATTTTTTATGCATAATGCACTTAAATAAATGTTAAACTGAGTAATGATGTTTCTGAAATTGCACATACTACGTAGGTTGTTCATAATATATTTTGTAAAAGGACAATTCATTTAATTTAAAGATTTTTATAATTTAATATAATATAGTCCACAAAAAAAAAGCGGACTTCTTGATAGTTCTTATTGTAATTTTGCTATGAGTTTAGTGGTCTGGCCCCCTTGACATCAGATCAAGCAGTATGCGGCCCCCTGATCAAAATTAGTTTGACACCCCTGATATACAGTATAATGCACTTTTTTAGCAGTTACAAAGTAGGTACTTATTCAAAAGTAGTACCTAGTCAAAAGAGTATCACTGCTGGCATTACATCCGGATCATTGGAAGTCAAATTGCATTGTGGGATAGATTCTTCCATGCAGTGGGTGAATCCGGAGAAGCATGCTAGCATACTACTCACTTCTTTAACCATAAAAAGATCCATGGCAGAAATAAAATGCAAACTTTTCTCAGTGCATCAACACTTATTCATACTCGGAGTGAATGAATAATCTAGAAACTAAAAGTATCTTTCTCCATAGATAAACCTTTTAGCAAGCAGAATACAAATTGTAAACACTGGAGGTGTTTTACCAGTATTATTAGAGCACTCTTTACAGCGAGCAACAGACTTGTTTTGCCTGCAAGGAGGTCTAATCACGTCATTTACAGCTCAGGTCATGTTTATTGTCTCATACTGTATTGTCTCCGCAGAAAAAGCTAACTTTACCTTTAGTGTACTGCTTTTTCACTCATTCCCTTTTCACAATCTCACTCTTTTTGTTCCTTTTCAAAGGTAGTCATCCGCTCCCAAGGGTTTAAAGATCACAGTTATTGAACCTACAGCTGAAGACCAAATGTCTCAAAGTCATTTTGAATGGGAAAATTTCTTCCGCCCCTCAAGATTGTCATGTGCAGGGTTATATGATTACAGCTATTAAAATCTATGCAACACAGTTTCCCCGAATCCCTCCTACCCACGCGGTTCATGGACAGGTCTCGGAGATAACCACCGAGAATTAGATTGCAAATGTGGAAGCAAGGTAAAGAATATGCTTTACCGGCTTGAAGGGATATTTCAGACAGAAATGGAAATTCTGTCATTTACTCTAGTGTCATTTTAAAAGTACATTATTTTAATTAGTCTGCAGAACACAAATAAGAAGTTTAGCAGAAGTGATATTTTGTATAAAATAAAAACTATTGAGCTGAGAAGAATAAAAAAATACCAGTTTCTATAAACTTTTTTCACTATATTTCACATTTTCTGAAGTCATTGTTCAATGTAAAACTCATTCACATCCATTTAAAAAATCTGGGGTCAGTAAGATTTTGTGGTTTTACTTTTATGTAATGTCTTACATTTAAAAAAATTTTTTATTTCAAATAAATGCTGTTATTTTGAACTTTCTATTCATCGCAAAAAAAAGAAACTCCACAAAAATAACATGTATCCAAATGTTTTCAAATTTTATTTCTTGTGCAGCAAATCCTCATAAAATAATAATTTCTGAAGATCATGTGACACAAAATTCAGCTTTGATAACCGGAATAAACTTTATACCGTATTTTATTCAAATAAATAGACAGTTTTACTGTATTTACTGTATCAAATAAACACAGCCTTGGCTAGACGGCATTAAAAAAATAATTTACTGACCCCAAATTTTTAAATAATTTAACTGACTAAGTGTAAAAAATAAAGCAGCAATTCAATCTAAAAAGTTTTATTTTTTTGGCTTAAATTTGTATTCCATCTTATACCTTTGTAAACTTTACAAGAATGTTACTTTAAAATGTTCTAAAATAAGTAGCAACTAACAAAAAATGTTAGATTAACATTCAACTCAAATGTTTCATGAACCATGTGTAAATAATGCTTTTGTGCTAGTGTTTTGAGCATATTACTGAAGACCATATTACTTTAAACAAATGTTTTATCAAAATAACTAAAATAATGTTCATTACTTTGAGAGAACATTACTAGAACAATAGCCAAAGTTCTGACAACGCTCAGTGAGGGAAGGGGGAGGTTCATTTAAGATTATGAGGGCACATGAATTTAAAAAATAATAAACAGACAAATCATTTATAATAAATACTGCAATTTTCAAACTGTCATAAGAATGGTCCATTTTGATTTCATTGTGACTTTAAAATAATTAGAGCATACTTTTTCTATTCCCTAATGTTCTCCTCTCTAAGTGGCTCCAGCATGGACGTGTTTACCCAGAGGATTGCTTTGTCTGTTAATAGATGCCGTGTTATAAGAAGATGACGATTCTTCGGAAACGAAATTGAAAAAGTGCTGTAATCCTCCCGCCCCTCTGTGCCCAAACACACTTACTCCAACATACACACACTTATGACAGCAAAAAACCAATACACACACACCTTTCAAACACACAGCTAAGAGCTGGATTATACGAAGGTCTAATCCCTCCCAAATGTCCACCCTGCTGTCACCTTTGGAGTCCGAAGTTTTAGATTGTTTGGAGATCTCTTGCTGGTCGCCACCTGCGTTCAAGGAGGGTGCACTTCCTGTCTACCATTTCCCAATCCTCTGTTTCTTTTGTCTTTCTCTCTCTTTAGTAATCAGTAGACTGTACTCCAGACAGCCTGTTGGTGGTTGATGCCAGCTCAAGCTCGCCAGGCCCATGGTATCGTCTCAAACGCTAATCCATGTGGATGTACCTATTTACCCCCTCCTCAGCGTGCAAAGCCTCCCCACCTGCCATAATAAACACTGACAAATTACATTTGTTAAGAATTCAAACAGCTCATTCCACCCCGGTGATGGGTTGAGCCACGCTTTCGTCTCGCTCTAATGACACCAGACTCCTTTGCAAGGGAACTTGCACTAAAACACAACAAATTACAACATGACATAAAATCATTTCTAACAGGGCTATTTTGTTCCACTCTTAAAGGTAAGCGTAAGGGTAATAAGATTCATCAAGACGCTATTGCTCTTTTCCGAAACCTAGAGAGCGGTCTATGCGAATATGGGCAAGATGCCTTATCAAGCATTCACACCGAGAATGATTTTATCTCTAGAGGTCACCAGGTTACTGTAGGGTTGCCTACAGTTGGAAGCGCTGCATTTTAGTATTATTTATATACAGACCACAGCCTCTGCTTTAAAAAAAAAAAAAAAAAAAAAAAAAAAAATCAACACTTGAATGTGAAGATGTTTCATAAAAGCAGCTAGTAGATCCCATCCATCAACACCCCCAAAGCTTGCACAGTCCTGTATATCGTCCTGGGTCAACATTTCATTCGGTAAGGTTAGGCGGTTTTGATTTATATGCCGTTTAATGTTGATGATCGTGTTAGTTTAAATGTGCTTAAGCAATGCTTCTATCACATGTTTCTGCTGTTTCTTTGCCAGTGCTTAGATTAGGAGATTCAGTTCGCTTTCAGGGCTCCCTGCCGTATCACAGTGAAAACTTCAAGTTTGAGGCCTCTACAGCAGTAGTCCCCAAACCCGGTTTATGGATCAAATGTTATCGGCCAGCCCAAGGAAATTATATTATTTCCAATTTCCAAGTGGATGTGGTACTGTAGCTTTGGCGGTGAGGAGGTGTTTCGCTCAGCCCTCCGTCAGAAGTTCAGCGGAGTATCGATCTCCACCTCCCCCCCGCTGTTGTCACCCGGTCCGTGGTAAAATTGTCAAACGTTGTCCGGTCTGCAGCGCAAAAAAGGTTGGGGACCACTGCTCTACAGAACAAAAGTGGGCGGTTCTCAATTTGTGGGTGTTTTGAAACTGCTCATGCAGTGAAAATGAGGCCACATATCTGACCCCAGGGTTAATGAAAATTAGCTAATGTTAATGATAATAACACTGGGTGGATCTGGTCATAACTTTTGAAGATCTGATAAAAAATACAGTGGTTTGAAAAAGTGTTTGCCCCTTTCCTGATTACTTCTGTCGGGCAGGTCCTATTGACTTCTTGTTTGAGAACAGGTGTGGCAGTAATCAGGCCAAGGTGTAGCTAGAGAAATTTAGCTCACGTGTGATAAACCACAATTAAGTTGTGTTTTAACAGGTGTGGGCAATTACTTTTTCACACACCGTCATGTAGGTGTGGATTTCGTTTTCCCTTAATAATAACAATCTTCATTTAAAAACTGCATTTTTTTGTTTACTTGCGTTATCTCTGACTTGTTTCAATTTGTTTGATGCTCTGAAACATTTAAATTGTGAAAAACATGCAAAAAATAAGAAATCAGGAAGGGGGCAAATACTTTTTCACACCACTACTTTTTCCATACACATTTCTTGTACAAATAACAAGTCACTTTATTTTTAAATGTAATGAGTTTTCTTGATAAAAATGAACATTACTGATAGACATGCCCATGTTAAAAGAAAAAAAGTTTAACAAGAATTATTTTTGTCAAACTTTCCAAACAAATTTTTCAACACTGCATAAGATATTGAGATTCTTTTCAGAAGGTCTTAAAGACAAGTATTTTTTCTCACTCATTTCAAGTAATAAACTAAGTGGTTAAGCAAATCCCATTCACATATATTCCTATGATCAAATGATTCCCTCATTTGTGGGATGTTTCCAACTTAAGACTATAAACTTGTTCCATAGCCTGACAATCTACGATGACATCTACAGAAACAAAATGGGAATGTTAGCTTTGCAGGTGTTTCATTGTTCAGAAAGAAATCTTCTGGAAAGGAAATTAGAGGATAAACAATGCTATTGTGTGTGATACTGTTATTTGTTCTGCAGGTGTAGGATTATGAACGTACACACCTGTTCATTCCACTTTTCCAAGTGGGAACTTTCTAAGGTAAATAAATAAAAGTACACTACTGTCACTTTGCATTTGGCAAATCATGGTGCCCACTATTTGTAACAGTATGCTTTTGATGCCTTAAAATGGTTTCTAGGTAGGCAGCACACTAGGTTTAGGCTTTATCTTTTTTAACAATTAATTAGTCATTGTGCAGTGAAAATAAAATACACCTTTCCTCTTCATGTACATCAGCAAAACATTTAAGCAAATAAACGCATTTTAAGAAATCGACTGATACAAAGGCTAAAGGCGTTAGTAAATCAGTGCATGTCAAAGTTTGTGTTGTGTTTTCCCCAAGTGTTCCTCTAGTCTAAAGGATCAGAAACCAGATCCAGCAGACGTGTCATCCTTTGCGCATTTAACGATGTGTGTTCAAAATAAACTTGTTACTTAGATTATTGCAGAAGTGTAAAAAAATGGTCTGAGAGGCCGCAAAGGCACCCAACACAGGGATAATGAAAAGCTCTTGCAATCTGTTAGATACTTAATCAAGCTCACACACATGCTACTACTCTACATTAAAATTTGGCCAGTGCATAGATCATGCAGCAATTCAGAGACTACCCTTATGAAAAAGAGATTTATTCAAGTGTGATATTAGTATACTTATTTTAAACTGAAAATAAGAACGTATACTTTCAGTCTTTTTTTGTACTTCTCAGAAATATACATACAGTACTGAAAATTGCAATTAAGTATACTTGACTTGGTCTGACAGAAAAGCCTAAGTATATTTGACCTATACTTGTCCTCAATCTTTTGATTGAGATATACTTAAAAGTATAATTATGTACTCCAAGTATACTTCGCTCATAGTTGTATTTACTCAGTTGATTGAGTAGCCTATTAAATACTTTTTGCCAGTTTGCTTATGCAAATATAAAGTAATGCAATCATTAAACAGCATACAAGTTCAAAATTGTTTAATGTTACTGAATGAAACATCAACCCAAGAAGGGTTAACTACAGTGAAGCTGATGTAAATGTTGATGCTGATGGGGTGTTGATGTCAAATGCAATTTTCTCAGCTTTTCGTTTAAAATGTTTCTTTAAAAAAAAAGAAAAAGAAACTTACCCTCATACTATCACAGTTACGTCTATGTGGTTGTCATGTTTAGCTGCTAGTTCTCCATTGTTTGCTCCCCATGTCATCATCAGTATCACCCGGCTTGTCATTAATTACCTTATTAGTCTCGTCAGCTGTTCCCTTTTCCCTAATCATCCTCTGTGTATTTAAGCCCTGTCTTTGTCTTAGTCAGTGTCTGTTCTTATCTATACTGTGTTGTGTGGACTGTTGTAGGATTGATTATGTTTAGTAAAAGTAATATGTATCTCTCATCTTCGCCCCTTCCTCTCACACGCACCCTTGACACATACAAGTGTTAGTAAAAAATGTTTAAAGCTAGAATAAAACGTTTTTAAAATGGAAACAATAATATATAAATAGAAGACTATATGTATGATGTCATGTTCACTTATTATAGAAAACTTACAATATACTTGCAGTATAAAACTAATAAACTAGTAGTTTACTGGGAGTATACTTCAAAGTGTACTTTCATAAACTAAAAAATGTGTTCCAAATATTTGTCTTGTAAACTATCAGTATATCTATGTTCACTTGCAACATAGTTGCAGTATAGTTGTGTATTCAAACTTAAAAGTATACTTTTATACACTAAAGTGGGACAATTTAGTCTTTTATAAATAAAAGTATTTTATTTTAAGTACTTTGATGGTAGTATACTTGCTACATAAAGTATACTTAAATTAAACTTTACTTAAGTGTACTTAATAAAATTAACCTACATTTATGCATTTGGCAGACACTTTTATCCAAAGTGACTTAAATTACATTCAACAAACACATTTGAATCAGTTCTTGCTCTCCCTGGGAATCAAACCCATGACCTTGGTGTTGCAAACACCAATGCTCTACTGGTTGAGCTACAGAAATTTCCCAGAACGTTCTCTATAAGTTACAAAATTAAGCCAAAAAATAAACGTTCTTACTTGGTTCCCCAAAGAGTAACCAAACGGGAACCAAATGGGAACGTTAGGGGAACGTTCTGTGTTTACTGGGAAGCCTGTAGCCATGAAGTATGAAGTATGCTTATTTTTCATAAGGGTATGCAGGAACGAATCAACTCTAATTCAAAACGAAAGTGACTGTATCGAAGAGAGATCGAAGAGAACAAAACCATCACTTCCTGACGACTGTAAGAAAGGGACGGGGTTCAAGCAGACTAAATGATTGCAGAAGTCTGGAGTACGTCACCAGAGAGAAGACATTACTGGTATATCAGAAGATTTCGTTATGACATTTAGATAAAATATTACAAGGTAAAAGAAAAAGGACATTGAGCTCAATAACTCACATTTAGAATATAGATAGGGTGAATTTACATTTCATGCAAATTTAAGGAGCTGCAGAGCGACATTTCTGTGGTGGAAATTTATAAAGTGGTTCAAGATTGGCCACCTGCATTGGCAACCTGTAGGTGGAAAAGTGGCATGAGAGGTTGATGCTGTCAGGCAGCGAGAGAGAGAGAGAGAGAGAGAGAGAGAGAGAGAGAGCAGCTTTCTGATTGGTTAAGTCTGCACACATAGTGAAATGAAGCCACTCTGATTGGTTTGTCATTGATTGTTTCAGTGGCCTTCTGTCCCCTGATGCATGATGGGAGAGCACTGACCCTTCTGACAGACATCATCTATCAGTATTAGCGAGCAAAGGGCAGGGTGGACACAACGAGGAGCTCGAATGAACGACGTTATGCCAAATCAAAGATGTCACTCTCGCATACACACATTTAAGTTTCCAAAATGTGCAGACAAAAGATTGACAAAAGAACACAATATTTAGACTAAAAACACACCACAACACCACTCATAAAACATTTTTACTTACCACACCAACCAGCCAAACCTTTTCCTCTTTATGAACCTTGGTGAATCCAGCTGGCTCTGTTTCTGACTTCTACATCTCTAAACCATTTTTCTGCTCACTTGCACTCCTTCGCAGATCTGTTCAGCGCCTCTCCTCCTTTGTCCCCCCTGAGCTGAACGGCCCGCCTGATCTCAGCTGCACGCTCTGGGAATTACAGGGTCAAGATTTCTGGCCTAAATGCAACAGACCCAGGGCTGAGCTTGGCCATGCAAGGGCACGGTGCCAAACAAACAGAGGCCACTGCATGTGTCAGCCAAGAAACAGAGAAAGCGCAATGCAGCGAGAGAAAACACCACAATACAAATCAAGAGCCAAGAAAGATGTTTGCTGTAGAAAAACCTGAAAAAGCTAAGAGCACTTCACCCACAGTTCACCCACAAATGAAAATGCTATCATCATTTGCTCACCCTCATGTCGTTCCAAACCAGTAAGACTTTTGTTGATCTTCAGAACACAAATTAATTTCTTTTTAATGAGATCTGAGAGATTTCTGTCCCTCCATTGACAGCTACGCAACTACCACTTTGACACTTCAAAAAGTTAATAAAGAGATCGTAAATCTAATTCATGAGTTTAGTCGAGATTTTCTGAAGAGACATGATCGATTTATATATAAACAGATTTCATTTAGGCTTTTATTTGCATACAAATGTTGATTATGGATGTGAGAACCAATGAGGTTCATTCTCGTGTTACACAGAACATTTGAGCTTCAGCAAGAACCAATGAGGTTCATTCTCGTGTTACGCAACACATTTGAGCTTCAGCAAGAATCAATGAGGTTCATTCTCGTTTTACGCAACACATTTGAGCTTCAGCAAGAACCAATGAGGTTCATTCTCGTGTTACGCAGCACATTTTAGCTTCAACAAGAACCAATGAGGTTCATTCTCGTGTTACGCAACACATTTGAGCTTCAGCAAGAACCAATGAGGTTCATTCTCGTGTTACGCAACACATTTGAGCTTCAGCAAGAACCAATGAGGTTCATTCTCGTGTTACGCAGCACATTTTAGCTTCAACAAGAACCAATGAGGTTCATTCTCGTGTTACGCAACACATTTGAGCTTCAACAAGAACCAATGAGGTTCATTCTCGTGTTACACGGCACATTTGAGCTTCAACAAGAACCAATGAGGTTCATTCTCGTGTTACGCAACACATTTGAGCTTCAACAAGAACCAATGAGGTTCATTCTCGTGTTACGCAACACATTTGAGCTTCAACAAGAACCAATGAGGTTTGTTCTCCTCATCAGGTTCGATTTCTGGTTATATTCGCTGATAAATGTTTATATGTGAATAAAAGCCTACATTCAATAAGTTCATCATATAAAGCAAAAATTTGGACTAAACCGCACTAAACTTTTTGAAATGGTAGTTGCGTGGACTGTCGTCAATGAAGGGACAGAAATCAGACGATAAAAATATCTTTATTTCTCTTTCGAAGATGAACGAAACTCTAGTATATAATGACCGAATTTTCTTTCTTTTTTTTGGTGACTGTCCCTTTAAATAATCCAAACCAGTCGAATTGAAAAAATTAAACCTTTTAAGAAGTTGCAAAGTGTGGCTGATAACAGTGCAAATGAAAAGCCAAAGCAAAAGAGACAAATAAAGAAATGCGTATTTGAAAAGCTTAATCAAATTGCTAATGACAGCTCGGTTAATTCGCTGACAGAAGATGCCATCACTTCATGCAAGAGTGGAGGAAGGCAGAAATAAACATTTCTACAGGCTTATACACAATCTGACAGTAAGTGTTATTTAAAGAAGCCCAATTAAGCGTAATTCAGTGCATAATGTGTCTATCTACTGTCATTAATTTGAGTTTATATTTAAAAGGACTTATGATCAGATGTGGCATACGTTCACCCACGCAGAGAGAAAGTAGTCACTTTGTTAAAGGGCAACGGTGTCCTCTTGTGTCTGATGAGCAACACCACCTCAAAGAAATGTGTTGCATCCTGCATTTAAAGTCCTGCATTAGTCAAAAATTGTTTTAGAAGATTTTTACGTAAAAGTGCCTCCTCCCCCTCCACAAAAAGAGTACAAATTGGTCATTTTCGAGGATGAAATGGTGTCTAATCTGACTAACTTCTATACACTAAAAGACATGGCAAACTACTGAAGTGTTTGATTGGACACATGACCTTTGACATCAACAATACAATATATTGCAGCCATTTCGAAAATCCTCCAATATATCCAGCCTTATTAGGTAAATGCAGGTGTTTGTCTCGTTACAACCTGCTTCAACGGAGTGAATGCAAGACATCTGCACACCTTTGATACATTATTCATGAGTGCACGAGGGTGCATGCTAATGAGCTACTGTAATCCGGCTGTTTTTGTAATTAAGAAACCATAATGATAATTTGACAAGGGCAGGAGACTGACTTGTAAGCGCACGAAACTGCAGGACGCTGCCCGTATAAAAACACTACGAGACTCCAAACTCACTGTCTTACACTGCCAAACATTTCTAAATTATTCAAGAAATGCCTTTACATTACAAACAGTTGGGAGATGAAATTTGTAAACCCTCCAAATTGCAGCTTAGAAGAAATATTTCAATTTATATGTTTGAACTTATACAAAGCATCATTCAGTCTATAATCAAACAGAACAATGCAATTCAAAAGCATCACATTAGTAATTATTTTTTATATATATATATTTTTTTTTTTTTTATAAAACAGCAGTAATTATTTTTTGTCTTTTGCGTGGTGCTTAAATTACTTTAGTGGCTCTAAAAGCATTCACACACGTAAAATGCATGAATTTTATTGCATTCAACAATATCAAACCACGTTTTTGTTTTTTAAATAACTTATTCTTTTATATAAATTTTATTATCAGAATGTGTATCATTTATTAGTTTAAAGAAAGACAGCACAAGCACATTATAAAAATCACAAGTTGGTTCAAAGAATTGTAAAAAGGGGTAAAAGTGAACGTTGTTTGCATTGTTATTTTAGTATCATTGAGATTATTGTAGTCTTGATTAATAGCATTTTTGTCATTTCTAATATATTTCTAATATATATTTCAGTTTTAGTAAATCAAGTTAAATTAAAAGAAACAGAAAATAGTTTGAAATCAAAAAAGTTTACTTTTTTGTATTTAGTAAATATTTAGTTTTATTTCAAGCCATTACACCCATTGTTTTGTAAGTGTGACGTGCCAATACCATTTTTTTTTTCTTTCTAAAAGCTATAATTGACAGCATATATCAGCAAAAATCTACTTTTCTTCAGTGCAAAGTTCTAAAATCATAAATAAACAAAGTCAAAATAGAAAAGAACAAATAAACAAATTGCAAACAACATTGCAAAGAAATGCAACAGAATAAAGAGAGCTGAAATAAACATGGCTTTAAGTTTTTCGGGTGAATCTAACAGTGGGTTATTATTCAGTTAGAAAATACTACAGAAATTAAAGTAATGAAATGTAAAAGAACACTGATAGCTTTCATTGTAAACATTAAATACAGATTAATGCTTACAATGAAAGTTTAAAAACTTAGTCAGTAAAGAGCAGAGTGTTTTTGTCTTTTGTTTTTTGATTAACATAACAGACAGCAGCAGGAATATTAGATTAAATATAGTTTAATCTAATATTAATCTAAGTTTATTCTATATTTATATTTAATATTAGATTAAATATAAATATAGAATGTAAATATAGTTTCTCTATCTATTAAAAAAAGTGAGAGAATCTGAGATTGATAGATGAAGCAAAAAGGTATTCATCGCATGTGGACAACCTTCAATTTTGCTTTAATATATAGTTCCGTAGCCAAATGTAGCATAACAAAACAGGCTAATACTTAATAATATAAAGTAAACTTCAGCAGGCAAAGAAACAGTAGGCAGAGCAGCCAGAGAAACATGTTGAGGAGGGAGAAAGAGAGAGAGAGAGAGAGAGAGAGAGAGAGAGAGAGAGAGAGAGAGAGAGAGAGAGAGAGAGAGAGAGAATGAATGTGATATGGGACAAGGGATTGAAAAGAAAGCACCAGATACAGACTTTGATGAAGAATAAGTCTATTTCAGTAGTCTGGTATTCATTAATTGTGAACACACAGCCTGTTTGCAAAGTCTACCAGTTGAGCCCCTGCCCCAGAGAAACTCTCTGCACGTCCCTTATGACGCTGACACATTTTAAGCATGATTAAGGTGCCCAGATATTTCAGCGGTCACTATATTTGGAGGCCATTACAGTAAAAACCAGAAGATTAGTTTGAACTGTTTAAAATATTTTATTCAGATTAAAGCAACCATCTTTGAGCAGAGAAAGTGAGTGTGATGCAAACTAAAAATATTAACTTTAAAACCGTAATCATGTCCCTTACCTCCAGCACGTAAAAACACTCAATGCATGTTAATTTCCCACCCACACCATTTTAAAGGCCATCCATCTACAGTCATTTCTCACAGAACTGCAGAAACCTACACTGTAAAGTTAAACTTTTCATTCTACTTCCATGTAAAGCTGAGAAAATGAGTTGAACCTTATCAGAAAAGGTTCGTTTTGAGTTCAAAATCTTTCTGGGAAGAAAAACACCCAGCGCGCCTCCCAGAATCCCACCTACTGACGTGCCGCGGGGCGTCCGTTCATGTACTGTATCGTCTGATTACAGTAATCTCCCCACAGCCCGTGTGTCTCTCACACGGTTATTATATAAGACCTGCGGAGATAATAGCAGCCATGCTCGGAAATGGCTATGTGTAGATCTTTCCTCCCGGGGGCCAACGGGGCTCCGAACCTGAGGGAGCAGGAGTGTCTTTCCACCTCTCTATTGTGCTGTTTGTTTTCGGTAGTCTATCTTTCTGTCTATCTGACTGGGTCCCCGTTGAATAGGGTCAGAGGTTCCTTCAGCCGTTACCATTTATCACAGCCACAGAGCTGATATCTGGGAAGCGGGGGGAGGGGTGTCAATCTCGCGTTTCCTTTTCCTGAGCAAACACCGGCTGCTCGTCCCCTCCCGTGGCCCCAAAATCCAGTCCAATCCAGCAGGTCAGGAGCGGATTTATCCCACTAATGAATCCAACCTGAGCCTGCAAACACCGGTAGCCTCACAGGTCACCTGCCGGTAATTGGATAAAAGATCATCATCAAAAGCTATTACCACTCATGGCCAGATAGGAGCACCATGGTCGGCCATTACAATGAGACGGGGATAATTAATCCACTGTGCTCTTCAGACACCCAAAAGAGCTCATTTTAATTCAACATCAAGAATTCGTTCAAAAAACCAAGGATGTGCGCGAGATCAATGGGAAACAAACTTTATTGGAGGGTTTTTGTATGGTTTTGTATGGTCTCCAAACTCGACTGGAGAATTTACTTTGTAATTATAGCTCAATAAATTATAAACCATACATAGAGATGAAAAAAAAGTTTATTTAAAGCAGGGTCAATAATAGCTAACATTTGAACACATTTATTTTTAGGATTTAACTAAACAAATTAACAAAGAAAGATTATAAAGAAAGAAATAATTATGAATATATATATATATATATTTTATATATATACAGTAAATGTAAACTGTATTTAAATTGGGAGCATTTAAGAGACCCAGACTGAATATAATTTGAACACACACACACACACATACATATATATATATACTGTATATGCGACTATAATAATCTAAATGTACTAAAAACTGAATATGAAAAAATGAAAGATAAATTAGTTGACATAATAAATAATTATTTGATCATCTCGTTATTCTAAATCTCCAGTTTTTGTGAATTAATGATCAAAATCTTTTCAGTGGCTGCGTCCGAATTCACATAATCTCTTTCATAGGTACTTATTTTGAGTAAGTGACTACTTAACAGCCGCTAAAAAAGTGTGTGAGTGTGTGTGTAGTATGATTATAATCTGGACATACTACATTCACCATGTTGTGCATCAGTGTTCATAAATTCTTATGAAATTCATTCATAAATTCTCTCCTGTGGCCTCATGGGATTGTAAAGCATGCATCATATCGTCACCTTCCTAAAATAATTGCCTAAGTCATTTTTCCAGGTTTCTCAGAAAACACAAAAAACTGAACCAATAATTGATTAACACACTTGACATTAAGCCATTATACTACAGTAGAATTGTATGATCTGTTCAACTGAGGATGTCGAGGATTTTACCACAGCATCATGAGGAGATGTCTTAAGCAAAAAAAATCATTTTTGTCAAAAAATGACTTAGGCAATTATTTTAGGAAGGTGACGATATGCAAACTTCAGAATATTGCCGGAAGAAGTAGATCATCTGGGAACAATCCGAGTACTGTGAACTCGAACATATTTCTTATGTCACATACTGTTTTTCGCCTACTATATAGTAGGGAAGTGTGCATTTTCAAATGTGGCCAACCCAAATGATTTGTTCCCTAACCGGACCGATTCCATTGTTGGATTCAACCCACAGATTCAATGATCTGTTTGCTCCAGTTAATTTAACAGCGCTTTACTACCCTAAACCCGACAAGAGAGTGAGTAAACAACGATAGAATTTAAATTTGAGTAAACTATTCATTTAAACCCAACGACAGGCAAATGAAATAGCGATAACGTTCATAATCCAGGTCTCCGTTTCATGAAGCAGTGGGGCTCCAAATGTCTGCTTACATTTGATTACTTCAACAACTAATCTAAGAAATAATTAGTGTAGGTGAAGAGTATGTTTTCGGTCGGATGGTGGTCGTGAGCAAAACCAATCAGTCAGGATGAACATCCATCCAATCGTGATGAGACGGAAAATGAGGTCACGATGGCGCAAACAATCGAAACAATTATTCTACAGCTGCTGATATTCCATCTTTTCTCCGCGCGATAAGAAGCCCCACATGAGGGTTAGTTTATTGATCTGGGTGGAGGGTGGGACGTCTGATCATTGCAGTAGTCATTATGCATGGGCTGGTTTCCCCTTGCACTTATTAAGCTGCTTCGTTTTCTACCTGTTTCCATCAGAGCTCATTAAAAAACAATGCAGAAGGCCTGCCTATCTCAGCGTGCTGGTTGACTGCACTATAAAAGTCAAGAACTCATCACTTCCAGTGCTGTGATAAGCCCACGGCACAAATTGAAACCGGTTTGATTAGGCCTTGTGGAAGGCTCTCTCTCTCTCTCTCCCTCTCTTTCTCCAGTGGGCTGCGTATCAAATCTCCCCTGAGGGTCGTCTGAGATGGATCCATGCCAATCCTTTGGACACAAACTAGTCGGGTCCTTTCAGAACATGACCTGTGGTGCACACACAAACTAACAGTGCGAGGTCCAGTCGTGGCGCCTAATGTATTCAAAAGCCCTCTGGCGGTGTGCTGTGTGCATAAATTATCTGAGGTGAGGAAGTCAGACTGGATGTTGAATGTTGACGTCTGTGGATTTCTACAGCCTAAGGGCTGCTCGGACTGACTTGATGTCGTAAACGCCTTAAAAGACCTCCCTAACTTTCTTGTGTCAAGGATAGATTTCTCTTTTCGAATTCTGGAGTCTTGCTTTTCCTTGGTGCACGGCACGTATTTGGCTAGAAGAAATTTGCCTGCTTGTTTTTTGGATAAAAGCAGATGAGGAGAAATTAGTCACAGTGTTAAAGCCTATAAGCGCTATTTTGCTGCACACTTCAAATACACGATGTAAACATGAAATAACAAGTCAATTCACCAGGATCCAAAACTCCTTCCATCTTAACTGGCTGATTTGCACCTCTTTATTTTAAATGCCTAATTCAGAGCTACTGACATCCACCAATAAGACATCAAAAATAAATAATAAAAAGTCATCACAATGAGTGTATTTTTCGCCACACAGAGATTAAAAAACACACATATAAGCAGCAAAAATGCTTATATATATAAAAATTGAATGTTCATATTTTAGTATACATTTTATATATGTTTTTAAAATGTTTAATACTTTGTTGGTTCTCTCATTTTTGCATATGTATATAATTGTTTTGTATGAGATCCAGGCCAAAATTTAAAAAGTCTGAATGAAATTGACAGTTTCATTGCGTTCTCACAAATAAAACTGTTAACTCCCAGCAAAACTACATAATATACGTACAAAATCTTTAACAAATTTTAATAACATTTGAATAAAGGGTAAAGATGCCACTTTTGGCCACTACAGTTTATTAAATTTAGTATTTTTAGCTGTTGTTCCTTTTGAACTATTTAAATACATTCTAAATAGAGTAAAATTAAATAAATCATATCCAGTTTTATATTATTCAGCAGACAGACTGTTTAGGATTCATTGTAATTTTGACAAGTTATATTATTACTTTAGCGAGGTGATATGGCTGCCAATTGTACATTGAAAATGTACAATTACATTTCCTGAAATAAACATTGCTTATTTAATTTCACACAATATTTTGACTATTGAAACTTGTAATTGAAAAACCCTGATGTATAATATATCTCCAAATCAAAATGAATGATGTGTGCAGAATAAACTCACACTGATTGTACAAAAATGGTGGCAGGGTGTCATTAAACCGTCCCCATGGTTACCACATTTTACTTTCAAATAAAACTCTTAAGTGCAGTAAAGCTTCCTGTGGGACTTGTCTTCCTGTTGCAAGCCCCAGACTGACACTCAGACTAAACGCTCCTCATACATTCATTTAGTTTTAACATAACGCTATTTTCTTTATTATTATCATGTAGAAGAGCACAATTACATATTCCTCTGTGTGTGTGTGTTTTACTGATGTGTTGTTTATGGTGAAGTGTGTGGGAGAAGTAGTCCGGATGCAAATCATGCATGGGATTTGCATTTAAAACAGCTGCTGATAAACAAGCAATTTCACTTAAACTGGGGAGAAGACACAACATACATGGATTCACTACGACAGCTTTTCTCACTGTTCCAGATAGGGCAGATACACGCAAAACCACTGCATTTGGACACTTAATCCACTCTATGGAGATGCAAAATGTATGAATTTTAGCATTATGAAAGTGTGCTTGCAATATCCTTCCTTCAAAGAAATGTACGTGGATTTATATCATTCAAAGACATTTATACATTAAGTGTGGCCTAAATATTCAACAGTCTACAAATATGCCTTGCTCTAAAGTCGAGTTTTAAACTTAGTCCCAGACTAAAATGCATGTTTGAGCTGTTTCAACTGAAAGCAACTTGCACTGTCATATCTTAAAATGTCAGTGCCTTTGTTTAGCCTCAAGATTTTTCTAAGGTACGTTTATAAAAGCTACTTAAATGTCTTAATTGAACTAAGGCCTAATCCTGGCTTAATGTAAGCCCTGCCTGTGAAACCAGGCCATGGAGCTTAATCAACAGGATATAAATAAACAATAATTTTGACTCAAAGTTAGGTTACACTGAAGAGAATGTCAAAATGCCATTCGCCATCACATTCTTATAATAATTGTTGCATATTGCACAACGCAAAATAATCCAACGTATGTTTTAAATTTTAGACAAACTAAACTCATAACTGAGCTTTTAAAATAAGTGGGACTGAATCAGCAGCAAACAAGCATTTCCATCCTCAGAAGGATTTACAATCAATACAATAGCAAAAACATCAGCCTACATCCGAACGTCCAGGTCAGGTCAGGACCACCACTGACCCGCCAGCTAGAAACTTTCCCAACTGTAACTCCTTCCCATAATTAATGTTACAGTTCTGCAATCTAGACAAAGCCTGGTTATTGTACTTGGCACAGCTGGGCATCTTTTGGTATGTAAATGAAACAGACTGGAAGGATTGCAGGGGGTTTGAATCCCCCCCGCCAGACTCGACTGCCACGGGCTGTTTGTATATCTGTTCTGTGCACTACAAGGGGCTTCTCTGGTTCCCTGCCAAACAGAAGCCCTGACAGAAAACGAAATACAAACATACAGTATCTTTGTCGCCACACATACATTATTCAAAAGACCAGGGCGGCAAAACGAATGCAATGAACCCCAGAATATAACGTTATCGTGGTCTAAAAACACTTGACTGCTGAGAGATCAGTCACGGTTCAAACTGCTCTTAAAACTCAGCAAAATCAGATTCCCACCTGTAAAGGACGGAGAGGTGGAAACCGGAAACTTACCCTAGAGGATGAGGTTATTCTGGGCCGTGAGTGAAGATTTCTTTCCCACACCTACTCACAGATCCGGGGAGCCTCTTCTGCTTCTCTGGGTCCGTCAAAAAAGCTGACTTTACCGTCTTTAGGGTAAATATACTGTTAAACACGAAGTGACATCACCTGAAGCTGCTGTTTTTGTTTCTATCAGTATTTTTCTATGGACAAAGGATTGAAGGAAAAGCACAACTTATAATAATGATAGCTAGGAAACAATATTTACTTAATATAATTTTAAATGTGATCACGTATACAAATTTAATCCAGTCTAGATTAGAAGCCTGTAGTTCTAGAAGGCTTTAGTAAATATAACTATGTTTCTAAGAAATGCTCAATATAACATCATGCTATCTCCAAAACAAACTTTAGTTTGAGTTATTGGCTCCATCTCAAATGGCACACTTCCTTACTATATAATAGGGAAGTATCCCCAGGTATCGCACAAAAGTTAACTGTTAAAGAGCACTTTATCTGAGAAACGTCTTTAAGACGTCAGTTTTACATCCATTCTAATTCATAAACATCTTAACTATTTAACGTCTGACAGGAAACGTCCTAGAGACATATTACAGATAAGCAAACACACACAAAAAAAGTCTTCCAGATGTAAACACACATCTTTGAGATTTACAGGGGTGTGATTTCGGAGAATCAGTATTAATTAAAGATAGACTTAACAAAACTGCAAGTGCATGCTATTTAAATCAATATAATACGGTTATCCAGAGACTCTAGAGTTGAGTCGCACGATGCAAACAACAACAAAAACCTGTGTGATACTTAATATCAAAATGAGTAATAAGATTTACATATTTTGAATTTTGTGGTCCTTTTTATTCCCTATGTGTCATTTTCACTGTTAAAAAAATGTCTTGAGCTGGACACTGATCACACAGGAGCCGCAAGGAAAATAATTACATGATAACTATGTTAATTAAAGACTATTTAAGACTATAACGACTGACCATTTTTAAGTGCACCAAGATTTCCACAGTTTAGTTTGTTTCACTAGCTGATAGGACTTCATACTAATGCCTATTAGATTCAAAATCACACGTAAGGAAAGCTTTTTCATTACTTTTGAGAAATAGCCTACTCAACCGCAGAAAATATTAAAAATACCAAGAGGGTTACAGGTGCACTTTTAACATTTAATCTGCAAGTGCTAAACTGACTGACCACTCCACAGACTGACTATTTCATTGGAAGCTTTTTTTTTTCAAATAAAAAGGTTAGAGTTAAATTTCATCCTTACCTCTTATACATCATAGGTGACTTTGGAAATGATTGCTATTAATCACTATCACCGATGAACAATAGCGAAAAGAAATTAGATTTCCTAGGGAAAGTGCGCCACCTGCCGGCGTGATCTGGAAAGTGAAGCGCTGACGGCCATGCTAAACTGTGGGAAACCTGCATTTGAACACTGTTTACTTGCTGCGAGTGTAATTTGGTACAGGTCAGATTTCAAATAAAATAAGTGGGTTACAAATTATATTTAATTAGAGACTTTATTTTCCCTGTAACACTCGAGAGCACAGTCAGCTACACATTAGCATACACACAGAAAATGATAAAGCAGTTTGCGCAAAATAAATAAACCCAAACAGTATGAGAAATTTAAAAACTGAACCTGACAGCAGGATGAATGTGGAAGAGCTGAACAAGGGTTTTTAATATAAAATAAAGTAATAACTTAATTTGCTTCATCAGATCAAATACATTCATAAGCAAAGAGCAGTAAATCATTCTGCTAAGCTACAAATGCTAAAAGGTGCTAATCACTCTGCAGATGAACTAAAACACTCACTAACCATCCTTTGAAAGAGGAAAAATAACCAGTAGATATGTTTAACCTTTAAGCAAGATTATATGATCATATCATAAGAGAGAGATGCTTGCCAATGAATTCAGAAATAAATACTGATTTATTCTGATCTCCAACAGAATATTAACAACCTGTAATTTCCTCAATGTGCGATATTTTGCAAGGATTCCTGTTAAATTCAAAACTCAAACAAGTTGAGCAACAACCAATCACAGAACACAGATTCTAGTATACTGGTACCAATGTCTTATAGTGATGCAGAATTGCTAAAACTGTGTTAGGATGGATTCTATGATGTCCAGCGCCACCAGGTGACCTTCACCCGATCCCAGACGGCCCCCATAGAATCGATGGCCGGACGCACGTCCAGGATGGAGAACTGGTAGGTGTCTTTATCAATCTCCCCGTCGTAGTAGTCAATGACATAGCGGACTTCCTTTCCGCACCGATCTACGATCCAATCATGTCGGTCAAAAGGCAATTCATATCTACAGAGAAAGAGAGAAATCAAGCACTCTGCAGTGTTTTAAACACAACATGAGAAGGATCATTTGGGTATCTCACCCCATCCAGTGACGTATTTTGGCTCTGGGTGAAAACTCTTTGGCTTTGCCCCCGAATCTCTTCAGAGTTGGACCGCATGGACACTCGCTGCCAGAAACAAACATGTGTTTGAAACCAACAGTAGTCTAGGGCGCCATGATCATTCTTGCATACTTGGCAGTTTGTAAAAACAAAGCAAATCACACTGCCAGCGATCATCTAATGACAAACAGAAGGCGACTAACACAATATTATCGCCTCGTTTATCTGGCAGCAACAGGACCGCAGAGGTGATGATGCAGCTTTCATGCGTATAAAATGTGTTTAGCATCAAGTTATTTTATTGAGTCACCATTATTTCTGCTAACAATATTAAAAAACGGTATTGGAACACATTGTAATGCAGCACAAACTCACCAAGGCTGCATTTATTTGATCAAAACTACAGCAAAAACAATATTGCTAAATATTATTACAATTTAAAATAACTTTTTTATGGATGCTTGTTTCCACCACGGATTTTAAAAAAGGTAATTGCAACTTCTTCAGTTTTGACTTTTATTTTGTTTCTATCTCACAATTATGAGAAGAAATTGTGTAATTTTGAGTAAGACTTCTTTTCTCAGAATTGTGAGATGTGAAGCTTGAATAGAGAGGGAAAAAAACAGAATTGTGAGATATAAAAGCAAATATTTTTCCATCACAATTGCAAGCTTATACGTCAAAATTCTGACTTTTTTTCTGAGAATTGAGAGATTCACGCAAAGAAACTTCCATAGTTCCATATTTTGAAATTTAATTTATTCCTGTGATTAATTTTTCAAGCTACTTTGATGAATATAGTTCAAAACAACATCACTCATTTGCGATTGAAATCTTTTGTAATATTATGTCTTTAGTATCACTTTTGATTTAACTGAATGCATTCTTGCTTTATAAAAGTATTAACTTCTTTTAATGAAGTAAAAAAAACACTGCATTGGAACACACTGTAATAGAGCATTGCTCTGAATCATACAGTAACGTGATTTCAGTCAATGCTCATGTAAAAATGTGTTGCAATCACCTGACATGGAGGGCTTCCCACTTCAGGATTTCCTGCCAGGCTTGATCATTGTTTCGATTGTGGATCTTGATTATGCTGGACATGTCTTCAGGAGCAAGACTGTCATCTTTCCAACGCCACCTAGCAAAGCAATGAATAGCAATTTGCCATTTACAGTCATTCATGGAAGAAGAAGAAAAAACACACACTGTCTGCAAAGTATCTCAAACAATGGCTCTGTTCTAAAACACAGTGTGCCGTCTACCTAGAGAGCATTTTAAGGAATTATAGGCACACTCCTGACAATGAGGCTGTTCCAAAAACAATAAGCAAAAAATTAAAACGTTTCGCCGGATTTGACCAAATATCGCATTTGACTAACATATCCTGTTCGGAGAAAGCAATCTGCACCTCAATGAGCATAATAGGGAAAAAAGAAAAATGCAATATTTGTATATCCATATTTATTCTGTACATATTAAAAAAAAAAAAAAAGTTTTTATATATATATATATATATACACATATATACACACACGCACACATACATACAGACAAAAAAAAAACATACATTTTTATATATATATTATATATATATATTTTTTTTTATGTGACTGATTAAATTACTGATTAAAGGATGCATTAAATTACTCAAAAGCGAGAGATTTTGAAGATGATTTCTGAAGGATCATGTGACACTGAAGACTGAAAATTCAGCTTTGAATCACAAAAATCAATTTTAAATATAATAAAAGACAACAGTTACTTTAAGTCTTGCAATATTTCACAATATTATTGTATTATTTATTATAATACAATATTTATTACTGCATTTTTGATCGAATAAATGCCTTGTGAGATACATTTATATAAGCATAAGAGACTTTTTTTCAAAAACATTAAAAAAAAATCTTACTGACCCCAAACTTTTGAAAGGTAGTGCATACGCCATTGCTCATGCAAAACCATTATTGTTGTCTCTTTCTTGACATTGGAGAATAATGAACTATCAGCGTTCTATCTGCGTAATCGAGTTACAGCACTCAAAGACTTCCTGAAACTAAGCCAAATGACATATCAGTTCTCCAAAGCATGAAGAGAATGTTTCTTGCTGTAAAGCATGGATTTAGGTATCTTTATACAAGCGTATACCTCAGTACGAAGGACTCACCCCTTCCGCAGCATGGCATTCCAGAACATCTGTTCAGACGGATAGACCCAGTTCTGTTCTGTGCCTGATCGGGGGATTTTAGACTCCTCTCTTTTGATGGACAAAGGGAATGGCTGATCCGGGGCAGGAACTTGGTTTGGAGGGGGCATCTGTGGTACACAAATAAAAGCCACATTAAGCCAAAAATAAAATCACAAAGAGCATCATCTTGTTCAGGGAGGTGCCCAGCTCACCATATTTGTGGGATCAATGGCTCCCTCAGAAGCTCTCATTGGACATTCGACAAACTCATATGCTCTCTCCTGGTGCGCTGGGTTGGGCGGAGGCGTCTGAGCCTGATGCATCGGGCACTCCGGAGGCGGAGAGTCTGGGTTTATATTGCACATTACGGATTATTACATACATACAGTCTGTTGATATCCAGCTCATGATAACAGATGGAGTATGACTCACTTTTAGGGGACCCTTGATGCATGGGACACCCAGGGGGTGGGGACGCCACACCGAAATGAGGCGCAGGCATGGCAGACTCTGCCTGGATAGTGGGGGCAACACTGGATACTGCTACACCCATGACGAACACCAGTGCTGAAGAGATGAAGAGATCAAGGACATGAAAATGAAGGCACTGTTCCATCATTACATGTGATAAATATATTGAACAGCACAACACATGACTAAATATTTGAAAGTAGTTCACCCAAAAGGGGAGAAAAAATACTATGGAAGTCAATGGGTGCGTCAACTGGTTAATTACGACATTCTTCAAAATCTCTTCTTTTGTGTTCAGCAGAAGAAATACATTCATACAGGTTTGGAACAACATGAGGGTGAGTAAATGATGACAGAATATTCATTTTTGGGTGAACTGTCCCTTTAATGTAATAGTTCACTCACTCACACACAAATACACTCACTCACTCTGTCTGTCTCTCTCTCTCTCTCTCTCTCTCTCTCACACACACACAGTCTGTCTCTCTCTCACACACACACACACACACATACTGTCTGTCTCTCTCTCACACACACTGTCTGTCTCTCTCTCTCACACACACACCACAAAAAGGACCATACAGTTTCCATGAAATAGTCCATAAAATTATATATGTATGCGTAATATTAAGTCTTCCTTAACATTGCTCTTCAGTCTAATTTTTTGAGTTTTAATATGTACATTAAAATGTGGTGTGTTGTGTTTAGTTATGAAAACAAGTGACATCGGGAATAAGTTATGCAAAAAGATCTATGCTCATGCAAAGCTCTCATGTTTCTCGACTTGGAATATAAGGCAAAAAATAATGTGAACCATTATGATGCTTTTTATGGTCATTTTTGGAACTGGTCATCATTCAATTCCGTTGTTTATAAAACAAAAGCGTAAAAATTCTGTCATCCAGAACAATATTACTATTAACATTACTTATAATATACTATTAAAGGTGAACTATTACACCTTTCGCTATTCTTAAAGCTGAGCTTTAAGAGAAAAACGGTCTATTACACTATATCATCAGTGAGAGTATATCTGAAATAAAAAAGTTCTGATAATGTATAAGAGCAACAGAAAAGAGAGCAAAACTCACCTTTTATAAGCCTCTTATGTGATGATCGGACGCTCTGCAATGTCAACGTGCACCGCTACTTCCGCTTTCCCCGCATGCACTGCGCGCGGGCGGGCGGGGCGAAGCTCATAAATATTAATTAGATAGTAAATAAACGTGAAGTTTTCAAATTATTCATATTATTTGTCAATTTATTTCAAGTTAGGAGACGCTGACATTCTTTTCTAAATTACAGTACTAAAATTAATATTACATTTAATCTATTAAATGCAATGTCTGTTCCTTTTGCTTCCTAGCGCACTAAAACGGATTCAGTTGAAACAATAAATTAATGAAATGATCAACAGGTAAGACGATACAAACCACCACATCTGAAGAAGGAGCATACATAATGATTATGGTTTAAAATTAGCATATTGCTTTATTGAGGCAAATGGCGTAATGTAAGTGACAAATTAAGATGAAAGAATACAACTTTTGTGTCATTCCTCATGTACATGCACTTTCCTTCAGTACGTGTGAACATGATCCCTGTGGTCACTGTAAGAACATATGTAAACATTTACACGGCAACAACATCCTGTGGCATTAGTGCAACGCATCAGCAATAAAAACACATACAGTCATATGACATTGTGCATGTCCACATTTCATAAACCAAGGGTTAATGCTGAACACTGAAGGTTTGGACTTTTATGCGTTGAAAGGACTGGAAAAGTACAATTCAATATTGCCTTGGCAAAACAACAACAAACATACAAACAAACAAAATAATAATTCTTGAATGACATCTAACGTCCATAGATTCATAGACTTGGAAACAACCCGTAACAGGTGGTTTTGAAGACTAATTTGCATTGAATAAACAGTCTTCCCTTTGCTCATTTCATATTACACTTGAACAGTGTGTTATAAAGCATGTCTGGAAATCAAATCATGCCGAGGCTAGTGTGTCACGACTTACTTAAAATGCAAGAGAACAGCCAGTCCTACTTCTGACCTTTGGTTGCAACATTGGTGAGAACAAAAAAAAGAAGAACAATCAAAGTGATAATCATTCATCCTTTCCCTGACTATACAATGACCCATGTGGTATAAAATGACACTAGAAGGAGTAAATAAAATATGTTTATTGAAGAAAACAAAAAGGCATCATTTTAAGTGATTGAATGCAAAGGCAAAAATCACAAGATGGATTTCTATGTAACTCGTGCCAATAAAAGACAATTCTGAATAGGTCTGTCTCTCAGAATAACGCAATTTAAAATTCAAGTACCAAGTAAAAAATAAAAATCAATAAAACTAGTCATGCACTCACATGTGCCGCCAGTGAATGCATGCGTACAGCATGAATGTCCTACGCTAAATTTGTCGTACATAGTGACAATGAATTCATATAAGTATCTCTTTATTGTGAAACTCTCATATACTGTATATCTACTCCGATACATTGAGGATTTTATATCTTTCTGTTAAAAAATAATAAATATGTCGTACAAATATTTCCATGCCTTCCCAGTGTAAAACCGGTTCAATAAATTAGGTACGATGCAGGAAAACCCCTCGAACATTCACGAGCTACACAAACCAAAGCTCTTTTGAATTTCCTTTTAAAACCATTTCCAAATCATAATCGATAATTTAAGCTCAGTATTGATCAGATACACTGTACACAAACGTAATTAAAATAATGATCCTATGTTCAATACATTTTCTATGTACAATGCAAACATTCAGAGAACAACATTGCCGCATGCAACTGTACAGTGCGAACAAATCGTGACGTCGGTTTCGTCGAAACGCAACGGAATCTGTAGCAAGTGTAAACCGATTTCATTCTTAAAACAAATGGCAATGAATAGAGAGTTCACTGCTCGTATCTGGTACACATAGAAAATATTTTGGCTATTTGTTTAACCCACATCAAGAGAAGTCATCAGATCTCAACGGCTCATCATTTCCTCCGATAAAATATCGAAGACGTCACAAGTACGGCATGACGGTGGATTTTCCATAAGATTCGTCATAAGTACACTGATCCCGATCGCTGATTTTCCTCATTTAGTGCAGTGCAGTTGTGTGAATGAATCTTTTCACAGTCAATATATGCGGCTTTGACGTAAACGTGAACATCGGGTGACTCACTGACCGCTTGGCCCCTTTGCACAGTGCAGTGATTGAGGGTGACGGACTGAACTTTGATGAATAAATGACGTGGTTAACCTGCCCACAGTTTAAAATTAAAACCACCTTTGGGTGTTTAGAAACAAACAGTAAAGTACAGTTCACCCGGTGGTCTCGTACAGTGCATTGTACAGTTGTTTTTTAAAACAAACAAAACAAAAGTCTTTTCTGGTGTACTGGATCTCAAGTTTCTGGTCTTAAATTGGTGGAAATATTGCTCTGGGGTGGTTTTCATTCTCCACCGGTCACCATCATCCAATAGTCGTCCACTCCCTTGAAGACCGTCAGTATGCAAACGACCCTGTTTGTGAGCAAAACTCGAACGTCCGTTTCCTTTCGTTCAGTCGGTTTTTCCATTCTCCTGGCTTTCTGGTTTGGACCTCCGACTGGAACGCAGGACTTTGAGACAGCCGCGGGCAATCTTATGCATCCACATGACGTTCATGATGTCCAGACAGATGCTGGAGAAGATCCAAGCACTACGTCCACCGAAGGAGACCCTGTAGAAGGCCTCCGTGCCGTACACGGAGCACATCCGGCTGTAGTATACCGGCATGACGGCGATCCGCACCAGGAAAAACACGGCCGCCATCAGCACCCCGTTAGCCATGTTGGGCTTGGACACTTTGGGGTAACCTAACACTTCAAAGAACCAGCTGGAAAACACAGACGAGCAAAGCGACAACATTTGGGTCATTTCTTAAAGACAGCATGAAACGGCCATTGAAACATTTCATTAGGGACGTCCCCAACAAGTTTGTGTGCCCCTGAATATCGAGTATCTGACAAAATCGTGCCCATTTGACACCAAGTTCAGCAGTATCTGATGTGGAGGACTGTTCATCATAAGATTCCTATTGTTTTGCATTAATAAGCACAGTTACTAGTAATATTACATGCATATTTCTTGAAAATTCACATTTGACAGTAAAGTGCTGAGATGCAGATACAATTAACTTTTGAAAACCTAATTTTTATAGGGAAAAAATTATTAAATGGTTCTTCTATAGCAGTGGTCCCCAACCTTTTTTGTGCCGCGGACCGGTAAACGTGTGATAATTTTGCCGCGGACCGGTGCCCTGCTTGAGATTGTCGACGGGGGGTGGGGATTGGGGGGGGGGGGGGGGGGGGGCTGCGAGTGACATGGGTGATGGGTCCGCGCGAGATTGTTGACGGGGGGGGGGGGGGGGGGGGGGGGGGGTGGGGGTGCGAGTGAGATGGGTGATGGGTCCGCGCGAGATTGTTGACGGGAGGGGGGTGCGAGTGAGATGGGTGATGGGTCCGCGCGAGATTATTGACGCCGGGATGGGTGCGAAGACTGTTCAAACGTCTCCATAGTCACATCACCACAGCCGCTTGCAGCCGCTTCCGCGAATGCGCTCCGCGGCCCGGTACCATTTCATCGACGCGGACCGGGGGTTGGGGACCACTGTTCTATAGCATCATTATGGAAGCCCATTTCCGCCACATAAGAAAAAATTATGACATACTTAAGTCGAAATAAAGACTTACTTCGACTTAGTCATAATTATGACTTAGTAAATCATTTTTTCGACTTAAATGTGTCAATTTCGAGTTTTCATGCACAATTTTTTTTTCTTATGTGGCGGAAAAGGGCTTCCATACATCATACTGAACTGACCGACAGCTTCAGTGATTATAAAAATGCTCTTTGCTCACTTTGTGTAATTCTTCACAATTTAAATAACTTTGACTTTCTGACTTTTCCCACTTCATACTTCAGGATTAAAACTTTCAAACTTTGACAAAAGTCGACTTATTAATGATTTCATATTTTATTATAGGGAATGCATAATCTCTTAAATTTAAAAGCAAGACATGTAAAAAAAAATTTAGGGAGTGCAAAGTGCTGGGCCAATAAGTGCTCCTCTGCCATCATCTACTGGTTAAAATGGGAATTTCATGTCTTTTTTATTTTTAAATAAAAGCTTGTTGGCAAGAGTAAGCAATGAATAATGTTTTTGGTCATCACATGAAACATTAAACTTTAAAACTGGATAGGCTTTAAAAGTGTTGAATTTGTTGATTGAAAAGCCTTCTATAATGTTTTAGTTTCTCCTGGTTTCCACATCAGCGCTGTTTAATCTGATATTGAATGCTTCTTATTAGATATTTGTCTGGGCTGAATCATATTACAGACCATTTATTTTGTTTGCGTTCTGATTTCAGAAAACTTAATGCAATGTTTGCTGCGGCAAATTTTAGATTTTAAATCCTCATTATTATGGTTTAGTATTTAAGCCCGAATAAACGGCTTAAACGAACGACTAACAGTTGGCTTTTTTACTTTTTACTGATAAAATAAACCGTGCTAACTCAGATTTTATGTCGCTATTTACAGTGTTATTATATGGTGGGCAATATTACAAAGTATGCTCAAAATATTTTGAAGTTTAATCACCTAAATACCTACCGTTGGTTAACACACGGTGTGGAAAACTCTGCAAGCAGACGGAAGTTAGCAAAATAAGGCAACATTCCTTGACCCTGGAAACAGAAGGTGAAAGAAAGAACAAACAATGACACAGACACGAGTTATATAGAAAGGCACAGACTCATGAATCAGCTTCGTGAACAGTCCCAATATCTCCCGCTGTCAGGAACACACAGTAATTGCTTGGGTGCTGACTTATGATACTTCACTCTGACAGACATTACAAAAAAACTAGAGTAGAAAACACAAAAGAGGTTGCACAGATACAGTTAATCTATTAATATAGGAGGTTTTTTTAGATCAAATAACAGCTTTTAATATTGACTGTCTATATTTAGTGAATAAGTAGAGGTGATTCATTACTTGCATTGGACGTAAAAAAACCCAATTACAAACTTGTATGTTTGGAGCATCAGAATTCGTGATAATTAGAGTGATCATGTTAATATGTTATATTCATGATTTGCTCAAGTCATACATCATGAAGAAATAATCTGACTTTAACAGTATGATCAAACTAGTTTTTTTTAATTGATATCGCTGATCTTTGCCATTTTGAAGACCCTGTAGCAATTACTGTAAAACAAATGAAAAGTCAATTATGAAATTAGAAACCAAAATTCTGTTCTCAATAATAATAGTCAACATTTCAAATAAGCCACAGATTGTCAGGCACATACAGTCTGAGTCCAAAAGTCTGAGAACACTGATATTTTTTTAACAACACTGATATAAATTTTATTAGTTGATATTAGCACATTTAATGACACACACATGTATATACATATACAGTGTGTACCGTATTTTCCCGCATATATCCCGCGGGTTATACCAGATTTTACAAACCCCGCAGGGGGGGTGCGGGATATATAAGGGTGCGGATTATATCACCAATTTTTTACACGTAATAATATTTCAATATAAAAAAAATTGCGGTATTTTCTTTCTGTTTTTCTGTCTTGCACGGGTTGTCTGCCTCTGTACTGTCAGTCTTACAGCTGGAGCTGATAGGCTGTCTGACCTGTCAATCATGCAAGAAGACGTGATTGGCTGTCTATCTCTCTGATAGCTGGCGCTGATAGGCTTTCTGACCTGTCAATCATGCAAGACGACGTCATTGGCTGTGCTGCCATGATAGCGTGCTCTTCTCGTCCGATCAACATGATCCAGGGGGAGAAGCATTTATTTTTCTTCTGATTTTGACTTGTGTTTGTTTTCTTATTGTTTGAATTTCGCGCACAAGCACTGTGTACCGAGCCTGAACAGTTATGGATAATTGACATCATGCGAGCAACATTCGAAATTCGAATCGTGAACTTGCACAAAAAAAAAGATTAATCATGTAAATTGTAAATTAAAATGGACATAATGTGATGTCATGTGCATGCGTAATACATGTTCAGTCTACATGCACATAATTTCTACTAGGCTGACATGCATAACACCGCGTTTTAGTTGTTTTCACGGATCCATATGTGTGGGGATTGTTTTGACAACGTTGTAATAGGAACATGAAAAAAAAGCAAAGGGAAAAACTGTCATCGCTGTCGTGTAAAAACACCCTTAAAGGTACAGGTCACCAAAATATCCTCACCCTGTTGTTCCAAACCTGTATGAAGTTCTTTCTTCTGATGAACACAAAACAAGATACTTTGAAGGGAGTAACCCTTGGAGTTTTAGTTTCTTTTATGGTGAACTATCCCTTTAAGGGTGTGTTTACACGACAATGATGTACTAAAAAATGTAAATTAATACATATGAGTGACTAAATGATGACAGAATTTTCATTTCTGGGTAAACTAATAAAATCCCAGACTTGTAATGTGGTCTCAGACGTTTAGATCCCTCTGTATCAGTGCAGCATCGTTAGCCATGCATGCTTTGTCTCAGAATTAAGCCTTTAGCCTTTCCTTGAGTCTGTGCCGACGAAACCTTCCTCTCAAAACATTAGAATTCCTGAACATATTTGCATCTCGGTAACACACTTACCTCGAGGGCTGCAATTAAAGCACACGTTAGCATACTTACTGCAAAATGGATCATACAATACCAAGGATAAAATAATAATAATCATAATCAGGTTGGCTAGCAGATGCATGCTGGTACCCCTAGGTACTGGTAAGTCCATACTGTAACTGGGCTTCAGTAACTGCTCAGAGTTCCATAACAGCAGAACAGCAGACAAGACAGGAGAGAGTCCATCTAGATCAGCCAAGCCTAGCCCTCGTCTCTCAACCAGACTAACAGTGACTCTGGTAGTTTTTGCATGAAGGGTTTTACTGGTCAGAGGAAGTGAGGCTGCGTTATTCAAGAAGTCATGTTAGGTGGGACAGAGACAGACTGACAGAGTCTTGGAAAAAAAGGTGCAGAAAAAAAGACAAATGCAAAAAGAACGAACGACACAGAAGCAGCAACAACATTTAAGACTAGTTGGACATGCATTATGAGGAACAAATCGCACGACACACTGACAAATTAATTCAATTTTACTCTACTTTAAAAAGAGAAAAAGAAAAACAACGTTTGATAGACTGTTTAAGGTTACGTGCCAGCGCTAAATATAGCGAAACGTTTTGTTCTTAATATAAAGCACAATTATTAAACGCTGAAAATGTTCTAAAAATAAGGCAAATATTTTAATTTAGTCTGGGAAGTACGCAATAACGACAAAAAAAAAGACACTAAAAAGTCAGCTTTGAACACTAACAGCATTTCTAAACACAGGAAACAATAACAACGAATGACATTTCGAACGACAGACTTAATTACTCAGTGAGACCCAACAGAGACTTCCAGCTCCATGTTATCTTATCATCATGTAATCATTTAGAAAAAGGCTTGTAAAGGCAGTCATAAAAGTGACCAGTGACAGTATGGTCTACATCCTGACAACAAAATGCACGTTCAGGTTTTGAAGCGATCCTCAAACTAAGGTATACTCAAAGGTATGCAAGCAACAATAAAGCCATGGATATCATCAGTCGCTGCCCCAGATGCATATTTAGCAATCAGAATTCAGAAATCATTTGTCACGGTCATCCTACATAACAGGTGCCTTTTGAGTCCCTGCCGTGTTGTAACACATCGGTGACTAAACGTGAAAGACGCTGACAACAGAGAAATTAAAATTATTGTCGTCATCAAGGCAGATAGTGGAATTACAGCTAATCTTATGTAATAATAGGTTATACTATGTTTCATTTTTCTTTGAACTTCTCATGTGTTAGTGAACGCCGTGCAAGCATGAACAAGAAAAATATGTTAGTTATGTCAGGTCACTCTGAGGATTATATATTAATGACCAAATAAAAGCCTGTCAACTTCAAGATTTCATTCTTTAGCTTAGGAATATAATATAGCAGTACACACATAAAAAAAGTAAATATACTAACACACACAAGCATTAGTATTTTCTAATGTTTACTGTATTTATAACCCTTTTTAATGTTCTAATATATTATATATATATATATATATATATATATATATAATGTGTGTGTGTGTTATATGTTTGTGTTTTATTTAGGTTTACTGTATTTATAACCATATATATATATATATATATATATAATATATATATGTATGTGTGTGTGTGTGTGTGTGTGTTTTATTTATGTGTGTTTAATTTATTTCATAATGTTTACTGTATTTATACATTTTATTTTATATATATATATATATATATATATATATATAAAATGTGTGTGTGTTATTTATATGTTTGTGTTTTATTTATTTAGGTTTACTGTATTTATAACCATTTTTAATATTCTAATATATATATATATATATATATATATATATATATATATATATATATATATATATGTGTGTGTGTGTGTGTGTGTGTGTTTTATTTATATGTGCGTTTAATTTATTTCATAATGTTTACTGTATTTATAACCATGTTTAATGGTCTAATTAATATATGTGTGTTTGTTATTGATTTAATAATGTTTACTGTGTTTATAACCATTTTTTGAATGTTCTAATTAATGTGTGCGTTTTATTTATTTAATTGTTTACTGTATTTATAAAAAAAAATTATGTTCTAATTAATATATATGTGTGCGTTTTTACTGAATAATGTTTACTATATTTATAACCATTTTTAATGTTCTAATTATTATACATGTGTGTGTTTTATTTATATAAATACACACACTTTTTTTCCAGATTATAAAAAAAAAAATTACCTTTCTAACACCACTATGTATATTTTAGCATTATGGCTTTGAATGAAATGCTAAAAATATATCTAAAGTGAAAAGTGTTATTAAATGTAACGCAATATGACAAAACTACAGCATTTCATTTAGCAAATAAAGCAAGTGGAGTTGGAAACCTTCATTGATTATAAAGGAAACAATCTAGTTTTATCAGACTGCGCCAACCCTGTTACCTTGCTGAAATGACATACATCAATATATATTCATTTAGTTTGAAACGGCACAACGCAATTTATTAAAATCAAGACATTTTTTGTCTGAGTCGCTGTTAAAATGATTGCAAACTTTGATTTCTTTAAAGGAAAAGGCACCCGATTCGCAGAATCACCTATGCCAAACAACTGCGCATCAAACGATGCCGTTTTATTTTTTACTTCTTATCTGATTTCTTTCAAAAGGCACAAGTAACAACTTGTGCAACATGTAAACTAAATGCGTAGTTATTTAGAAATCAGTTGAGGACCAGGTCAACCTGTTATTCTCAGTGTAGATCAAAGAGCATCTCGACAACCCAACAAACAAGTGCGTTCTCGCTGTTACTCATCCTGCAGTTGAGATGAGGATGTTAGGTTTCAGAAGAGAGAGTATTTAGGAGGAAGATCGGCTCAAAGCAGGGGAAGGTATCAGAGCATGCACACAGGAAACCCTCCAACGGCACCACAGGAGCAGCGAGCATCGACGCATGCACACAATCCGGTGCAGTCTGGGCCGAGACCCGGGCCACAACTGACCGTTAGAATTGCTGGGGGGTGGGGTGGGGTGGGGGGGTAGTGAGGAAGAAGAGGAGAGAATGGACTTCTGCATAACCGTCAATGAGCATTCCATGCAAAAATTACCATCATCATCATCATCATCATAGCCATATTCAGCTACAGAACCTGGTGACCTAGAGGGTAACCGTACAACTGAACCAAGAGTGAACAGTAGTGTACAGTGGGTGGTGTAGTCTGGTGGTTATAGATCTGGGCTGGTAGACGCAAACATTTGGAAATCATTTTACAATAAACAAATGATATACTAAACAGGGATGAGCTAATTTCTTAAGAAACCGTTTACATACGATGTGCTCAACTAGACAAGAGCACAGCAGAACAGGACAGACTGCATAATAGCAGAGCTGGATTTTTTATATATATATTTTTTAAGACGTCAGTCTGAATGTGTTTTGTGTATGTAACGACGGTGCTCTAACACAGTGTTCGTCAACCACTGTGCCGCGGTAAACGAGTGTGCCGTGAGAGATTGTCAGGTGTGCCGTGGAAAATTATTCAATTTCACCTAATTTGTCAACAAAAAAAAAATTTGAAAACGAATTAATCGTAGAATACTTTTTTCTTTGTGTTTATTTGATTCCCATTCATGGCACTTCAATTAGAAATGACCGTTTACAGTAATTCCTCGCCACTTCGTGGTTCAAGTTTTGCGGCCTCAGTGCATCTCGGATTTTAAAAAAATATTTATCGGAAATTTTTTTTTTCTAAAATACCGCCATATCGGCAGCCGTATTGCAGAAAGCAGCGTTGTTTTATCGTGATGCGCGAGAGAAACGGTTTCCCAGGATGCCAGACAAAGAGAGAAACTCTCTGAGGCTTTGTACACACCCACGGGCACTCAGACATGACACGTGATTGGTTCCCGGCGCAAGATCGACCAATGAGAGCACGAGTGGATGTGAGCTGATTGGCTGATTCTACTTTGCGGATTTTCACCTATTGTAATATAAATGTTAATTTTCGGTGGGTGGTATGCCTTGTAAAAAAAATTTTTTTTCAATGAAATAAAATATACCTTGGCTCAAAAGAGGTTTAAAAACACTGCTCTAACAATTTAAAAATGCTACTTTTTCCAAGACAGTTTTACCGTGCAAACTAAGGCTACCGGTACATTCAGACTGCAGGCAAATGTGGCCCAATTTCGATTTTTTTTTTGCTCATATGTGACTCAGATCAGCACAAACCACATAGAATCTGATCTTTTCGGTTCTGGTTTGCGCACACTTCCACATGTGGTCCAAAATCCAATACAGGTCGGATGTTTTGCAATGCAACAACAATTAGTCTGAACAGTCATATAGGAATTCAAGCGACTTTGACGTCACTCTAGATGAGCATTCGCCACAGTTCTGCGATCAAGGTCACTTCAAAGATTTTACATACCCGAAATTATCAAGACAGTTGTGAAGGACTGTCATGTGTCAGAACTTAAGTATTACAGTGACGGCTCATACAAGCAAAACACGAGGGCTCGCATCATAAATGTTTAAAATCTCTTAAAAGCTGTCTTTTTTCATTTCGTTTGATTCTTTTTTTTTATATTGCCCATGCAAAAATTTGTCTTTCCTGTAGCTCAAACAGTAGAGCGTGGCACTTGCAACACCAAGGTCATGGTTTCAGTTCCCAGGGAAATTAAGAACTGATTAGAATGTCAATGTGTAACTTGAATGCAATGTAAGTCGCTTTGGATAAAAGTGTCTGCCAAATGCAGAAATGTGAAATGTAAGTAAAATATATGTATATGGGTTAAATCAGGATAATGATCTGATAACACCAGAGTCTCACATTGGCCACATTTGAAACAACATTAAGAGCTATACAAAAAAAAATGTAAGCAAACAATCAGAACTGAGTATTAAGGCTCACAGTGTGAACTTAAATTTTATTCATTTATCCTTCTAAAATAAAATAAAAATCAACTAGTTAGTTGGATTGCTCATCCCCAATATTAAATACAAATCACTGTTTACAAATGAGCACACATTGTGTATGCATTAGTTAACAAGTCCCTTACTTCTTCAAAGAAGGTCACAGGGGTCAAATTTAGTTGTAAATATCTTTAAATAAATGTCATTATAGCTTGTTCATACAAGTTTCCCCTGTTGGGGTTAATGTTGAGAGTTCGTTATCCTGCTTATTACACTATTACTTGCATGCATTGATAAATATATAAATAAATCCATGAATAAATATTGGATTGGAATTCAAATTATGTGGGAAAAAGACCACAGAATGTAATGACACTAGCTTTGATGGGCTGGTTCTGTCATTATACAAAAATAATTGCCAGCGGTGCCGGAGAAATGACCAATCAGAAGTGTTTAAGACGCACACTTACAGTACATTTTAAAAACACAAATGGGATAAATCCTACAAAAAAAAGTGACTTCCAGCTTCTGACCACCGTGAGAATTCTGTTCCTCTGTATATATTTTAGCACTCTATATGTCAGAAGTGAACACTCGTCGCGAGAACACAGAGCTTTCAGCACCAGCTGCACACCTGACACTACCACTGCTCACTCTTGGTTGTCTCTTTCCCATCTTGCCTGCATGTTCTGTTATGGGACAACAGAGAACTCACCAGTACATAGTAGTAAGCATACAATGCTGCCAGGTGGTGGATTACAAAAAACTTGTCTCCTATTGCTCTCCAATAGTAAAATATAAGCAGCAGATCTGAAAAACACAAAGGAAAAAAAGGCGAGAAGAGTCAGAACTCCTTTAAGGAATTAGAATTTGGCAGTTTTAATTTAGCATGTTCACACACAAAAATAAACTGCATGACTTAATACATTTAAAGAGTTACATAGAGTAACATGGGCTCATCTCACAATGACTCGGTTCTCAATGACTTTTAAAGCACCATAATAATCTCTATGGTCATTTTTAACCTTGTTTCAGAGAACTTCTTAAAGGGATGGTTTAACAAAAAAAAGAAAATTCTTACGTCGTTCCAATACTTCAGGAACACGAATGAAGATCTTTTTTTTCTTTTCTTTTTTTGATGAAATCTGAGGCCATTCTGTCCCTCCCTGACGGCTACTCAACTACCATTTTGACTCTTCAAAAAGTTCATAAAGAGGTTGTAAAACTAATCCAAATGAATTGAGCGGTTAAATCAAACCTTATTGTAAAGCGTTTCCAAAAACTGTTCTTGGGTCTTTCTCCATCAGCAACTGATTATTTAGTCACATTTCAGCTTATATGCATGAAATACATGGGAATAAGAAATATTTGAGAAACGTATAGTTATCGGAATCATCTAAAACCAGGTTAAAATGGCCAAAGAGACGGTGAAAATGTTGCTAGTGAGACATTTCCTTTGTGAAACTGGGCTGATCAACCACATAAATTGTCTATCAGAGCTATACAGTAATACCTTGAGATATAAGCGCCCCGACATATGAGTATTCTGAGATACGAGCAAGCCTTCAAGCAACTTTTGCTTTGAGATACAAGTAAATATTTGAGATACGAGCACACTTACAGATGCCGACGTTAGGTGTTGGAGCACTCGGAGCAGCTCAAGCCGACAGTAATTGCATATGATCTCCACTAGAGGGTCACCATGGCTTTACAGCGGGAGGTTACTGGGGGCGACGAGTGATTCAGGAGTATTATGCTGTGAGCAGCACGAGTTAAGTGTGTTCAATAAGAATAAATATGAGATTCTGAGGCAAAGAAGATTAAAATATTGGCGCAAGCGCAAAATATCGCGACAGTGCGGCGTCTGGAGCTGAGGTGTCGGAAGAGAGAGCACAAAAGCTTTTCCCATTGTTATTAGCACTAATAAGGGAGTTTTATTAGAGGGCCGGAACAGATTAATTTTTTTTCTGTTATTTCTCATGGGAAAAAAATAATTTGAGATACGAGCAATTCGAGTTACAAGCTCGGTCCTGGAATGGATCACGCTCGTATCTCAAGGTATAACTATATCATATCAGAAACTATGAAAAATAGGCAAGAACAAGAGGAAATCACATGCATTTTCAAATTAACAATCACCCAATTGTTCAACAAAATGATCCTGCATTTCTAGACATGATGCTCCTATCAAACAAAAACCCTCCACCTCCAAAATCAGCCATCTGCCGTAAGCTCTCACCAGATATGAGGTAGCCTGTAGTAATGCTCACGTTTATCTTCACCAGAGTAGGATCTCCCCTGTTGTGGTAAAGATGAGAACAAGGCACTGAGATTACTGCAAGACCATGTTACAACGGTTCCTAAAAGCATCCCGCTAGTGTGAAAAGAGCAGCGCTTTCCCAGCATGCAGTGTGACGGGTCAGTCTCGACGGCAGAGCGCTCACCATACGGGGTCCTGATTGACGGCCTCATCAAAGAACAGGATGTAGAGGCAGAAAAGGCCGACCAACAAGGCGTGGAGCGTGGACACAGTCCTGCAGAGACACACAAGGGAAATGTTTTAATCACACATGACAGCGGTGTTTATAGCGGATTGCTTCTCCCGTGGAACAATGTCAAGTTGAAACAATCGAAACGGAGCGATTGACTGCTGTCAGTCAACCAGACGCTGTGTGCCCTACATCTACAGATCTCCTTCAGCCGGCTGTTCTCTTGACAGCCTGCCGAAACGAGCAAATTATCGCTCCCTCGGTTTCTTTCTGCATACATAGACATTAGTCATTTTGAGTGACATCTTACAACCTGATCCAAGCAGGATCTCCAGATAAGACATTCAGCAGAGCGTCACTGCAAATCCACTGGCTAAATCTACTGGCTATTAGCTTTGACATTTATTGTAACCGTATGCATAATTGTGATTGTCCTGTAATGTGATACCCAAACAAATGATAGTTCTTCAATGAATCAAAGACCAGTTCTCTAAGTAATTCCTAAACAAATTAGTTTTAATGACTCAGCATTGTCCAATTCCTAAACGGTTTCTTTTATAGAGAATCAAAAGCATGCAGCGCATAAAAGGAGTCTTTTTAAAGATTCAAAACAATACAGTGCAACCAATGTAATCCGATTCTTGAGCAAAAGACTATTACAGAACGGACTGGTTCTTTTAAGTAAATTGAAAAACAAAGTGTAACCAGTTCTCTAAATGATTCCTTTTCAAATGACTCTTATGAGCGAATCAAAAACATATAGTGCAACAATACACTATATCAGTGCTTCTCAATTATTTTCTGTCACGCCCCCCTAGGAAGAGGTAAAAATTTGCACGCCCCCCTTCCCCCCATTTTGGAACTTCCGCCTTATTGTTTCCATGGCAACGCGTCATGCTTGTCACGTGACATACCGCAGTCACAAAAAGCGCTGTATAATAGATCATTCAAAATAGTCACCAAATTGTTGGCTCAACTTGTTGAAACCTAAAAAATCTTATGTGGTTGAAAACACTGAATTGTTGTGATAAATGACAAGCTCTGAGCGCGTCTTTTTTTGGATCAGTGCCAGATATCGCGTGAAAACACGTGTGAATTTAGCGGTTTATCACGTGACACATGAACACCGGTGTGATCGTACACGTCAAAGGATGAGGGGATTGTTATCTGAACTTCATATCTGCTGCTCTTGTTCAGTGCAAGAAAACCTACTCACTGAAAAAAGAAAAAAAAAAGAAGCATGTTCCCCACGGTCACGCACACCCCCTGGCATCGCTCCGCCCCACTATTTGAGAACCACTGCACTATATAGTGCAACTGAATGAATCCGTCTATTGAATTATTTTTATTTTTTTGGTTGTAAACCAGAAACACAGAGCAACCAGGTTCATCCAATTCCTAAAAAAAATGCTCAAAAAATATTTTGAGAAGGATATTTTTGGCAATTTAAACACCTATAGTGCAACCAGTTATGTTTAAAAGATTCCCAAAGTCCTAAACAAATTACTCTTATGAGCCAGTTCTTCTCAGTGAATCAAACCAGTTTAATGAAGAAGTCTTTTTAGTCTTTTAAAAAGTACAGTATTTTTACATGTATGCATTTGGCAGACGCTTTTATCCAAAGTAACTTACACTGCATTCAAGGCACACATTGACATTCTAATCAGTTCTTGCTTTCCCTGGGAAAAACAAAGCAATTCTTAAACGAATGACTCTAACGAAGCGGTTCTTTTTAGTGAATCAAATACATTCAGTGACTCTTGAGTTCTTTTCAAATGAATCAGAACTACCCAGCGCAACCAGGCTAGCATGATTCCTACACAATTCCTCTTATGAGCCGATACCATTTTGCACTTAAGAAGCACTGCATATCTACAGATATAACTGATTGTGAGAACACACACGTGCTTTGTTACCTTGAGTTCCACTCGATCTTCTGTTTGTGGGTGAGTTTGAGGAAGCCAGGGCTGATTCTGGACGACGCCCAGGGGCTCACGCTGTGAAAGAGCCACTGGAAGGTGCAAAAACTCACCACCGAGATGAGCAGGATCAGCTGGCTGAAGGGGTCCATGGCCACCCGACCCCACTGCAAGAAAAAGAGGACTGAAGTTGCTTTACAAATAGATTGAGAGCTCACAACGGAAAACTCAGTAAATGTTTAACAGACATGCCCTATGCCATTACTGTGTTAGTGAGAAGAAACAAATGAGGTGATATAAAGCCCATGTCTATCCCTCGCTCATAGGAAGTAAAACATCCCCTCACAGATTTTAGGTAAAGCATTATTGGTTGATGACATTAGCTGCCAGGTGTGACGTAAGAGTTTGATGACCATTACCAAAAATCCCTTGCCCAACCATCCCAGTTACACAACTGTAAACACTAACCAGCACAATAAAACGTAATAAATGATTATACCTACATAATCCTTGATGGTAGCAATGTAAACACACATTATACTGGGCTTGGATCTAAATGTCAACCTTCTCCTAAAAGGGAAATCATACGTCTGATGTTTAAAAACAATTAAAAAAAGAAACAGGCTCTTTTAGTCTGGCTCATTGTGCAGCAGAAAAACAAGTCTGTCCTCTTTGAAGCACATAAGGAAGCAGTGATCCATAATGATAATCCTTTGGCCAAAATAATCACAGCATTCCAGCTGGGTTTAGCAGGAGTAAATCGGCACAAAGAGCAAAAGACAGACTCTGCCTTTCATTCATGCTCACCTGAGCTATTCTCACTTCCTGTAACAAGCGTCTAATTTCTTCCATAAAGGGTCGCTCGTTGGGGAAAAAAGCCACAGGGTTAATGTTTAAATAGTGAGCCATAAATCAGCTTATGAAGTGCCTTAAAGTGTGTGTTAAACTGCTTGGAAAAATTAGATTTGCTCATTTGATCTATCTATATTCTAATGATTTTAAATGTATGTATTCACATGACATTATATTAACACTACGGTTTCCTTAGTACCTTAGTATGTGTGTGTGTGTTAAACTGCTTGGAAAAATGATATTTGCTCATTTGATCTAATATATTTATTCATATAACATTATATTAACACAACGGTTTCAAATTTTTGCTGAAAAATCCTGTGAAATAAACGGATATATAATACATAAGATATGCAAGTATGTCCTTGACAACTGGAAATGTCAAAATAGTCATGGAAGAAGCTTCGTTTTACAAGACATCTTCCACTGGCCGTCTAACATTTCCCGCTGATCTACTTTCATGACCTCTGGCCGATAATGGCTAATGGAAAACATGAACTGCACTTTTACCTAAGGCTACAAGTGTTCAAAGGACGATAGAGAAACACAAAACATGAACCCGCTGCACTGAGAGAGTAGTGAAAAGAGACTGACACAGATTTGAAGACCGTGAAACTGGAGTTTTGTGGCTTTTAGAGCATATTTACTAGCTTTGAGGTCAAGCTGCCAGTATAAACGTTTAGCAGAGATGCACGTTTAAAATGTACAGTCTTTCAAATATTAATGACTCATTCTGTTCTTGTTGGGGTGTTTTTATTAAAGGGGTCATGAACTCAGAAATAATTTCCTTGAGCGTTTGACATCATACTACGGTAGATTTTTTAAAACATTTTTATGCATTTGGCAGACGCTTTTATCCAAAGCGACTTGCATTGCATTCAAGGAACACATTGAATGAGTTCTTCGAACCCATGACCTTGGCGTTGTAAGCACCAATGCTCTACTGATTGAGCTACAGGAAAGTATAGAATATCCTGCAAGCTTCAGAACTGAAAAGTCCTAAAATAGCAAGCCCAGCAATGGTTTCATTGTTGAATGTACCCATTTATGACGTAATAGTACAACTAAAGATCGCCTCAGCAGAAGAAAATCAACACCTACATCATCATCGCAACCTTCAAATTGTTGGAGCTGTCAATCAAACAGCACAAGTTTATCCGTGAATCTCGTCAAAACTCCAGCATAATCAACGAATCTCTTATTTATATTGTGCTTGTAGTGTTCAATAGTAGTGCCACGATCAATAATGCCATAATCAACACTTTTCACGATTAGTTAACATTAACAGCTGTAATGGTAAAAACTAGCTAAACTTTGAGAGTTACACATGTAATACCAATCACATGATGATTGTTATCCAATCACAGCTGTGAACATGTGCCTTCAAACAGAGAGTTTAAATCAGAGGCTTAAATCAAGGTAGGAAAAATGCCTTTTATTTCTAAATTATGACCCTTTTTTTCCAACAGTGCCCAATTACACCAATCCAAATAAGGGTAGGGGAGCGCGGGGCACAAAGTAACGCGGGGTAAATAGTAACACAGACTTTTTAGATAGTTGCACGGTCTTAAATGTGACGTGCTAACGGGCTTTTCATCACACTGTTTGCACACGTCTTCTGGCCATCTTTCGAGAAATTTCAGCGAAATTTGGATGAGAACCACAGGAAAACCTCTTTTGAAAGCATGAAAAAAAAAATTGTTATAGTAGTTGTTTTTCGATTTTCAAAGAATGTGCGAAAGTATGTTAGTCTAATCTTATATTGTTATGATTACCATCTTCCTGGCTAAAAGATGGTACCATTTTGAAAGATGTGAAAAACACACAGTGGCTGCTAGCCGGTCCTGAAGTGAACACGACACCGCGGGGTTAGTTGTAACGCTGTGTTACAATTAAGCCATATTGAATAGGCTGCATCAATAATCATATATTTTGCATTGTATTAACCTATTAAAACGTTTTTCATGTCATTACATTGTTCAAAGCATAACAATGTAATAAATAAAATAAAATAAATACATTCCATTCATAAGTTATGCTTATAATCATTAAGACTCAACTTTTATTAAGAAATAAAAATAAGCCAATGAACACCCATTGGATAACATGGTGTTACAACGAGCCCCGCACACGGGGTAAGTTGTCACATTTCACTCCTTGCGCTTTTGGTGATACTGCGCAGAAACTGTAGGTCCGACGAACATCAAACCAATGCTCATTTGTAGGAGAGGCTTGTGTGTTGTTTGTATAAAAATATGGTTTGTCTAACCCTATTACTTTGTTCATTATTTGGCTAAAACCAAAAAGCGTTACGTTTGTCCCCGCGCTCCCCTATTCCAATGACACTGGGGGTGGGGGGATGTGGCGTTTTCTTAGCTGATTGGTAGTTCCACCCCAAACTAATGCCATTTGTTGCACCAACGTCTATGTTGGGTTAGTTAAGTAATTTAAAGGGGGCATTACCCACAGACAGTAAGAGCTTTTGAAACTTCTTTCTCAACTGTTTGCGTTTGAGGAAACTCGCCAAGATGGGTATTTTGATCGCAATTCTTTTACTGAGAACGGAGTTCCCTTTCATGTTTTTTCTGGGATGAACGCTTAAATTAGGAAAGCTTAAAACATATCCAACTGATAACGTTGTGGGACGATTAGCACTGGCCGGATCGGGACAGTGACAGTTCCATCAACTGGGCAGTCGATATCGGTTCATAAAATTGAGAATCAATTAATACTTTTAATTATCAATACTTACCTATCCCTAATTGCAACAATACAAAAGCCAGACAGAGTTATCCTTTAACTGCATAAGCATTTAAGAGGATCTATTCTAAACAATTGAGTCGATGGCAAGCGTCATTTCAGAACATGATCCAACAAATGTTTCATAATAAAAACGTGGTTAAACTGTGACATCAGCACATCTCCTCATGGGGTGATGGGAGTCAAAAATCACCCTGTAACTAAATTTAGATGTTCTTAATGTTGCAATAGGTTCCAATACACACGTTCACCCGGGGGGGTGGGGGTGAGTGTATTTAAAGCGCCTACACAGGTCGTGAAGGGCAGGCATCCAAAGAGGTCAGGAAGAAATGTAAGGCAATGGCTTTGACACAACAGGAAGTTTAGCAGTTTTCACACATAAACGTGTGATCGCACGTCTTCTGCGGTGTGTGCGTGAAAAAAAAAAACTGTAAAAGCATTCAGTCACAGATAGTAGATTAACATGCTTTTCATTCTGATGTACAGGTTTATCATGTGAGTGGAGAAATCACAGCATTGCTGGCGTGCTTTAATGCGCTGAGTAAATGAATCATATTTAAAGAGAAGCAGTGTCACCTTATGAATGAAAGATTAGTTGAGCAAAGCAAGGCTTATAGAGGAGCTGATGCATTCTTTAATAAAACCCATGAGAATCTGCAGAGCAAAAGCAAAAATCTACAAAGTCAAGCGGTAATAAGGGAATAGTACTGGAACAATAATTACAACATGTGGATTTTGGTTATAATAGACAATAAAAACAGCTTTGTGCCAGAAAATCACTCATTTCCTGGTACATAAAATTAACTTGTTTTTATTATTTCAGGATAAATGAGTAAAATATTATAATCATGGTTAATTTAAGTTATAATTATAGTCATGATTTAAAAAAATAAAATAAACCTTTTTTTAAATTTAAAAAAAATCTGTTTCTCTTGAAAACACGATACAGGAAATGTTTTACCATTGCCTGACGGTCGTACCATCTCAACCTTTGTAGAAAAAAATGGCATTTAAGTTTTTTTTTAAACAAAATAGGACTACAAATACTACATTTTTATGAATAAATACAATAATAAAAAATCTTTTCATTGGATATTTTCATACACACAACACGTGCAGCTCTCAAAACTGAAAGTAAACCCCCCAAAAAGCAGAATAAAAGACCCCAGATGAAAGTTTTTAGAAGTCAGAAACACGCTATTAGAAGGGGGAAAACACTTCCAGAATTTCTATGAATATTTTCATTACATAAATTGAAAGTGAATGGGTTTCCTAGTCAAAAACCTAAACAAAATGTTTCCCTTCACACTGACATGCATCTTCAGCGAAGAGTCGACAGTTTATTTAAATGTTAAACTCAGACTTTGGCCTTTAAATGTGATTTTAGTCTTCATTAGTCAATAAAGTCGGTCATGTAACTCTGGTGTGCTGCACTGAACCGCATTGCTTGTGTAACAAATGCACATCTATATTTTTGCTTACATGTGCATATTATGAAGACAGGCGCGAGTCAAACATACATCGACACCAACGCCAATAAACACTGGATTACATCTCTTAAATGTCTCAAAAAAGACTGCAATGGATGGAAACCGACATGCCTGCTTTCTTTAGGCCAAATCACACCGCAATGCTGGCTGAAAACACAACGCTTATGCAATAAAATATTGCTTAATGTCATGCAATACATGCATTACCGCATATGCTTACCTTTTATCAATCATCAATGGTGTCTGTTGGTTAGTTGTGCATGGTGTCTGAAAACATGGGATGATAAAAATCCGCGTTTTTTCGTCAATCAGACACATGCACGATTCTCCTCTCTCCACGGCGATATGAAATGCATGATTTCATATCAAACATAGAAATGGGAGGTCCTTATAATAATCTCGATCTACGATTCGTATAGGTTTTAGACGCGCGCGACGTTGAGAACATGTTGAGGATGATTATGTGAAACTGATGACGGCTGAATGCGATGGTGGTGAAAGGATCCAATTTCAGCTTCATTCTTAAAGAGATATTCACACAATGATACACTACCACTGTCTGCTGGTGAGACTTTTGATTCATCAGTGAGTCGAATCTTTTGAGTCAGATCAAAATGATTCATTCGGAGGCTGTTCTTGCCGGTTGCGTCCAGTAGGTGACGAGAAGTGAGTGACTGAATCATTTCCTCAACTGATTAGTTAAGAAAATATAGAGTCGTTCACAAAATATTAATATACGTTTTCTATGGAAGCTTGTTTCTGCCACACAATTATGAGTTATAACGTCAGAATGCGAGATATAAAGTCAGAATTGCGTCATATAAAATCACAATTGTGAGATATAATGTCCCAATTACGAGACAACAGTTAAGCTGATATAAAGGGACAATTACAAGTAATAAAGTCAGAATTACAAGATATAAAGTCAGAATTGAGTGATATAGTGACAATTGCGAGTAATAAAGTCAGAACTGCGAGTAATAAAGTCAGAATTACAAGATATAAAGTCAGAATTACAAGATATACAGTCAGAATTGTGTGATATAAAGTCAGAATTGCGTGATATAAAGTAGCATTTGCGAGTAATAAAGTCAGAATTACAAGACATAAAGTCAGAATTACAAGACATAAAGTCAGAATTACAAGATATAAAGTCAGAATTGCATAATATAAAGTGACAATTGCGAGTAATAAAGTCAGAACTGCAAGTATTAAAAGTCAGAATTACAAGATATAAAGTCAGAATTGCGTGATATAGTGACAATTGCGAGTGATAAAGTTGCAATTGTGTGACGGTAATACCATTGTCCTTTAATTCTATTAATAAGTGGGCCTAATTTTAAATTGAAAGAGTACCACATTCACCAAAATGTTGATAATCATCTAGAAAGATTTTATGCCATTTTTGTCCCACAAAGATAAAAATTGCTAGGTTAGAATTAGGTCCTATATTTAACTGACACAACATCCATCAGTGCTGTCCTCTAATAACCATTGTCATTATTAAGATATTTTTAGGACAGAATTACATGATATAAAGTGACAACTGCGAGTAATAAAGTCAGAATTACAAGATATAAAGTCAGAATTGTGTGATATAAAGTCAGAATTGCGTGATATAAAGTGACAATTGCAAGTAATAAAGTCAGAATTACAAGATATAAAGTCAGAATTGCGTGATATAAAGTCATAAAATAAGAAAATACCCTATGGTCACTTTTGGTGGCTTTGTACCCATGATCATTTCTCATCCTGTGCAAGCCACTTTGCAAAAGACTAAACTGAGAGCAATTTTCCTGGTACTTTTCACAAACTTGGATTATGATTTAACCTGAACTTTGGTACATACACACAATGTTCACATTATATTGACCAAACAAACAGGTGGGATGTTCAAATTCTGACCCCCTGCTGCTGTGGTGGTTAAACCAAATACCCTTTCAAGGAAAGTCTGTTCACTTGGCAGCCATATTTGCAATGCATTCTGACAGCTATATCTGGCATCCAAAATCAAAGGCCTATCTATTTGAATGGGGGAATCCTGAAAAACTGTCCCATAAGTGCTTATTTTTCAGGCTAGAAGAGCCCATGCACATGTGCAGGCAGCTGTAATGATGCAATGACTTTACCAATCAGCGATTGACTCTTTTATTTAGAAAGCGGGATGTTCTCCACCATATTATTTCTCCCAGTTTCCCAGTTTCTCCCATTGATGAGTAGTAGGAGTGAACCGTCTTTGTACATCTATAAACTAGGACAATCGGACAGCTCTTTCATCACAATTTGCTGAATGTTCTCAAGACACATGCCAAATTTGCATCACACATGTTCCTCAGGACAAAAGACAGATGCCAAATCATCTGGGCCGTACAAGGGAAGAGGACAATGCGATTCTGCATCTGAACAGGTGTCAAGAGGAAGTTGTACATGACACCAACACAAATAATGAAAATACAATTTCTTCTACTCACCACCAGAGAGCAGTCAGTCAATGTAGTGGTGTGACTGATTTTGAGCAGGAACTAGAATACAAGTACAGATTTAAAACAGCATTCTTACTTCCCACATTCAAAATAGAATATAATTCTGTATGCAGATTATTACAGTAATCATATTAACATAGAACATTTTATTTTCAGGTTGAATAAACATGTAATCAGATCTATCAATACAGTGACATTGATTTCCTGCATCTGTGTCACCCTCCCGGCCCCATGCGGAAAGGATTCCATTCTCCGAACCTTTTCCTGAGGAAATAGAGAGTGGGCTAACTTTGCACACATATACAGCACAAATGAAACAGGCCTGACTACAGGAATGTGATCCTGTAAAACCTTTGTTATGCTTTAATTTGTATTAATAGTCTCTGTCTGTCAGTACAACGTGACATTTCTAGATTCCCAGCTGCCTGAAGACATTTATGAGTGTCAAGTTAAATCTCTGGAATCAATTTTGGGGCCTCAGGAAGGAAATATGTAGGAGTGAATAGTGTTGCTGCATAAATCAGGCTCAATTTTATATTTTACTCATATATATATATGGGCATGTAAAAAATAAATATAATACATAATTATGTTAAGTAATATTGTAATTTAATGAAGAAGAGCACAATTACTTATTCCAGTGTGTGTGTGTGTGTGTGTGTGTGTGTGTGTGTGTGTGTGTGTGTGTGTGTGTGTGTGTGTGTGTGTGTGTGTGTGTGTGTGTGTGTGTGTGTGTGTGTGTGTGTGTGTGTGTGTGTGTGTGTGTGTGTGTGTGTGTGTGTGTGTGTGTGTGTGTGTGTGTGTGTGTGTGTAAATACAGCTCTCAGCTTCATTGGCCAAGTTAACATATCCAATTCCCATAAATATCTGCATGTGAAATAGATAATAGCAAACACTTATTTTCTGTTGATGCCAAAAACAAAAACAAGCAGGCTTAGCCTTTCTCACCATTCATGGAGAACACGACAGAGATCATTTTACCGACTTCACACGTCCGGGGAAACACATTGTCTGTCATGATGCCAATATTGCTGAATTAACGAAATCAGAGCAGGGAAGGGGGGTAATAAAGAAAGGCTTTGTCAGACCACGGCAAAAGTCAACATGCATAGGTATTTAAAATAAGACTACTAGATTAAATATTATAAACTAATTAAGAATAAATATAATACAATAGTAACAGACTTAGAACTAAATTCAAAAGAAAATGTGAATGGTACTGCCCATTGGCTACCACAATGCAAAAGGATTTGGCTGGTTGCCAGGGTGTTGCTATGCAGTCGCTAAAGGTGTGGATACAAGTTGTGCTGACAGAAACCGTTCTTGCAGGAAAGCGTGATCAACTTGCAAAGTCTGTATGGAGAAATATATCGCTCTCACGCGAAAATCCTTCTAGGTGAATTCCTGCTCAAGAAAACGAACCAAATAGCAGTAAATGCTGCAAAAAGATGTAGTAAACCGAAAAGTAGTAAACTGTACCTTAAAGGGATAGTTCGCCCAAAAATGAAAAATGCTTACCACAATTGATGTGTGAGTTGATGAATGTTTACATGTGAATAAGTCTCAATTAAATTGACTAAACCGGTCAATTCGTATGTAGTCACAATGTCTTTATGATCTATTTGAAGCGTCAAAGTGGTAGTTGCATAGCTGTCAATGGAGGGATAGCTAGCTCTCAGGTTTCTTTTAAAAAAATCTTAATTTGTCTTCTGCAGAAGAACGAAATTCTTAGGGGTTTGGAACGATTTGAGGGTGAGTAAATACTGACAGAATTTTCCTTTTTGGTACACTAAACCTTTGAATATGAACACCAAGTGAAAACCACTAACTAATCAAAATTAGATCTGTTCATTCATGACAACCTAAGAAAAAACTATTTGTTTAACCAGAGGAACATTCCTCCCTCAAAGGAGAACAGGCTCAAAGTTACATACATCCCACTGTTTGGATCAAGTCAGTCCAGCAATGAAAAAAAAAAACCATACTGATGTGTCTTTGAGACAAAGAGAGCAGTAGTTTATGCATTCATAGCAAGGTTATGTAATGTTCCAGAACCTTTGTGTTACTTAGACCAGGGAGGTCTGGACTCTCCGGCTGAATTCCTCTTTAATAAAGCCATTCGAAATGGCTCTCATGCAACAGACTGGACTCTTTGGCAAGATGCCAACCTGCCACCAAAAATAATACAGTAGGAAAGTCTGTTTTCCCTCCCAGTGGATTCACTGCCAAAGTGAACGGCGATTTCCTTTCTACCACTGTGTCGCAGATTTTGTTCACATGTGTGCTAGTCTTCCCTCTCGACATGCGAGGACATTCCTTCCTTGTTGGTGATTTATCCTAGAGTACTTTTATAGAAATTGAGAGCATGTCATAATCCCCAGGGCCAGAAATGCCTGTGTTGCTGTAAATCTAAAGTTAATGCATCTGCAAATGTGCTTCCATTGCTTTCAGATGACATCCACCAAATCATTACATCAAGAATCTTGAAAATCAAGAGCACCACGAGGAATGTGTGTTGTGTTGACACAAGAGCAGATATTGTTGTGTGCCCACGTTGGACAAAGCATTCACGTCGCTTCACAAAACTGAGATTAAACCAGTCATACGAATTACAGAGGAGTTCACTTATCTCGACTCACGGTTAACTCGGCAATCCTATTATGTCGACGTTTTTGAAGTGGAACCGCCAAACTCCCTATTTGTCTTAGCGTTTTCTTTTCGGTAATGTTGATTCTTTTATGTCGCCGAACCCTAATATCTCGAGCACAAAAGAGGGACAAATTTGCCACTTCACATGGTTATCTCGTGACTAATGATGCTACCTAGTTCACTGCGCATGCGCTGAGTTTGCGTTGCACGTCGCTCTGTCAGTGACGCTTCTCTCACAGTGGCAGCACTCTCTGAATTGAAAGCACATATCATTCTTACGCTTCTCAACGAGCAGCGAGTGCTGCCGTGGGTCCACCCCCATCCCAAAGCCTCATCTGCTTCTGTGTGCACATAAAGCACGCCTTCTCTGATTTTATTGGTTTTCTCAAATATTTTGACATTGGTCGGCAGCGAGCGGTTACCGACCAATGAGTATGAGGCTTGGATAAACACATACACCTGCTTCTGTTCTGACGTGAGCTCTGCTCAGCACCGCTGCGGATTGAAGAACGGATTGAAGGTTGTTAAAAGACGGGATGAAGCCGAATTTGTTGAGAAAGCACACAGGCAGAACGCAAGAAAGTATGCAATCTAGTACAGCGTGATGACCTCACGGATATTTTGTGACTGTTTACGCTGTGGGCGAAATTGTGTTTGCAATGTTGGAGAATATAATTAAAGGTTTGTATGGAGAATGGAAGGTGTTTTTTATTGTATACTGGTAAATCTCTGATGTTAGTTGGTGCACATGTGCCTTTTGTTGTTAGCAAACATATACAGTGTATGTACATTTTTTATAGCATGCCGATCGCTTCATCAAATAAATCGCCATATTGCCTGTTGGTTATCTCGACCATCGGTTATCTCGATGATTTTTTGCAAGCCCTGAGGCCGTCGACATAACTGAACTCCACTGTACTTTAATGACGTCTTTACTACCTTCATGAGGTTTGAAAGTGGTAGTTGCGTTGCTGTCAATGCGTTTATTTGGTAGCTTTTAACCAAAGCTACTTACATTGCATTCAAGGTACACATTGACAGTCTAATCAGTTCTTGCTTTCCCTGGGTATCGAACCCATAACCTGGGCGTTGCAAGCGGAAACAATCTACTGTTTACTTAAATGTGGCCTTCATTGTGCAGAAGCTGATGTCATAAACTTGCGGAATAGTTTACAGGTAGTCTAGAAAGTCGAAATGCTCTCACCGTTGTCTGCTTGGGCGTCAGTGCATTAAGTAAACTTTGGGTTTTATAAAGATAACATGATTCTCAACTCAAAACCAGCTGTTTTAGTTTAACGGGAGGTACTATAACAGAAACTCCTTCTAATTAATAACGAAAACCTTTGGCATGGCAACAAACAGCATGATTTTCCTTCTCTCCACTGTGAAAATATCCCTCCCTTTCAGAGTTAAATATGTGGGGGATAAATCGAGATGGCTAGAGGCCACTGGTTTGGCTTTGAAAGCAGAGGAATCAATACTGAACTCTTCGTTCTGAAAATCGTGTAGAGTCTGAGCGGCCAGAGAATGCGAGCGTTCTGCTAAAAAAATATCCACAGGCATGTGAGGAAGTCTCAGATGTCACGGACACATGGTTTCGGCTTGTATCCAGGGAAATTTAAACTGGGAGAGCTGCTATAAACCATCTGTGGTTCTCATTAAAGCCCACTTCTCAATCTCTCACCTACTATAATGATCGTAATAATGTGTAATATACGTTTAAATTGATGAAATGGTTTGGTTAAAAGAAAACTGAGGCACAGACAAAACATTTTCATGCATTCCTAGAGCAAATGCAGCTAGATTTGAGAAAAATGGGTGGCGTTTGATCAGCTTTTTTGCTTGAACCCATTTCATTTTGAGCCGGAGAGTCGCACAAACAAACATTCTTCGCCCACGTATTCTCACTGATCTTTCATCAGGCCTGTTTTGAATTCCATGGTGATCAGCAGTCACAATTCCTCCAAGCATGCTTGTCCGAGGATCAGTATCTTTGTCCTTCATCCTCTCCCCCCTCTGTTCATTCCAGGCTGAGAAACTGGGGTGATCTGCTAATGAACTCCAGGCTGTTTCCACTTCTTTTATCCTTTATTGTTTTTGGGTCCGCAACATGCCTCTCCACATCTTTCGACATAAAAAATCAATAGACGGCTACTTTTATCTCTGTGAAACATAACATTTAGCTAAGCTCATATCTTATGATATCTTGAATCACATTTTTTTTTGTGGATTTATAATCAGATACTATATTTTCATTATGCTGGTGTTTTGGATTGCTCTGCGAATGTTTTCTGATGTTTTTTGGATGGACTGCTCTCTGGTTGCAAAAGAGTTTTTAGTCTGTTGCTATGCGTATGCTTTCGTTCACAACACAGATTAAGGAACACAAATTAAGATATTTTTAATGAAATCTGATTGATTGATTGATAGATTGATTGATTTTCCTCCATTGACAGCTACACAACTACCATTCTGATGATTCAAAAAGTTCATAAAGAGATCATAAAACTAATCCATATGAATTGAGCAGTTTAGTCCATATTTTCTGAAGAGAGTCGATCACTTTATATGATGACCAGATTTAATTTAGGCATTTATTGACATATGAGCTTTTATCAACAAACATACAGTAGCTCAACCAAACCTCCTTGGAGCGCAACAACAAACCTCACGTTGAAGCTCAAACGTGCTGCGTAACAAGAGAATGAACCTTATTGGCTTGAACTTCCATTTGCCCCCAACTGATGTGCGAGTTCATGAATGTTTATATGTGAATAAAAGCCTAAACTCAATCTTTAGATCATATAAAATGACTGTGCTTCTTCAGAAAATCTGAACTAAACCACTCAAAGAATATGGATTAGTTTAAAGATCTCTTAATGAATTTTTTGAAGCCTCCGAGTCGCATTTGCATAGACTGTCAATGGAGACAGATTTCATCAAAAAGATCTTCATTTGTATTTCAAAGTTAAATGAAAGTCTAGGGTTTTGGATGCAGGAAGGTTTTGGACAATATGAGGGTGAGCAATCCATGACAATTTTCATTTATGGGTGAACTATCCCTTAAATGACTGAATTTTAAGTTTTGTGTGAACGAACTCTATCTTAGTATTAGGTTTTGTTTGAGCAATGATAATAGCAATTCTTGCTTTCGCAAACCATCTCATGACACACTCTGAAGCTTTGGGACATTTTTGACTGCACATGTTTTTGGCCTCAGGCTCCTCAAGAGCCAACAAAGTGGCATCGTTAGCAGTGTGACGCAGCATGCAAAAGCTGCAGCACTGGTTAAGTTCCCGTCTGCCTTTAAAGGCTTTCTGTGGTTGCTGCGGTAACAGTCTTTTTCGGACCTTCTCTATACTTGAGTGTTGCGTTTTTGTCCCGGATTCCACAGCCAGTGTAGCCGGTGTGAAAAAGATTTTAAAACTCATTTATTTGTTCAGATTTTTTCTACAATATTTGTGTAAATTAGTTTTATTTTGTTTAAAGTAATTGTTTTAATTTCATATTTTTGTAATAAGTGTGAATTATTGAACTTCACAAAATTTTGTTGTTTTTCTATTTTGTTTATAGTTTAAAAGTATGTTGGTTATGGGACTACTTTATTTGAGGAGGGATATCAGTGGCAATCGCGGGGGTTTTTCCAGGTGCGCGTCACCTGATAGTCTCAGTTTGTTACGAGACTGTGGACGCGCAGCATATGACTCTCTCTCGTCGAGTACTGGTACAGTGACAATTTGTTTCAATGTACATTAGCGAAGGATGTATACTGTCATTTTTTTTGTTAGTGGTGTTTAAAATGTATTATTCAATGTTTTTTTGAGCTAGTCGTTTTTGTTGTATGTTTAGTGTGTTCCAGAGAGAGAGAGAGACTTCATCTGATTGTTTATCTACACTGATGTCCATCTTTTTTTGTTACAGTAAAAAAAAAAAATCATCTGAAGTCAAGTGTTCGTGTGGTTTATGGGTGAAGACCGGTTCAAGTCCGTTACATAATTTGGTGCCGTGACCCGGATGCGCCAGATCTGCAGCAGCTGATCGCTGGGGATGGAGAATAGAAAATCACAACGCAGAAACCATCAGCCGAAGAGTCTTCATCATTGACGTTTGGGTAGAAGTGACTGGACATTGACAGCACTTGAACTTTCGTTTCACACACTACATTTGTATTTATTGGACTGAGTTCTATATTGTTTCGTTATTTTTATCTTGTGAAACAGAACATAACTACAGTGTAAATTAGTTTTTACATTTTCTTGATAGAAAATTTCTTTAGTACAATGGCCGAAGGGGGGTGGAGTGACGACCTGTTGACGCCACACATTGGTAGGGGTCGAGGTTTATTGGGGGTAGGTGAGCCTAAAGTTGGTAAACCGCGGGTGTTGGTTTATGATTCGTTAACCGGTTCTAATGCTCCTCGTAGTGATGAGTCACATAACCCGTTGTCTTCCACTCCTACCAACGATGGTTGTGTTACACAGCAGCTACGCGACATCATTGGTGAGCTTGGAAGTCAGATAGGTGACTCCATTGCCACACGGTTGTTAACCAGTCAGACATCAGCATTGCCTAGTCTTACTCCATTGACTGAACAACAGCCTTCTGTGACGCTGCCTTTGTCCCAGAGCCTTGATCTGTCAAAAGTGAATCTCGTAGTCAAAGCTGAAGTAAAGGAACCTCAAATGTTTAGAGGGGATGGTAGCGATAAGTGCACTATCCTTGAGTGGATCGAACAGATGGAGGTATATTTGTCCAAAAAGGGTTGCGACAAAGCCGTCAGTGTAGAGGAGATTTTGAGTCATCTTTGTGGCAGAGCAAAGAGTATTGTCAAGGTCAAACTGAAAAGTAGCCCAGCCACAGTATTCTGTCGTGAAGAAGTATATGAGGTTCTGCGGCGTTATTTTAGTGAAAGCCCTGGCTCGTGCCAACCGTTAGCCGATTTCTATGCAACACAGCCAAAACCTAATGAGCGCCCTGTTGACTACTGGGTCAGGTTAAATGAGGCAGCTGAGCTAGCAGATGCTCGTCTACAAAGATCTGGTGGAAAGATGGAAAATATGAGTTCGGAGATTGCATTGATGTTTATCAGGAACTGTCCTAATCCCGATCTTTCCAGTGTCTTTAGGTCCAAGCCCATGAGCAAATGGTCAGCTGGGGAGGTCCAGGAGGCCATTGATGAGTATGAGAGAGACTATAGACCTCGGAAGCCAGTTCAGTCTGTTCCTAGGGTTGCGGTGAATCAGGCCGTTGTTGCTGAAAACCCTGCTAGTGCTCGAGTAGTGGGAGAGAATGAAGGTATGGGCATTAACTCCGCATCATGTGCCGCCGTTCAGCATTCTAAAACAAGCGAAGCCACAGACCTGGGTACATTAGAGCGTGTGCTGAAAATGTTAGAAAGGGTGCTTGAGCGTACTACCGTACCTGTTTCAGAGTCGAGGCCTAGAACGTCACAGTGGTATCGATCCTCTTCATGTGGAGTCTGTGGAGACAGAGCTCACTCGACCCGCTCTCACTGTATGAGAGAGAAAAGATGCCTTGCTTGCTTAGAGATTGGGCATCAACGCAGGGAGTGTCATAAGGCTGCTGGCCAAGCCGTAGCCCAGACTGGTGACGATCAGGGAAACTAGGTCACTCACATCAAGGAGGGGACCATGTGGGTGTCTTAAGTCAGCCCCTCACCAGTGAAGATGATCCTATGGTCATCTATAGTAGCCATTGTCAGGCCGAATCAGGTGGCAGTGTCATTTTCCAGAACATTGCGAAATTGGAAAGAGCTGACAGCTTGTTTTATACAGATGTGTTGATGAATGATACGGTCACTTGCCAAGGCTTGTTAGACACTGGTTCTATGGCATGTACCATTAATGAAGAAACTGAGCAAAGGCTGCTGGATGCATGCGGGACACTTGAGTCTGAGCAGCCTCATGCCGACGTTTTGCTTGTCGGTTGTGGAGGTGTTCGGGTCAAGCCCAAGTGTATTCACCAGCTAAAGATATGTGTGTATGGACATTCGGTAATTGTGCCTACCTTGGTTGTACCCGGACAGAAAGATCAGTTAATCGTTGGTACCAATGTAATCAAGTTCGTTCTCAGTCAACTCAAGCAGTCGCAAAGTTATTGGCGTGTCATGAACCAGCCAAATTCTACAAGAGAACCAGAAATTCAACAGTTTTTGAGCATGCTGTCTGGACATAATAGATGGGAGGGTAGTAGTATTCCAACTGTCGTCGGTACTGTTAAGCTCACTCAAGCAGTCACACTTTTACCGCAACGCGAGCACCTTGTGTGGGGTAGGCTCCCGACAAGTTCCACTATTTCTGTGGGTAGCACTGTGCTAATCGAACCATCAAAAGCGCAACCCCATCAGAAAGGTGTTCTTGTTGGGCGTGTTATAGCCACATTGCCTGGTGACAGGTGGGTGCCGGTTAAGGTGATCAACCCGTCCAGTGAGCCTATCACTTTGAGGCGCAATGCTAAAATAGCAGAAGTATCTCCTGTTTTGGCTGTTGAAGATCTGGGTGCGCTATCTGAGCATGGTGATGGAGAGACCTTGAGTGTGCAGAGTCAGTCTGTCTCCTGTAGTGTAGATGCAGATAGTCCTATCTCTGATTTTCGCAGCACATTGCAGAAGCTTGGTCTTGGGGATCTTGATATTGATTCTTGCGAAGTAACTCCGTATTGGAAAAGCCAGATTTTGCAGTTGGTCCAGAAATATCAAGATGTGTTTTCTAAACACAAGCTAGATTGTGGTAAGGCCAAAGAGTTCATCCACAGGATCCACCTGTCGGACGCCAGACCATTCAGACTCCCGTACCGACGTGTTCCTCCGGCTCAGTACCAGACACTGAGAAAAGTGCTCTCAGAAATGGAAGAGCAAGAGATTATCCGTAAGTCTTGTAGTGAGTGGGCATCTCCGCTGGTCCTGGTATGGAAGAAAAGTGGTGATCTTCGCGTTTGTGTCGATTACCGCTGGCTTAATGCCAGGACCATCAAGGATGCGCACCCGTTGCCTCATCAAGCAGACTGCTTGGCGGCCCTGGGTGGGAACGCAATATTTAGTGTGATGGATCTTACCTCTGGCTTTTATAACATCGCAATGGCAGAGGATGACAAAAAGTTCACGGCTTTCACAACACCTATGGGTCTTTATGAGTTTAACCGCTTGCCGCAAGGGTTGTGCAATAGTCCCGCCAGTTTCATGCGTTTAATGACAAACATCTTTGGCGATCAAAATTTCCTGACGTTGCTTTGCTATTTGGATGACTTACTTGTGTACGCCCCAGACGAGAGTGAGGCCATCAAGAGACTTGAGACAGTATTCAGTAAGCTTAGAGAGCACGGGTTAAAGTTGGCTCCTAAAAAGTGCCATTTCCTCCAGCGGAGTGTGCGGTTCTTGGGCCACATCATTGATAGTTCAGGAGTAGCGACTGACCCAGACAAGGTCAGCGCTATTGAAGCGGTGATGGAGTGTGATTTGATGATGGATGATAGGGTGACCCCCTCCCAAAGAAAGATTAAATCGTTTCTAGGAATGGTGTTGTATTATCAGAGGTTTATCCAAAATTGCTCCACCATCGCAAAACCTCTGTTTACTTTGACAGCTGCAACAAGGGGCAAAAAGCCTTCGAGAAAGGGTGCTGCAACATTCAGGAAGTTGAGTCCTGGTGACTGGAAGGAGGAGCACAGTAGTGCCTTCCAGCAGCTAAAAGCTGCTCTGATGAATTCGGTGGTATTATCACATCCTGATTTTAGCCGTCCGTTTGTTTTGTCCACTGATGCGTCTATGGATGGGTTGGGCGCTGTGTTGTCTCAGGTTTCAGAGGGTGAGACTAGAGCTCGGCCGATTGCTTTTGCTAGCAAATCCCTTTCACGTGCTCAGACCAAATATCCCGCTCACCGTTTGGAGTTTTTGGCGTTAAAGTGGTCCGTTTGCGACAAATTCAGCCACTGGCTGAAAGGCCATGAGTTCGTTGTATGGACGGACAACAATCCGTTAACTTACATCCTCACGAAGCCTAAACTCGACGCGTGTGAGCAGAGATGGGTTTCCAAATTGGCACCCTACCGGTTTAGCATCAAATACATACCAGGTAGTAAGAATGTAGTGGCCGATGCTTTGAGTCGTCAACCCTTTATTCAGAACCGGGTCAGTCAGAGACTCCTGAATGAGCCTTATGGTTCTTTACTTGAGGAAGCAGAGCAGTTTGAGAAAGACACAGTGCAGGATGCGTTTAGACTTAGTGCTTGCATCCAGAGTGTGGAAGCAACAAGCAATTGTCTACTGTCCAGCGCTGAGGTCTCTGCGGTGTTAGAGGGTCACAGTGACTGGGAAGTAGGAGTTGAAGCAAGAGCGATCTCTTGTATCACTCAAGACACACAACAGTTGTCGCCTGCTGGGCAATGCCCACTACCTGTTTTCTCGTTAGAAGAACTTCGAGACCGGCAACAGAATGATCCTTGTTTGTCTAGGGTCCTCTTTTACATCCAGAGGGGCAAGAGAGCCACGCGTCGTGAGCGTGCTGGTGAGACATATAAGGTGCTCAGAGTATTAAAGCAGTGGGACAGGTTGAAGATACTAGATGGTGTCCTGTATCGTGCCAGCAAAGATAACGTGACTGGAAAGAAACGCTTACAGTATGTAGTTCCATCCTCTTTGGTCACACAGGTGATGACAGGCGTTCATGATGAAGCAGGGCACCAGGGTCAAAGTAGAACTCTGTATCTGGCAAGACAAAGATTCTTTTGGGTCGGGTTGGAGCGTGATGTTCGTGGGTACGTCAAATGTTGTAAGCGCTGCGTCGTCAGCAAAACACCCGAACCTGAAGGTAGAGCCCCGTTAGAGAGTGTGAAAACGTCTAGTCCAATGGAGTTAGTATGCATCGATTTTTGGACCGCAGAAAGCTCAAAAGGTCATAATGTAGATGTGTTGGTCGTAACTGATCACTTTTCCCGAATGGCTCACGCGTTCCCGTGTCGTAACCAGTCCGCAAAGCAGGTAGCGCAACAGTTGTGGGACCGGTATTTTTGTGTGTATGGGTTCCCTGATAGGATTCACTCGGATCAAGGAGCAAACTTTGAGAGCCAGCTGATCCGAGAATTGTTACAGGTCGCTGGAGTAAAAAAGTCCAGAACAACTGCTTACCATCCCATGGGGAATGGCAGCGTTGAACGTTTCAATAGAACATTGGGCAACATGATCCGAGCACTGCCGCCAAGGTCCAAAGAAAAGTGGTCACAGTTGCTACAGACACTGACTTTTGCATATAATTGTACTGCCCATGAGTCCACTGGTTACGCCCCATTCTACTTAATGTTTGGCAGAATCCCAAAGTTGCCAGTTGATGTGATGTTTGCAAATGTCGAGAGAGACTGCGATGTTGTTGATTACGACAAGTATGTGAAAAGGCTGAGAGACAACTTGAAAGAAGCTCTGACTGTTGCTCAGGGGAATGTTGATGCCAGTCAACAACGTCAAACTGAATTGTACAACAAAAGAACGAAGGGTTGTAGCATTGAGTTGGGTGATCAGGTTTTGCTGGCCAACAAAACCGAACGGGGAAAAAGGAAATTGGCAGACAAATGGGAGTCCACACCATATAAAGTGATGGCAGTGAACCCCCAGTGCCATATTTACCGTATACGTAACACCAAAACGGGTTTGGAGAAAACTGTTCATCGCAATTTGCTGTTACAAGCGAACTTCCTGCCACTTGGGTTGGAAGAACCAGATTTATGTGGGGATGATGGTGAATCAGTCATCAGCAGTAGGGATGTGTCCATGATTGCTGGTGAACCTACATCTGAGTTGTGTTCTTCGTCTGAACGAGTTGCGAGTTGGGTGGAGGATACTATAGCTTCTGATGGTTCTCAGCATGGATTATCTTGCAGATCTGATAGTATTGATTCACTGGATGTAGTCCCTGGGTCGTTGGAACAGGAACAATTGGTGTCAATTGATGGCTCTGTCAAGGAGAACAGCAATGTAAGTGGTCCAGATGGAAGACCTGATTTTGGTTCTTGCAGTTCGCTTTCTGATACAGTTCTCAGTGAAGAACATTGTGCTTCACCTACTAAAGTTGTTGAGCCACCGCCTGGAAAAGAGGAAACTAGAGTTCGAACCAGAGCGGGTAGAACAGTGAAACCAGTTAACAGACTGATCGAGAGTATGACTCAATCCATAAAAATTTTGAATCCGGTTGGTGAAGTTGTAAGATCTTTATTGAGATAAAAATGTATTGTACAAGAGAGGATTTTTGGTTTCTAGTTTAAATTGTAGAATTGAACATCTTTGAGTTAATACACTACTGCATGTATTTGTTCCAGACAAGAGATGAGTTCATCTGTTGAAGAGTGTTTAAGGCACCTTTTGCGAGTGACTATAATAGGCCTGATCAACCTGCTGTAGTTACTTTCCCTGCTAGTGGGAAACATATTTTGTTGCACAATATTCTGGATAATAGTTGGTCTGATTAAGTGTATCCTATCCCTGTAATGGACAAAATTTGTGGAGTTCAGGGGGGAGAATGTAGCCGGTGTGAAAAAGATTTTAAAACTCATTTATTTGTTCAGATTTTTTCTACAATATTTGTGTAAATTAGTTTTATTTTGTTTAAAGTAATTGTTTTAATTTCATATTTTTGTAATAAGTGTGAATTATTGAACTTCACAAAATTTTGTTGTTTTTCTATTTTGTTTATAGTTTAAAAGTATGTTGGTTATGGGACTACTTTATTTGAGGAGGGATATCAGTGGCAATCGCGGGGGTTTTTCCAGGTGCGCGTCACCTGATAGTCTCAGTTTGTTACGAGACTGTGGACGCGCAGCATATGACTCTCTCTCGTCGAGTACTGGTACAGTGACAATTTGTTTCAATGTACATTAGCGAAGGATGTATACTGTCATTTTTTTGTTAGTGGTGTTTAAAATGTATTATTCAATGTTTTTTTGAGCTAGTCGTTTTTGTTGTATGTTTAGTGTGTTCCAGAGAGAGAGAGACTTCATCTGATTGTTTATCTACACTGATGTCCATCTTTTTTTGTTACAGGTATGTTTAAAATAATTCTGTTTAGAATGAAGAGATTATTTGGGTTGTCGATTTAATGTGCAGCTTATTATGGGAGCGAGAGTGTGATGCACGTGTAGTATGCGACGCACGTGGTGCGGCCTGTATCTCGCCATACACATGTGGTACAGTGGTAATAACTATTTAATCTTTATTTGATTTGTTATTTGTAATAATAAGAGTATATATAGTTAATATCATCGTTATAACATAATAGTAAACACTATAAGTAACATATGTCGGTGATGTTAGGTTGAATACTATATATACTTGTAATATATGTATTTTATATACTATTGTATTGTATTAGTAATTGTCTAATGTACATTTTATAGAATAAGAAACGTTATATTTATGTTTTTGTTATTAATGTTTCTATTTTATTTTCTGGTTGTTTTTTTGATTAAATGTACTGATAGTCTCAGTTTGTTACGAGACTGTGGACGCGCAGCATATGACTCTCTCTCGTCGAGTACTGTGTGTTCCAGAGAGAGAGAGAGACTTCATCTGATTGTTTATCTACACTGATGTCCATCTTTTTTTGTTACAGTAAAAAAAAAAAATCATCTGAAGTCAAGTGTTCGTGTGGTTTATGGGTGAAGACCGGTTCAAGTCCGTTACACCAGCACAAAGCTCTGATTATGCCAGAGTAACTTAGTCGGGAGGGGCAGGGGGCAGAACATGAGTGAATGCCATTGGTTTCTCATGAAACCCGATTGGTTGCTCGGTCAGTGTCCTCTACGCACGGTAATACCTTTATGTTCTCCTCCCCTCATGTGGACCCACTTACTTACACAATAGCCGTTTAACCAACACCCAGATTTAGCACTAGCACGTTACTTAAATTAGTAAACTCAGTTAATTTATAACTGCAACCACGAGTGCTTTTCTGATGAATTGAAGAGTATTTGTACATATTTTTAGCCTTTCATTGGCCCAAATCACTATGGAAACAGAATAATGTTTTGCATTGTTACATATCTCAGAAAAACCCAGAATACAACTTGCAACTCTAACATGTTATTTTCTGCACTTATAAATCCTCTTTAGCTCTCAATTCAAACCTGCAGCCTCAACCCAGCTCAGACCAGTTCAATACTTCTGGAATGTTCCATCATTTCGCCACTTTACCATTCCGTTGTGTTTCGGCTGACATTGGATGAGAATGGAATAAGGTCACAGCATAGGAAGTGTAATTCAATTCAGTGGTGCACTACTTGTTCCAAATCCCTCCATGGACGTCGGCTGAACTCGGGAAAGTCATCAAGTGCAGAATTTCATTCAATTGATTATGCTGGCTTGACAAAGTAACATGCTAATCATGCTAGCAACATGCTATGTCAAGCTAACAGCGTGTTAGTACATGTGAGCAATGTGCTAATTCATGATAGCAACAGAAAATGTTTTCAGTTATTAATTTAAAATCTAAAATCGGTAAGAATATAACGTTTGAATGCAAAAAGTGCAGTAGTTCCACAAACTGCTGCACAGACTTGCTCTACTTTGGATTCTGGGTTTCACCGCTTTGTGTGGTTATATAACCGTTTCCAGAAACTCTGGGCTATCGACACGAGGAGCAGCTTCCAAAGGCCTCTGAGGCTAGCCTCAAAAACACAAGATTTATGGCTCCGCTGTGATATTCGGGCAGAGTCAGCGCACATCTGAGGCTCTGTGCCACTTCAATTCACCCTAATAAAAGATACAAGAGCAAAGAACCAAATAACAAAATAAGGACCGTTTCAGAAACCACTCTCAGTTTTACAAAGCAACAGCAAAGAAGAACTGACTACTAGGAAGAAATGTGCCGTTTAATCCAGATAAAACCAAAATCAATTAGGATTTATAGATTATCAAGCAGCTATTTTTAAATGTAAATGCAATAATGGTCTGAACAATAGACATACGTGGAGAACAAAGACATTCAATACTTTATTTATAACATAAAATGTATTCATAAAAGAACCATATAACAAGGTTTATAATGAAAAGCAGGGCAATAAATACAAAGGAAAAGTTTTTTCCGATATGGCACAAAAAAAACTAAGCAATAGCGGAATGTTTTTGGTCGTCCGGTCAGCTAATCTTTAAAACTCTAACATTTTTAGATTGTAAAAATTTCCAGGCATATGGAATTCTAAAAGGAATGACTTAGGAAGGAATGTCTTCGGAAGGCTTTCGGTCCATAGCAGTCTGTGTTGGTGCAGAGCGGGATTTCAATGGTGGATTAGCTTTAAAACTAGCGATACTGATTTTCTCTGTGATGCAAGGCCAAACAAACCTTAAGATACAAGAATAAAACAAAGAAACAAACTGCAAAACTAGAAAATTCTCTTTACAGTTCACCATTCCTCATAAAAAACACTTTAAAAATTATAAAAGATCAGTTTTACTGTTGTTAATGTGCGGTCACATTAGCGATATTTTAGCGAAATTTTGCGGGCAAAAAAGGGTCTATTATCTCCTTTCAATAGCGTAGCGATATATAAAGCACTGCTTAAACAGAACTCACTCTCAAACCAAGCAGCTCAAACATAATTTGCATGGGGAACTTTTTTCCTCTCATACAACTCTCCCGATTGAGTGAATTCCTTCTGGAATGACTTAATTTCACCCGAAAAATTTCACCTGAGCTCTGGTACATGTGACCGCACATCTAGGATGGCAGATTTGAGATATCTGCTCACTCGCAATCATTTTACCCAAACACATGCGCTGGGAGGGGAAGGGTAACTGTGAGAAGAAAAAGGCATCGCAAAAAACTTGCTCTGTTGATATGCTGTTTGTTGTGTTAATACTGCTTTGACTAACAGCGCAGCAGAGTCCTCTAGTAGTTGATGCCCTGGTCGTTGTAGTGCCCTCTGTACTCATCGTGGTACTCGCCCTGGTACTCCTCCTCCTGATATTCAGCCTGATAGTCACTATCACTGATTTCTGAGCCATTCGTGCCTGTGCCCTGGCTGCCATTAGCGTGGATCATGGGCTCCGTGGGGGTGGCACAATACTTGGGGTCGTAAACCTGCCGTCCCAGCCCGTACACGCTCATGCCCTTCTGAGATGCCACCTTATTGGTTCCCATTTGCAATGAGATAGTGGAGTTGTCCAATGGTTGCAGAGCTGCCTTCTGGTCATAGATGTCCCTCCTGGTGCCTGGGGCAGACATACCAGCCTAGAGAGAGACCGACACAAGAGAAGTTGATGACTTGACATTTTTGTAATGTATTGTTGTTACAAGTCTGTCTTTGGGTGTACCTGGCTTGCTCCTTTATTGGTGCCCATTTGCAAGCTGATGGTTGTCTGGTCATAGGGTTTCTCTGTCTGTGTCTTAGGGTCGTAAAGATGTCTCCTGGTCCCGTAGGCAGTCATACCAGCCTGGCTTGCGCATTTGTTGGTTCCCATCTAAAATGAAAGTCAAACACAGTTAAAAAAGTGCTTCAAAAATCACCTGTAGATGAATCAACCTTAATCTTTATTAACTGATCTGCACTGATATGTGTTAAGCTGTTTGGTTCTCGATTTAGTTTGTAATTTAAAGGTTTTAGGTTCAACCAACAATGGGTAATCAATAGCAGCTTTTCCACCTTCGGCTGAATAATCCTATGAATGGTAAGGAACGGTTCCAGTTCTACTTCCACTTGAGACTGGTATGGCATGTCATCATTACAAACCGCCTGGAGTTCTCCGGCAGTCATATCACCCTGTAGCTCAAGACTGGTTGCCCACTGAATCTAAGCAGGGTTGAGCCTGGTAAGTACCTGGATGGGAGACCTCCTGGGAAAAACTAGGTCGCTGCTGGAAGAGGTGTTAGGAGGCCAGCAGGGAATTGGTCTGTGTGGGTCCTAATGCCCCAGTATAGTGAAGGGGACACTGTACTGCAACAAGCAACGTCTTTCGGATGAGACATTAAACCGAGGTCCTGACTCTCTGTGGTCATTAAAAATCCCAGGATGTCCTTTGCAAGAGTAGGGGTTTAACCCCGGCATCCTGGCCAGATTTGCCCATTGGCCTTGGTCCATCATGGCCTCCTAATCCCCCCCATGCTCTAATTGGCTTCGTTGCTCCGTCGCCTCTCCACCAATAAGCTGGTGTGTGGTGAGCGTTCTGGTGCAATATGGCTGCCGTCGCATCATCCAGATGGATGCTACACATTGGTGGTGGTTGAGGAGATTCCCCCCCCTACTATGTAAAGCGCTTTGAGCTCTGGAAAAGCGCTATATAAATGTAACGATTCTTCTTCTTCTCAGCACAGTAGGCTAAAGGTGCTGAGTCATGCTGGTAGAATTTGTGTAGTAACATCGCATCAGGATTGGATTCGTCCATTGCCTGACTTGTCTCTCTGTTGCTGAGCTATTTGAGCAACATAAACCCAAGTTAATAATAAAATTAAAAGAAATATCCGATCATCCTCCATAATGTGGCCGCGACTCCAAAGAGCTGCATTATCAGTGGAAAATAAAACCATATCTGTGCCAGCTGGCCCTAATCGGCAAGGAATGGAACGGTTTGGCCCAGCGGTGGAAAAGTGGATCATGACCTATCACTATTGTGGCCTTGAGTAGCTGCCTAACCGAAGGTTATTCCAGTGGCTTTGGATAAATGAGTAATTCATAATACATCTTCCCTTCTTGCCTTGTCACAAATGAAATGAGGTAACGCTGCGGCTTCCTTTAAAAACAATGATATGCACCCAGAAACATTAAGGGGCATTCCAGGAAAAGTGTCTATAACCTGAAGTCCGATGACACACTGTCCAGCCTTCATTTTCTCCTCATCAAAATGTCTCTGCTGTTTGTCTGCGTATTTCACACCAATGTCAACATTTGTTTCCATGCCTTTGGTCTTTGCCTGTTGAAAAAGCAAAATTTAAGATGTCAATTTCTGGGTTTTACAGAATATTCAACAAGACTTAAGACAAGACTCAAGTTTAGCAGAACTTAAGGACTAGTAGACGTACCATACTGGCCAAAGCGAGAAGTGTGGTCTGGACTTGAGTCATGTTCCCGTTTTCGAAGAGGTCGTTGGCTTCAAAGATGTCATTGGGCTTCACCCCATAGGCTAGGATGGCTTTGATGAAATTCCCAAGGTTCTCTAGCTGAGGGAGCAATGGTAACAGTAAGGGTATGTTTTTCAGTAATATCATAGGTTACCTCACTTTCAGATAAAAGAGTTAGAGATGAATCAAAGACTGCATGAATGGGTCCATTTATTCTTACAGATTCTTCAGAGCTTTTATACTATAGGGTCTATCTGCAGTTGTTAGGAGCTTTTTCTTCATGCATCATGTTTTCTCAGCTGCATGTAGTAGTATTTGCAAATTATTTGATTTGATCACTGTATTGTAAGACATTTTGGAAGAAAAGTGCTTCTAACTTTTCAAAGACCTCAAGAGTCTCTGAGACATTTACCTTATGCCAGTTTAACTGTGTATGGTTTATTTTCTTTATCGATCCAGGCTGAAGCTTGTTTATCAATCTGAAAAGATACAAAAGCAGAATCATTTCAATTCATTTACTTTTCATAAGCATCACACATATAACCATCTTCTATGTGCACAATAAAGGTCAAGGGTGTAATTTTGGCATCACCAAATTGAATTAAGAATATAATGATTTTTCCAAATACAATTGGTCACTTAATCAGATTGAAATGTCATTACATCTGGCACGGACGCTCAAACAAGCAATCTCATCTTGCCTAACAAAGCTGTTGTTCAGTAGGTTTAGATCAGACAATTGGTCTCCCATTCTGACCAGCTGAAAAGTGCCCAAAACCATTCTAAAAACTGACCAACTAGGAGAAAAGCCAAGACCAGCAAACTAGTTTAAACTATTTTTTTCAGCAGGGAAACCTTGCCCACATGACCAAGTATGTTTATGTTTATAAACTCACTCGCACAGTATGACACCATCCTTCAGGCCTTTCTGAAAGCTGTCTCCGATCGGCATACCGGTCACCTCCTCGATCCAGAAACGAAGCTCCTCCTCTTTCTGTAGGTCATATTTCTGTGCGATCTGTGAGGGGAAATAACCCAATCAGTGAGTCGGACAGTACAAGCCAGTCAGTTATGAGTCAAACCGGCTCTGTGGGATCATAGGTATGTGTCCAGTATAATCTCCCTTTAGATTCTATGATTATACGTCAGCATGCAAGCTTATCTCAACTACTGTAACGTCAAAACACTGCTGATCCTTGCACATAACATGTTTGACTTCAAAACACATGACACAGGACCAAAACAGCAGTTTGAAACTTTAAAAACACCTCTGCATTTGAAAAATCATCAAATGCAGCTTAATTAAATCAGATTGCCAATAAAACTCTTTTCTGGCTTTGTTTGTATTTTTCCTTTAGGAGTAGAACCGTTTGCCTTTAAAGCATGCGATGTAACGCCGTCATGTGATTCCACCAGCAACAGAGCATAAAATCCCCACAAAGAGCCGCCACATAAATCAATTCTAGCCATTTCGCTCTTTCAGGACTGACTTTTCTGACTGTAAATAGCACTGTTGACCTGCTGACATTGAAAAATGTGCTCAGAACGGACAACTATGACTAAAAACAGAACAAACTAGATCTTTAAAAAATGCCTGAATGAAATGTGAGTTGTTTGCCAGTGCAAAAGTATGCTACAGCATTTGCTATGGTATTCAGAGGGGGTTTTAGTGCATTGCTATGGGGTTGCTAGGCGCCTACTAGGTAATTGCTTATTGGTCAAAAGAGCCCATCCTAGTTTCAGTGATATTCTGGTCATTCAGTGGATTCTTAGTTTAGTTAGTGCTAAAACTTACTTTGTTGCACAGTAGGCAATAAAGTCTTAGAAAATTAATAGTACACATCTACTAAACAAGCTGCAATATTTTGAGACATCAAGGTTTAACAGTAGGGTTTAGTAAGTGGTTTATTCAAATAGCTAACCCCGAGTTTGAGTAACAGTAAAAGCAAACCATGCACTTCTAATTAATACAGACCCTCAAAAGTATGTTTCTCTTCATGCAAGCTTCATGCAAGCTAAACGCTACTTCAGCTTCAAGTGCAAACCTTCCAAACAGTCTACATTAATTTTTATTCTGTTAATAAACAAAGGGGCATTAAATGCGTTTGTTTCAATACTTACAGCAAGATTAAACTCATTTAAAGCACCTAATATTTAGGTTCCAGAAAATGGCTTTTATCACAGAGGCTCCATTTCAAGATCAGTGCTCAGGGTCAGACTGTACAAAGACAAGGCTAAATGTGGTCATTAAGATTGATCATGAGGGAAAGGGACAAAGAGAAATACAGTTCAAGGAAAAAGGGTGGAGAAGATATTGTCAGCTGTAGGCATTGGACAGAGGCTCCTGGAGATGTCTCACTATACAGTCAAAACATGATAAGAGCTTTCCTCATATCCTTCAAGAAGCGCTCTGCTATCTCAGACCTTATTTCCAGCACTAACACAGTCCTAACCCTTCAGATTTTACACAGAAACTCCTCCTTGGTCCACTTAGTTCTTACTTTTTGTTTAAGGTTTTATGCAAATATCAAGACCTTCCTTTCCTTCTGAAAACAACCCATAAAATAATTTGTCAGGTAACATACGTATGTGCTTCATTTATACTTCTATTCAAAAGGTTGGGGTTAGTAGTTAAAACATTTTTTTTTTTTTGAAAGTTACTCATCCTCCCCAATATTACAATATGTGAATACATTTTAAAATGTAATTTATTCCTGTGATCAACGCTGAAATTTCGGCATCTTTACTCCAGTCTTCAGTGTCACATGATCCTTCAGAAATCCTTCTAATATGATGATTTAGTTCAAGAAATATTTATTATTACTATCCATGTTGAAAACAGTTCTGCTGCTTCATATTTTTGTGGAAACCATTATACATTTTTCAGGATTTTTTGATTGATAGAACAGCATTTATTTGTCATAGAATTTTCTAATAAAGGAACACTTAATCATAAAAGTATAACACCAAGTCAATTTAACTTCAGGGATATAAATCTGTCCCATTAGGAAGCATCAGTGATTGTGAATCAGTTTCACCTGCTTTGGTGCAAATGAAAGTGATAACAGGTGCACTGGAGAGGCAACAGCAAGACAACGCACAAAAAAAAAAAAAAAGAGATTTTGTAGATAGTGGCCTTAGGCCACGTCCACACGAAGCCGGTGCATTCCCTATCCGATCATTTTTTTTCTTCGTTCTAAAAAGAAATTCCGTAAACACGGCGTCGTCTCAAGAAATATCAGCGTACACACGAAACCACTACACAAACGGTGTAGTGTATATGCCAGACCAGCATGGGGCGCTGTAATTCTGCCACAGATATACACTATACACGGAGAAGAAGACTTTGAGCATGCGTATAACCTTGCGCGCTGTATACGAACCAAGAAGACGAAGATGGCGAACGCAACAACTTCAAGAGCAAGAGTGGAGTCTTTCGTATGGACTGACAACGAAGTCGAACTACTACTTAGAGTCACATTTTTAGAGCCACAATTGCATAGAAGCAGTAGATTTTGCTGTAATAAAGCTAGTAGGCTTAGTAGCTTCTGCAGCACGAACACAATCAGGTACTCCGCCATTATTGTTGTTGTAGTTACGTGTGATGCAGCCGACACGTGATGTGATGACATCATCGTTTCACGAAATATACGGATTGGCTGTACACACGAAACCGCAAGGGTGTCGTTTTCAGATTTATCCACTTTAGGACCCGGTTTCTCTTTCCCAAAACGCTGGATCCGTGTGAACGAAACGGCAATACGATAAAAAATTTATACGTATACAGTGATACCGTATACTCCGTGTGGACGGGCCCTTAGACAATTGTTCACTCCTTATTCCTCCTGACTGATTTGTCTTTAGTTTTGTGTTTTGTTTGGGTCCTTGTGACTGTCTGTAGCATGAGGGAGTTCTTGCAACCCAATCAGGTTACACAAGCAGTCCTGCTCCTCCAAACCAAAGAGGCTTGGTTTGTCTCCCTGCACAGTTTCAAGAGCATAGAGGAGATACCAAGAAACAGGCCGTTACACGAGGAGAGCTGGTTATGAAAGACTTCTGTTGGCAGTTCCTGGACGACGAAAGCATTGATGCCATTGACTTGCCCTCACGTTCCCTAGACCTGAATCCAATTGAGAACCTCTGGGACATTACGTATCGGGGCATCAGAAGCCGCCAAGTAGCAGCACAGACTGTACAGGAGCACAATGATGCCCTGATCCAGGTATTGGTGGAGATCCCCCAGGAGCATGTCCAGACGTTGTTGCGAGTGCATACAGCCACGCGGGGGCCATAAACTCTGCTGACTTGCATGAAGTTCATCACAGCAACTCATAATGTAAGTTGGACAAGCCTGTAACTCAAGTTACAGTTTTTACATTGACTTTTGGTATGATTTTGAATCCAGCTTTCAGTGTATGATTTTGGTTTTTCATACAGTTAGCATTGGTTTGGTTTCCATTAGTTGTCAAGATTTCCAAACTGAATATTTCATTTATTGATAGCCAATGTGTGATTTAAGTGTGTACTTAATTGTTTTGAAAACTGTATTTATTTCCAAGTAAACTATATTTATATGAACTTTACTCTAACAAGTCATTTTAAGGTTGAAATCAGGAAGGGAAGCAATTTCACAGTTTAAGTGGCACTATGGTAAAACCAGGTTTTAAACATAATATGGTATTAGCAAGCTGCAACGCTTGCAAAGAGTCCTAGTAAGCGTAAAGCACTGACAGTAACGGTTACCCAGATGAGCCTGTGTTATGGGTTTTTACAGGTTGTTATTGGAGAATAACATATTACTGGATGGCACAATTGATCAGAATCATTTATTCCACAGAGCTGTGTAATAATGTCATTTAAACACTATGGTATTTGATCACGATACTAATTTCGAATCACAAAATTTCTGAAAGAGGTCAAGTCTCAAAATGTACCTAGAATCAAGAAGTGATTACAGTATGATACAATAATGTTTCAGCTCTAGACTCTTAAAGTATGCCAACAACTGTCTCATTTGTGCCTATTTTTATTTCTCCTGAGGGATTTAAAGATATAGCTTGGGGCCCATAAACTTCCAAAGAAGGTCTGAAGATCAATCAGACATCCTCCCACACTAAAGCCCAGTCGTCAGAATGTGAGACCACTAGGAAAAAATGGTGTGTGGGGTGTTGTGGCAGTTCCCTTGTGCAATTTGAGGTCAGCCGAGATGACTTTTCTCCTATAATGACAGACAAAAGCTAAATCGTACATAGTCTCTCATCTTTGAAGAACTGCAGAACTATTGGCACTGGATGATTTCAGATGTAGTGGGAGACAAAGAACGTTATATCTCTGATATAATGAGCCATTGACTGGGGTGATTTATACTAGACATGAATCGGAAAATCAAAACTGACAAAAGGAGGGGAAAGAACAGAAAAGCTCCACAGGGAGACTGTGGAAAGATTGGAGAACTATGTGCCTGTCTTGTCCTTCCTTCCAGTCCACTGGGAAACCAGCCAGTGGTAGAAAAAACCCCCGAAGAAATTGTGGAAAAGTGACCCTTGATTGAGATGTTGGAGGCTTTTGCAGAAGAAGAACATTCTGGAAGGTTGTGGGCTGATCCCAATGGAGTCCGACCTCTAGCTCTCCTCCCCCACTCATAATTCTGAGAGCTTACTGATGACGGCACAAAAGCAGAGCAAACATCTGACAAAAAAGGTCAGGGAGTAAAAGGGCTCTCAATGTGACACGATCAATTCAACAAACAGTCCCTCAGAGATCGATAAAACAGTGATGAAAATGAGGAGGGGTGACCTTTTCACCTTGAGTTTTTAGGCTAAAGAGACATACAAACAAAGAAATATGCAAACAAAATCCCAGTTAAAAGAATAAAATAAGCATAGCTTCTATTATCAAAGTCAGTTTACAGAATGATTAAGAATTCGGCAAACGTAACTTTCCAAAAACAAACTTGTTAAACAAAGGAACACTCTTAACCTTCTTCTCTGACTATTATCGAGTATTGTGCTGAAATCAAACATGAGCAACTAGTTCCGCCAGTATTAGGCAATATTTAACCATGCGCTCTGGAAAAACCCAGTCGAACAGACAACATGGAATGATTTTCTGTACTATAACTGTGAATTGAACTTGTTTTTCAGATTTGAAAAAGAGCTGTTTTGTGTTGAAAATGTGTGTAATATTAACATTCACCAATTCTAAGGTTGCCAGGTTTATGTAACAAAACCAGACCAATTGCTATCCAAAACCCGACCAATCACATCCTAACCTAGCCCCATCTCTTTTTTGGGGGGGGGGGGGGGGGGGGGGGTGGGGGGGGTTATGATGATGATGATGGGGGTATGATGTCTCTGGTATGATGATAGTAGAAGTAATAATTCCCTTCGGGGAGGGGAAACAATATAAAAGCAGCCCAATTCCTTGGGGCAACCACAGACACTAGTGGTTGTTTGGGTGTTGCTAGGTGACTCCTGGGTGTTCTGACTGGTTGCTAAGTGGTTACTTCAATCTAAAGAGCCTAAAACTTTGATATGATATGAAGAACGTGTATGTAATATTCAGAAGTGTGTTGCTAGAACGTTTTGATTGATTTCTAAAGCATTGCTAGGTGAATGCTAGGTGTTGATAAGTGATTGCTAAGGTGTTCAGAGTGGTTGCTAGGTAATTGCTAGAGTTGAGTGTAAAGCTGCACGATTAATCATTAAAACACCCACTTGATCTCTTTTCCAAATGACAACATTTTGCCTGTGTCTTAAAATCACACCATAGCATCCAGATCTGCATCGGCGCTGCCGCTGAGCCAGAAAGCAGTTGTCATGTACAGGTATAAAACAGCTTCACAAACAAATTCTCAACAACATAGTATGTTTATTTCTGTTACAAATATTCAAATTCACAAAAGTGCTAGGATAAATGTTTCACTATGTCTATGGTAGAGAGCAAAAAATAGCTTTGGCGTTTCAAATAACAACTGTATCAATTACAAATGAAAAGACTGATGAAAAAATGTAATTGTCATTGAATCACTCACTCAAGAGATTTATTCAAAAACACTTAATCATCCAGTAATGATAACATTTTGTCAGAACCTCTAGTAAATTGCATCTTTTTTGTTAAGTCTGTTCAGAGTTGTGGAAGAATATGATCTGGATTTGAAAAACAAAACCCCGTCATTATCAAATTACTCAAAATCGTGCAGCTCTACTAGTGTTTTGATTGGTTGTTCTCAGTGGTTGCTAGGTGGCCATTTAAAAACCCTTCCTAACTACATTTTGTGAAGTACCAGTAAATGATTGCTAGGTGATTGTTAGTGCATTTCTAGTTGGTTGCTATGGTGTTTTGTCATTAGTCATTTCTAAGGTGTTCTGAGTAGTTGTTGACAACTAATTGTATAGAAAGTAATAGCGCACCTCTCCTCAATAAAACACCTGATTTGATATCATTCATGTGCGCCAGTTAAACACCAAGTAGTAACAATAAAGATGCTTGACTTAACCATCAGCAAATATAAGTTACTAGCTATGTTTCCATCCAAACTTACAAATTTAATTTATGCGCAAAATGGGAATGTCACATAAAACCTTTGTGAATAAAATAGAGCAGTGTGTGCACTAGTGTGCCATGAGAGATCGTCAGGTGTGATCGTCAAGTTATTTAATTTCACCAAATTTTTCTAAAAAACAAATTTTGAGCGACTGCAAGCGGCAATGGTGCGCGTCTGTCCTCCGCAAACAATCGAGTATCGCGCTCCAAAAAAAGTTATCCAACTCAAAATTTATCTGACTAAAATGAGCGCATTTTTTTAATTTATGTGCATCTTGGTGTTTCTACGCAATAATTTGTTTTATGCGATATCCCAAAATGCTCATACAAATAAGTGGAAGGAAACAAAGCAAGTGATAGAATGACAAAAAACTTAAAAAGAAGATTTGTATTGCCTAAAAGGCTTTCAAACTTTGATAAACTTAGACAAGGCTTTTTAAAGATTTTTCTTTTCAATGCTTACACTGTTATAAGACTCTGCTGAACAATAGTCTCAGGAAAACACGCTTTCCTGTTCTCCCTAAAACGGCAACACAGGGTTAAACCACTGTGGCTACACTTCGCAGAGCCGCATCCAATCCAAGAAAATATTGCTGGTCAGCACATTGCGGTGAACGTAATGGCCTCTCACTGGGCCGGCTGCCCATCAGCAGTCACAGTATGGCGGTAAAAGTGTTTTTACGCCGAGGATCAAGATGGAATGTGGCATTAGAGAGCGACGGATCAAAGCTGTCAGGTTAACCTAGACTGGGTTTACCCAAGAACCACAGTGACCTCCCCGTTGTGACCCTCTGCCTCTCCCAGGACACCGGGACGCAGTAGTGGCGTGTTTTCAAAACTTCGGACATGCACGCAAGATAGATGAGTGTGAACGCCAAGAATAATATGAATTTATTTCCGTCTGAAAAGGTTTTCCCATGCCTGAGACAATCAATAGGTGTCTGTTGAACCACGTCCAAACATTTCAGATGGAATTAGTGCAAATGTAATGTTCTGACAACGAAAAAGCCACAGAGATATCAAAATCAAAAACATTTCTATAGAACATTTCCAATGGCTTCCAAAAGGTCACATTCGGGAACAACAACTGATATGATTAATATAATGTAACACGAATGGTCACGATAAAAATAGGTTGTTAATTGACATCTCTACCTTGCGTAAAAATAAACCGCCTGAACAATGTCTTCATTGTGCTGAATTTAAACAGAGGATGATGCTTTGGCAACAAGCCCGTAATGAACAACCCCTCATGTCTGCTGTTACATAACCGGAGACGGCCATTCATTTGATTGGTTAAACATCCTTTTCTATTATGTCATTTGTGGGATATATAAGAAATAATTCTATTTGACAAGGTGGTGTGATTCGTTGACATTTACGGGTTGATGTACTGGGAAACTAACATTTCTAAATCTCACTGTGAGCTTTGACTTCCTACGCTTGCAAAGTTCAGCTTGCAGGAAAACAAAAGCTCTCGGCTTACGGCAGAGCAAAAGTGCTGATGAAACTCAAGGAACGAGACAAACAAGTCCTCGGAAAGCGCATGACCTACAAAAGGTTTAAAACAAACATGGGTAAGAATGTTCTGGTAGTTCCAGGCTAATAATGATTGAAAGGTAGGTATTTAACATATGAATAGCATTAAAAAAAGTTTATAATCTGGTCATTAAAACCCCTGCCCCTAAAATGTTGTCCCTATAGATTTTCTGTCTATAAATATATATTATTGCTATTTTTTCACAAGGAAAAAACAAATACTACATGTAAAACCTGCCTTATTAATACTTTAATGACAATTGAAAGCATTCTTGATGTATTAAAGTGACAGCAAAGACATTTATGGTAAATCCTGTTCTTTTGAACTTTCTATTCATCCTGGAAAAAGTATCATGGTTTCCATAAAGAAATATTACGCAGCAACACCATTTTTAATGTTGATGATAATAAAAATAAATGTTTCTTGAGCAGAAAATTATCATATTAGAATTCATCACAGGAATAAATTACATTTTAAAATGTATTAAAACAGAGAAAAATAGTTTTAAATTGTATTAATATTTCATAAAAATACAATTTTACTGTGATGAGAATAAGAGGCTTCTTTAAAAAATAAAATAATAATTACATTTTACCAACCTCAAACTTTTGTATAAGTGAAATGCACCTATAAATTAAAATATAAGGATGTTAAAAACACTGAATATACATTTAATCACTGATAAATGCCTGAAGAGTCTTTAAAAAGGGACCTGTAAGGATTTTTTCTGTAGCCTTTCTTTGTCCAGACAAGTAAAATGGAAAATACGTCATGGATTAAGAGGGGAAATGGTGTAATGGAACTACTTTTCACTAGAAAAGTAGTCAGAATCAATGTTGCAATTTTAGCCACATGCTTTTCATTTTACACATAAAGGACCAAACAATTTTAGTTCTGTCATCACTTACTCATTACTTGCACATGTCCTCTCAAACCTGTGTGACTTTCTTTCAGCTGCGACACATTTTTGTGCAACATCCCGACAACTTTTTCAATGATCGTTGGAAGAACGAGGCGCCAAAATGGCAAGAATGCAACGTGAGAGTATCATACATGTTTTCTGAAAACACGATTGACACTTTCATTAAAATTCATGAAATTTCTTTAGTGATGAATCTTTTCAACAAAAAACCCCCACAAACTCAATGATTCTGGATGCACTCCTTGAAGATAAGACCATCAGAGAACTTAAATATTTGTTATTTGTTTGTTTGTCACAAAAGGCCATGGTATAGTTTCAAAAGACCATAAAGTTAGCACACAAGTTAAATGGATTACTTTTATAGTGGTTTTCATCCTTTCTGAAACTTGAAAGCTCCAGCTGCTTCATTGCAACACTCTCTTTGTGTTGTTGAAAGGTCATAAGAGTTAAAACAACATGAAACTACAGAATTTTAACTTTTGGTCGAAATATTTCTAGTTAAGCATCATTGTTTCTTTGTGCTGAATAGATCATTATCGCAATGTACACTTTGACGGCCATAAACTGAAATCTTCTGAATGAAACAGGATTATACACATCACAGCTGTTCCGGCACTGTCGTCACATTTTAGGAATGCTTAAAATTTCAAGATGAAATCCTTGTTTCCGAAGGGGTTGGATGAAAGAATGACAGAAACCTAACAGGATTGATCACTTTAGAGGTGAAATATTAAATTCTCTACCAAAAAAACAGTTCAGTTTACCTGTTGAGCTCTGAACTAAGATTACTTAAGTCTAAAATAGCTCCTCAGCACTGATGATGTCATGCTTAAGAAATCTGAATGGGGTCTATTTCTTTACGCTGATTCACTGGCTTTACGTATGAAACATCCTGTCTGATCAATCAAGGGATGGTATATCAATCACTATGAAGAAACAACAGATTAGACATGCTCATAAAGTTTCCCCAAAATGACCTTCTGGCTCCTATTGATGAGGATGTTTTCAATGATCAATTATCTTTTATATGACAGTCAATTAAGGATCAAAAACATGGATCACCTCTGGATCATTTAAGATATCTCTTTTCTGTTATGCATACGTTGTATTTAATAACTTTTTTTATTGTAGGATGCTAATTTGGCACATTAACTTCTTCCATTGTATCCAATTAATTTAATACTAAACACAATACATCTAAAACATAATTCAAATAAAATAGTATTAGTATTTATTTAATGTGCTGTTTAATTCAAAATTCACTTGGATTCGATCTCCATTTAAAGACTATGTAATGTAACATTCATGGCCATGTTCAGGTTTTGCATAATCAAGAATACATAGGAAAAAACTAAAAGATGCATTTACACTAAACCATATTTAAACCAAACTAACTATTGTATTATGCACTTTTAAAAGTACAGTAATATTCCCAAATATTGATCCTGTAACACATACCATGAGCCACACATACCAAAAGAGTATGCATACATAGAGTAAATGAATATTTAAAACAAAGAAATAAAGTTTACCTTGTTTTTAACCTCCGCAGATAATCCGTAGGCTGGTCCCTTGTTAAACTGGGCCATGATTCACTTTTGAGTTGAGTTTTCTCCTAAAGTCAATGAACTGGACCAACAGAGAATGAGTGAAAGTAAAGTCCTAAAGTTGCAGTAAAATCACAGTACAGATGATTCAGTGCTTCGTGTGCATGAATAATCCGCGCGCGCAGTGACTTCAAACAACAGACGCTCTCGCGCAAAAACTTCCAGCTACTATCGCGGATTGTGGGAGGGGCGAAGTGATTGACGCGCCGCCGCAGCCAATCAGAAGCCAAGGCTCTGCATATCATAGCGGCCATTGTGTCTCTGGCTTTTGCTGGTAATGGAGATCACCTGGCAGAAATATTGACCGAGTTTCTGTTTACGGGAAAACTGAGGCTTATCTCTACAATTGGATGGTGTAGTAATCCTTTTTTTGTGTCCTCCTCGACGCTTTGTTTGCCGGTTTGATAAAAGCTATAACAAGATTTCATTGGTAACATAATAGATAGTTAACAAGACAATTCACATACATTAATTAATGCTTAACAGATTAAAATGTGAGGCACATTCACATATGAATATTAAACTAAACGGAAGCCACATTCATACAATTTATAAACCATGAATACAAAATTATATATCAATAATCCATATAATTTCATAATAATTAAAAAGAATAAAATTAAGATATATACATACATATATAAAATAAAATTATATATATATATATATATATATATATATATATATATATATATATATATATACACACACACACACACACATACATATAAAATATTATATTTAAATATAATAAACAATTACTGATTGAAATCAATTAAATAATGTAATAGTCAAATACTTAAACTTATTTAAAATGTTGATGCATTTCATTATATATATATATATATATATAATTAAATACATCAACATTTTAAATAAAAGTTGAAGTATTTGACTACACTGATCACATAATACATTACATAATTTAGTAATATATTATCTGACACTGGGAAAATGAATTAAAAACAGAAGCAGAAGCACCAAAAGTGCATTACAGATCATGAAAAAAAAGCAAATAAGACACCAGTCTTTTGCTGCTGTAACAATAACTATGGTACGATATTTTGACAAAAATTGGTTACTGTGGTTTGTGTAAAGCATTGCTATATATTGTAAATATTATTGTATGCCTTAAGGGAAGGAACAAAATTTATTATAATAAAAAAAAGGAAAAAACAAAACAAAAAAACAGTAACCACAATTCATCCAGAGAAATCAAACACATAACAAGCACAGGCTCTGTCCGGGTCCAATTTCTGCATTGCCATTTTCTGTATCGTCAATAGATGGTTTGAGTATGATGTGGGCGGGACTGTAATGTCAGGGTTTGCTTTTTTTGTCTAAAAGTTGAAGTGAAAACAACATGGGGGGAAAAACAACCACCATGGAGGTGGTTTGTCTGAGGAGATCCGTATCTTTTGTTGCCACTCAACTTGCATAAACAAGAAAACAAGACGACATTTTCCATATTTCTTTCTATTCGTGAATATTTCTAATAACCAACACATTTAAGATAAAACAAAACCGCTGCCTGTTTAAAGCTTCGCCATGTGTTTTATCAGACACTGAAGGCCTTTTGAGTAGCTATTTTGCATGAATGAATCATTGGTATTGTTTCATAGTAAGTCTGCATAGAAATGTTTGTGATAATATTAAAAAACTACTTCTCTGCGGACAAAACAAATGTGATTTTCATTTCTGCAAGGCTCCATCCATGCTCATAACAGCCGATCACATGACATCACATACCTGACTGATGTCTGATGGGATCATCCACTCACAGATGTTCAGAAACATCACAGTCGAGGACCTTTATGCTGAGAAATGAGTCATTTACCTGCATGAACTTGTCTTAGCAGACAAAAAACCCATCAGGGTCTGTTCTACCTCACGCTACGGGAATAAGACAGCCATTTCATCTCTAGAAACAAGAATAACAGGAAATTACAGAGCAATAAAATACGAGCTGCAGCTGAGAATTTTAGCTTTTCCATCACCTCTCTCTGTTTAGTCTTTAAATTCACACCATTTCCTCTAAAACCAACCACACACCAGCACAGGAAGAGATCAACAGTGTCGTGAGCTGGACAGTATTTCACAAAAACAATGAATATACACATCCCTATCGAAACAAGTCTAACCGGTGATCGAAAACTAAATATTGTCTTATTCACGCAGTGTTGGAAAACTATGTATGGGATTAAAAACTCCTCGTTTTGTTGATTTTTCAAGGGTGTAAAAGATAGAACATCTCATCAACCCATCTGGCTTAAAAAACAAAACAGAAAACGCTTAAGTAATTGTCAAAGTTGTGTATTCAGCATGGCAGCAACTGCACAGGAATGATTCGCATCAGTTTCACTGTTAAAGACAGTGTCAAAATGCATGGAATTCGATATATATCAGGCATGAAAAAGTCCAGAGAAAGGTTTTCTGTACATGTTCTCCTCACACCAATCTCCCCAAGTAGACGGCCTTTGGGTATTTGTGTTTCAGTGGTGCCCACTGCACAAAGAAGTAGTCAGAAAGGTAGTAGAGGATCTTCCCGGATAGAGACAGTGTCTCCACACGACAGATGCTCTCCACGTAGACGATCAAGACCCTTTTTAGGCCCAGGACGCCCAGGAGAAGCCCAGCGGCACACAGTGGGACGCACGTCCCCGGACCGTTACACAGCACCTGAAACACAAACACATACAAATACATCAGATTGAACTAATACAGCATTTGTCAAGGCAGGTTTATGTTCATTTATAAATATTGCTCACTGATAATTCATGTTTGTTTATAATACATAAGTCAGTGTTAATTCATTCCATTTAAAATTTAACCAAACTAACTAAATGCTGTAAAAATAATAATTAAATATTAGGTCATAATACCTAAACACATCAATTAACATTAAAATATAACATTTATTTTAAAAAGTTACACAAAGTAAAAGTAATATCGCCATATAAAAACAATCAAGTTGTCCTAATTAAACATAATACATCATTAATTAAATATGTATTTTTAATAAAGACATTTACATGGCTACAAATTGAGTATTTTAAATATATTTCTATTCATCAAAGGATCCTGAAACAAAAAAATATTAAGCAGCACAACAAATGATAGGATTGATAATAATTATTAAACAATGTTTCTTGATTTTTTTTAATACGTATAAAAATATAAAAAAAGATTATTTTTTAAAAAGCGTAAAAACATTTAAATAAAAGTGATAATTTGTAAAGAAAATATATATTATTTTAACAAAAATTATGTTTTTTATATCATATGCTGTAAAATGACAATTTGAATTCTGAGGTAATTCAATTAAAATGATTAAGGGAAGATAATGGTATTTTTTTATTATAAATCTGTGTTATGGAAGTTATCTTTACATAAAGGATTTAAATTCACTCTTTGATCTAACCATATCTGGTGAACTTGTTGACACACTTTGAGAAACACCATTCATTAATTTGGAGGATTTACAAGTTTCTCTTAAGCTGCTTTTGATTATGAAAAGTAGTACACAAATTAAAAATGAACTGATTTGACTTATACGGGCTAGTGCACAAAAACAGAGAGACATCCTGGCCTGCATAAAGTACAGAGTCCTCTGAGCTGGAGAAATATGAGCTTTCTGGTTCAAAACTGGAGACAGCGAGCGGCACAGGAAGGCGGTTAGACTTCGGTGGAGACAAGCCATGGGAGTCTGGAGAAATCATCTTACACCGACTGCGCAGACACATTAACACTGGAAAAATCCAGCCTCTGTCTGCTCGGAGCTGAAACTGATACGACGCAAGAACCGAGGACAATGACCCAAGTGAGAACATCAGAGGTGAGGAACGTTTCCACTCAACTTCAAGGTCCACTGGTGTTAGGATTTAGTTTATTGCCTTTCCCAAACAGTCTAAAACACTCCATTTCCCATCCAGCACCTGGAGACAGATGAGCGATGAGGATGGGCACGGACGGACCACCAGGTGGGCGATCTGTCTCGGCCCGTGTTTACATTTCACACACACCTGTGAGTTCAGCTCAGGGAATGAGATCACTCTCACCCAACAGAGAGACGCTGACTTCAGCTCTGAAGGGCTGCTGGATTGTGTACAGAGATTGGCGAGTGTTTGCTACGGGTAAAGGCCAAACTGTCAGAGTGCTATCATCAGAGTGGTGCAAATTTAAATGGCCATTTTGTGAAATTTCAACACGGCATAAATCAAACGTCAGGAAAACTCGGTCTTTGTGCTGTTGAATCTGTTGGGTGCTGAACGTGGATAAAAAAACAACTTGTTTTTTTCAAGTCTCTCTGTATATAATAAGGAGAAGAAAGCCTAAGAGCGAGAGCTCGATATGAGGCGCTCTCTTTTTAGCCTGTTCCGCATTTTCCCAAAACACTTAAGCTAAATATCACTGTTCCACCAAGGTTGACTTCAGTAAAATGAACTCTAAAGAGACATAGAAATAGCTGCATCAATATACAATCAATATCATGCTGCAGCGAAGCAACATGCTAAAATCAAACTGTTTTCTCAGTATCAGCACAAGTGATACATACAATATTTTGTGTAATCCGATTCTGCTTTATATATATATAAATAAATATATAATATATATATATATATAATAAATCTTGTTGAAGTGTAAAAATGAATTGATAAATTTTTGTACTAAAATTTATATATATATATATATATATATGTGTGTGTGTGTGTGTGTGTGTGTGTGTTAAATAAATAAATAAGAGAAAAGTTAATACCAGAATTTATCAATATATTTGTAGATCTTGAGATTTTATAATTAACCATATGATTTCATAATTAAATAATTAATGTTTTTTAATTTAATAGCACCATTCCAAAGCTCAATTTTTAAGTACATATATAAAAAAATACTTAAAAAAAAATTGCATAGAAATCTCAAGCTCTAAAAATATAGATAAATGTTGTAATTGACAAATCAATAGCTACATATATATAGAAAATAATTGATTTATAGTTTCTTTCTAAAAGCTTATATATAGTAACATTACATACATTACATGTTAATATTTTTTCAAACTGCATGTAAATTAAATAAATGGAAATTATATTATATATTTATGTGTGAAGCTAACATAAATTTAAAAAAATATATATGGAAAAGCTTAAAAGCATTATTGTTGAGCCCTGAAATGACTCAATAATATCTATAACCAGATCCACTAGTTCGAGCCTTTCCACTTCACCGATGTGAATCTGTAAATGGCTGGTGAGTTTAACTGCCGAGTGGGGATTATACTCTAACGTTGAAAAACTGAAGAGAATCAAAGGCCTCATGGAGGTATTGCTCCTGTGATGACATCACTGTGAGACATGTGTCACTGCTGTACAGACAGGTGAGGACGCCAGAGGGAAGCCTCATGCGCAGGCGCTGAGACATAATTACTGATGAGGTCACCGAGGTGAGGCCAGTTTATTAGACCACATCATACTGATAAGCTCCAGGTGAGATTAAACTGTTACCAGGTTTTGTTACTTCCCTTCTCAGGCTTCAGATGAGTCAGCACAGAGCAGACTGCAGGTGTCAGGTCTATAAATGACAGACAAGTTCATTCAGAGTTTTGTTAAACAGTAACAGAAAAGAAGCCAGGTCGTCTATACAGCGTCTTATGATTATGATTTGAACGGTCAGTATCTTTTACCACAAGAACAGCACTATCTTATTATCTTGTCCTTTTTTATATATAGCTTGTAAATTGGATTTGTGATTAGGGATATAAATAAATTCATTTGATAAAAAAAAAAAAAAAAAAAAATATATATAATAATAATAATAATAAATATATATATATATATATATATATATAATATTTTTTTGTATATCCCTAATCACAAATCCAATATATTAATTATATAATATAATTAATTATATTTTATTTATATATATATATATATATATATATATATATATATACACACACACACACACACACACACATACACACATTTAGCTTATTATTTATTAAATTAGATTTTGTCCTTTCTGGCATATTTAATGCATATATATTATTATTAACACATGCATGTTCTGAAATATTCTGTCCCATTTATGATCTATTCATCACTAATTCTCATCAGCACATGGAGGAACATTAAATAAATAAAACATATGAGGCTTCGTCCATTGTGCTTTCCAATAATTTTCAAATAAGGCTAAGATGAACCATATGGAGTGCAGGGGTGCACAATCAAACAAAATACAAATGTGAAGAGGAACAGTGAGGAGTCTCTCTGGAATGCGTGGGACGTCCACCACACAACATCCAGGCCCCCGTTATTTGTTATTGTAAATCGTACAAACCCCCTTCCCCACGCAAAATCGGTATAAAACAGATTCTTTGAATTGTTTCCCCGCATTCGTTCTCATTTTGGACTTGCGTCACAATTTAGCTCACTCCATTTTTCCGACAATCAGCATATTTGTGCATTTCTGTTCAGAATAGTTGGTTTTATCAAGTCCACAAGTATCAAAATATACTCTGCCGCATAAGGTCTACAGTCTTGGAGATCTCAGTCTTATTCTATTCAACTAAAAATGGGCTCCAAATCTAATGCGTAAACAAACAAAACTAATATTTATGAATAATAGAAAAGTTACACAAATATACGCACTTCAGTCTAAACTGACGTATTGACATAAGCTGTAAATAAAAAGCAGTAGCATTCACTATGAACTGCTCCTCACGCCATGCAGAATCAGGCCGAGACACTTTGTTTGTGCTGACACATCTGGAGCTCATGAGTACCCATGACGCACTTATTTCCTTTTATGGATAAAAGAGGGCTGAATCCACGCCCTCTTCACCTCCGGATTTCAGATCTGACCCCCTATTTCCCCCAATTCCGCTCTGGTATGTAGACGAACGGACCTCAGCCCCTCACTGAAATGCTCAAGTTTGGTTAAAACAAACAGCTGAGATCTGAGTCACGGTGAAGGACGCTCCCTCCCTGCGCAGACACAATAGGGGTGCCGGACCCCCTGAAGAAGATCTTAGACATTGTCTGCTGGACTAGAAAGGAAATCCTGCTGTCCAATGGCGGATCAAAGGCTACCTGATACTTATATTGTAATCTCACATTCAAATAAACAACAAAAAGTAAGCATAAAAGACTGAAAACATAAGTTTCATTTCATGGTAGCAATTTATTTTTCAGTTCTGTTCTAAAATGTACTTATAATAGTAATTACAATAACTGGGTAATAACTAGGTTCTAACCGTGAACCTATCCCTAAACCTAATCTTAACCCATGTAGTTACCCAGTACTTTCTTGTGTAAGTACACTGTAACTACACATAAGTGCATGCACTGTAAAATAAAGTGCAACCCATTTTATATTTAAAGTATTATAATTTAAGACATAAATTACAAAGAAAAAGAAAGAAGAGAGAAAAAAAAGAGATTGTGAAATGTCAAGAAAACTTTGGAAAGGCCATGCCACATTTCATCATAAAATAATAAACATTTTTTAATTATATTATTTTTTTAATATTGTTTATAATTATAAAAACATTTTTATAAAAAAAGTTAATAAATAATATTATTAATAAGTTAATAATAATAATAATAATTGTGCCCAGAAATGGTGATTTATTCTGCATAACATTTATGCGACGTGTGCTAAATGTAATTAATGAATCAGTGTTATCATTAACTAAAATTAAAATAAAATTCTACTAATATTAATTGGAATTAATTAGAATTATGAATCTTTCTCTATTAACTGGAACTTTTAAATGGTTATTAAAAAATAACAAAATTACTAAAACTTAACATTTAAAATTTAAAAACTATAAAACAAATAAATGTTAATTCAAAATCACTGCAATAGTATATAAACAATACTAAAATAACAATACAATATGCACAAATTATATATATATATATATATATAAAATAAATAATTTATAATTTGAATTATAATACATTAATAATAAGATATATAATTTGAATTGGTTTTGGTATGTTTTGTTATACATTTACTTTTTTATTATACAATCATATATATATATATATATATATATATATATATATATATATATATATATATGAGATTGTATAACAAACCATACCAAAACAAATTCAAATTTAAATAAACAGTTTCCTAATTTTTCTTTTAACTTTAGGGAAAAGCATAGAAAAAATTACCTGAGAGAATAAATAATTTCTGAGATAAAGCAAGTTATCTCTTTTACTATGAAACTAATGTGACAAAGTAAAAAAAAAATCGTTCTTTAGTTTTCTAGAAATCCGCAAACCTCTTTCCCATAAAAAACAAAACTTGGCTGACTGTAAAAGTGGGAAATGACGTCAGCATGAGGAGAGCGGGCGCTAATTAGAGCTTAACGGAATACTAGTGTGGTCGTCCGTGAGAGATTTGTCTGGTAAGGTCTGACCTTTGAGCTCTAGTGCTCGAGCACTGCAGCGTCGGCTGCTTAGTCATGCTCCGCCTCCTCTCGGCTGGTCTCCACGGCAACACAGAAACCCGACGCTGCTTGGCTCCGAACCCACCGGGACGTGTGAGAGGAGTCAAGCAGCCAGTCAGGCCTCGCCACATCCTGAGAACAAGACCCCTCGGCTGCTCCACTCACAACCCTTCATTACACAACCACAGGAGGAGGAGGAGAGAGAAAGGGGCTCTGGATTACGGATCATTCCTGAAAAAGGCCTTAAACGCTGCCCATCCCTCTCTTTTTTTTACTAAATCAACCCCCTCTTTCACTTTTTATCTATCCTTGATTGTTTTCCCAGCAGCTCTCTCTCTCTTGCTGAAGACAAGCAGAGAAACAGCAGGATTAGTGTTTGCTTATACAGCAGATAGTCTTCCGGCGGGAATGTGATAGTCGTATCACCTGCTGAAGGAAAAAATATCTTTATCACCTGTTTAAACATTCCCTTTGCTGCTGTGTGACATGGACAACAACTACTGATTTTGTGTTAAAAAGGGATAGTTTGTACAAAAACAAAGAACATTCTGTCATCATGTACTCCCCTCATGCTGTTATAAACCTGGATGACCTTCAAAAGAAGAACACCATCGGATCCTATTGACTTTTATTGGACGGGAAACTAAAACACATTTTACAAAATCCCTGCTTTTGTGTTTTTCAGATGAAAAAGTCTTGGAATGACATGAGGCTATAAATAAATAGTGACTGAATTTTCCTTTTTGGGTGAACTATCTTGGTTAGGGATTTCAAGGTCGTTTTTTTGCCCTTGAATATGCACATATTCAATATATTTATATAAATCATATTGAATATGCACAGCGGTTTCATGTGCACTGCACATAACCTGTGCCTGAAGAAAGCCCACAGATATCATTCCTAAACCCCTTATTAAAGGTAAGGGAGGTCATTTTCAGAGTGGCTAGCAATAGCAAGCTAGCTTTGAAGGCATAAGACCCCACCCTCCATTCACAGCGTCTCCAAAGCCACGCCTTCTTCAAAACACATGAAGACACACAGCAAGGAGCAAACTAAAGCTTTCTCTCTCACATTAGACACCGTTAAACATGTCTCAAAGCACATAACATTACAATCATAGGGAACATAAACATCTTAAAGAGCATTGACCTGTATCACATGACTGCTGCAGATTCATTTAGAGTAATGAACCGTTCCGAGTAAAACGACATTTTATGATCCTACGCCTTCCACAGAGAATGTATTTACATATAATATATATACAGTAATACCTCGGTTTACGAGTGACTTAGTATACAAGCAAATTGTTGTACGAGCATTATATCGGAGTGCAAGAATGTTTCCCTCACCGACGTGCATTTTTGTGTGGAAAAGTCCTAACGCTCAGCATCTTTGCACACATTTTTACTGGAAATATCTTAACGCTCAGCCTCTCACAAAACCTCTCACCTCCTCACTCGTTCATTCTCTCAGCGTCGCTCGGTTTGGTTGCATCATTCACCACAGTGATACTTTTATAAGTGATTTACAGCGGTTTTACCTCGTGTTGTTAACATTAATTGTGATCGCTATTGTTCACGTAGTGAAATATATACGTACAGTACAGCATATAGACAATGAACTCAAGATGAGGAAGAAAGAAGGGATGAAATTCTCCCTGTAAGCAGTAAAACCCTCCTCTCGTCTCCTTCACGCCAGCAGCGACGCTACTCAAAGATAAAGTGCGCATTACAGTTAACTGTCAAGTATTTTTAGAGTTTAATTTTCAATAATTAATTAGTATTTATATGAGATCTTAATGGTTATAATTTGAACTGTAATTAATAGGGTAAAACCCAAAATTGTCATTTATGGTCATGTGGAACGAATCGAGTGATTTTTATTGCATTCTTATGGGAAAAATTGTTTTGGTGTACGAGAATTTTGAGTTACGAGCTCTTGGAACGAATTAAACTCGTAAACTGAGGTATTACTGTATATATACGGTATATTTAGACCACTTAACGTAGCGATTGCTACCAGGATGTGAAGACTTACATACATACATATATATATACACACAAGACTTAAGAAACTGCCTTCAAATGTCAACATGCAATGGCATTTGAAACAAACGTTAGTTATAAAATGTGACGCATTTCAAAGTGAAATATTATATTCATTGACAAAAAGGTAGGGCAGAATTAGATTTTATCTATCAGGAATTGCAAAAGTGACACGGTTGGAGGGGAGGGGCTGAAACACAAGGACTTTATGACGTTAGCCGAAAAAGAAGGTTAAGGCCCTTGGCATAACACACACTAATGAATCATCACAATAAAACCAGAAACATGCATTATGAACGTAAAAATAGTCAATTACGCAAACCTTTTGGCTAATCTGATAATGTTTTCAACTACCAATAAATTGTAGTGAACACATTTGATCATATTTAAAACCACTCCAAAGATTTTCCCACCACGATCAATACAGAAAATAACAAAAATGACTTAAAATGGCAATCAGTTTTTCTCTGGTCAAACAAACCTTTCAGGAAAAGTACAAAATTTGGACGCCATTACTCAGATGACATGACCTCTATAAATAATAAAGGGTGGAGATATTTATAAAAAGCTGTTTTTCCAAAACAGTGCACAGGATGTTTGAATTCTCAAGGTTAAGAATTGGGCAAAAGACGCCACAGATTTAATCTGAAGCACACATAGTTACAGAGATTTACTTTAGAAAGCGCATTACAGAATGCTGAACAATATGGGACAATAATAATACAAGAATACATTGCCATGATACTTGAGCAGAATAATGACACTATTGTCTTTATAAATGAAATTAAAGTTGTTTCGTAAATTATTCATAATTTTATGAAACATTCTGTACTGTCTAAAGCACTATATAAATAAATGTGACTTGTCTTGATTACTTAACATTTTCAAATCTGGTAATGCAACCTATTATTCATCATATCCATAAATATGTTTGCATACTGTATATTTAAACATCCATTTAAATTTGAATAAAAGGCTCAAAACAGAGCTGGGCTGCCTATAGGCACGATCTCATAAATATGTTATGATGTGCTATTTTTGGACGGTGTTACACAGATATCTCGCAAAAAAGAGCAAATTAATACTTGATGAGGATATGACAGGGGGATGAAATAGAGGAGAAGAAACCCACCATATCCGGCTGAAGCGTAAAGACCAGTGGGACGGATGACATAAGAGCGCTCAGGGAAGTCAGAACGGAGGAACTCCACGACTGACGCACCTCCCGACTGCGAGGAATCCGGTGAAGAGTGAACTGTGAAGAGAAAATAAAAAGGAAAACATGACAGATGTCAAGGTTATAGTGAGAATACAAGCAGAAGAACATTATACATCTGACTGAATTAGAAAATATGATTAAGTTAATATTTATCTATCTATCTGTCTTTTTCTATCGGTGTCTATCTGTCATTTTATCTATCCATCTATCTGTCTGTCTATCTATCATTCTTTCTATCTCTGTCTGTCCATCCATCTATCAATCCATCCATCCAACTCTATCTATCTCTTTCTGTCTATCCATATATCCATCTACCTACTTGTCTATCTATCCATCTATCTATCCGTCTACCTGTCTATCCATCTATCTATATCCATCCATCCATCTACCTGTCAATCTATCCCTCTCTCTCTCTGTCCATCCATCTATCTATCCCTGTCTGTCTGTCTATCTATCTATCCATCTATGTCTGTCTGTCTGTCCATATATCTATCCATCCATCAGCCTGTCAATCTATCCGTCTACCTGTCCATCTATCTATCAATCTATCCGTCTACCTGTCTATCCGTCTACCTCTCTATCTATCTATCTATCTATATCCATCCATCTACCTGTCAATCTATCTCTCTCTCTCTGTCTATCCATCCATCCATCTATCTATCCCTGTCTGTCTGACTGTCCATATATCTATCCATCCACCTGTCAATCTATCCGTCTACCGGTCTACCTCTCTATCTATCTACCTACCTGTCTGTCTGTCTGTCTATCTATCCATATCTATCCATCCATCCACCTATCTACCTGTCAATCTATCTCTCTGTCTATCCATCAATCTATCTATCCATATATCTATGTCTGTCTGTCTGTCTGTCTGTCTATCTATCCATCTATATCTGTCTGTCTATCTATCTATCTATCTATCTATCTATCTATCTATCTATCTATCTATCTATCTATCTATCTGTTTGTCTGTCTGTCAAAACCAAAGTCATGAAAATACTGTACATGAAAAGACAAAGCCAAAGTATTTGCTGCCATCTGCTGGTCAAAGTAAGAACCACAGAAGAAAGAGAATCACATGGGTTTGGAAATGATGACAGAAACGTCATTTTAAGGTGAATTATATACACCTTTATATGTAATATATTTAAAGATTTAGATATCTTCCGTACAGATCCATCACCTGAGAGGTTGAGTCCCTCTTGCTCCGCTCTGCTTCAAATGTTCGGATCTTGTCTTCACTCATTTTATCGGTGTCTGCGATCACATAGTGCCGAGGGTTATAAGACTGAGATAAACTCCCCAACAGACGGATGATTTCTGATGTGTGTCCTCCTAAGTGAAGCAGAAAAGACACATTTAGGCAATAATATAATAACAGTAAATTATTATTATTTAAATATTTCTAGTTAGAAAATAAAATGGATATAACATTTTATTAACATAAAAACATTAAGTTAAAATGTACATATGTAAAAATGAAAAGAAGGATGAATAGATCTATCTATCTATATTACATGACGTTGGTTACTGTTTCTCTAAGCAATTTTAATCACATTACAGTTTAAGTGCCTTAAAACCATTTCTTGGGATAAAAATACTAACCTGCCCAAGACTTTTACTCTCTCTCTCTCGCTCTCTGTGTGTGTTTATCTATATCTATATGCTTACACTATAATGAACTATGTTATAATATTACACGCACATGTGCATAAATACACACACTGAATACACTGTGCATTTATTATATATTACTCTGTAAATGCAATTTGTTTGCGAGGTTTATTCTAACCTGATCCAGCCACCACCAGCACTGACACAGAACCCTTCTGTCCTGGTTTACATTCAGTCCCATGTCGCAAAATCACAAATAATCGTAAAATAAACACTGTAATTAATACAAGAGCAGTGAGAATCACACCACTCACCACAAAACACAGTGTTTCCATCAGCTAACAAACTAAACGCTATCACTGATATCTCAAAACGATAGTAGACTCATGCTCGTGAAGATAGAAAGCGCATTTATAATTTAAGATACTTTATAAAGTAAATCTGGAGTAAGTGCTATAGTTTTAAGATGTACACGTACAGCTGCTACGGAAAGCCATAGAGGACATAATTAGCGTTGCATGTTTACGCTGCAGTTTGGAAACAGCGACATCTACTAACGGCTTTGAAAAGCTGTTGTGTGTGTGCAACGATGATTGTGTGCAAGTTTATTATTTAGATCATCACTAATTATTATGTATCCTTTTGGTCAAGTCGTTTCTGCATATACACATTTCCACCGTCCAGAACAAAAATATGCAACTCATGCTCATTTTTAAACATTACTGCAATGTAGAATGATAATGGAGATAAACATATATTCAAAGTCAGCTTTATTGTCAATTCTGCCATATATACAGCGAGTTGAAATTCTGTAACTCTCAGACCCTAGGTGCAACCAGGTTACGTTAACAGTAACAACAACAACAACAAATAAATAATAGATATAGCGGATTAAAGAGATAAAGAGTGTTGTCACATTCCAACAGTGTTATTACAATATGGGATAATCTGTCACGGTGTTGCTTGCCGCATTAAACTGCCTGTTTTAAGTAACATTTAAACAGCATTCATGCAACTAAACTTGCGCTGATATTTCATGATGTGAATTTTGAATGGTATTTCCTCAATTCAAAAGCAAACATAATGCTTTTCGGAATCTTTCCAGTGAATGTATTAATTTGAATTTCTGTGGGAAGTCCTGGTGTTTGTTGTCTCAGTGGTCCTCAGTTGTTTTCCCGTAGTCCTGCGGCAGAGCTTCACTTGTAAGGCACTTGAATGTAAACTGGCAGAAATTAAATATTTACCCGTCTGACATTATATCTGCATGATTTACACTCATTATCATTAGGTCATTTGTGATAAATATTTGTCTAATTACTTCCAGTCGAGTTAGCGGCTTATTCATCTCTGATTGCAGAATTTCTTGATGAAACACTATGTATTTGTCATTGTCAGGATAAATTACACTATGTAACCATATAATGGCTCGTTTGGTTTGTGTTATTATACTCAGATGAGACACAGTATCAGCAAAACCTTTCAAACCCAGACCACCCGCAGTCGTGACTGTATTTATAAAGGGAACATTGTCAATTACCATCTGACATTGTATTCAACAATGGCTCTCAAGATGTCTTAAAACATGTCCAGGACAGCTTTGTTTTTCAGTTTCAGTTCAAGTTTGCATGGTTTGTGATGATTTGGTTGGCTGTGGCTCAGAGGAAGAGCATGGGTACATTTGCAACACTGCAAGGGAAACACGAGAGGGTTTTATACAAGACAAGATGGGTAACAGCTGACAAGGCTAACAAGGTAAATAATTAACGAGACAGGACCCGGAAGTGGAACATGACGAGACTGTGACAGTTAGTTGTTTTTTATTAGTAAACAATAAGCATTATTGGTCAGAAGTTAATAATGATAATAATTAAATGTTATTATTATAATTTGTTATTATTGTTGAACTACAAATATAATAGATAAATGCACAAATACATTTTTGTTTTCTCTTGTTCAATTAATATATATTAAATTAAACATAGGATAAATGAGGGAATGAGACACAACAAACAAGGTGACTGGAAGTAAACAAAAACATAGCAAGTTTGTAACAATATTATACTAACTACTACTACTACTATTATTATTTAACAATAAATACATGCACAAAGTTTCCTTTTCCTCCCAACATGGATTATATTATGATACTGTTGAATAACATGACTACCGGTATATTAATAAACTTAAGTGCTAATTGTGGGCATCATTTTCCACAGCAAATCAGGATAGTTCCACGGACACCTTTGATCTCAATTACATTTTTATCCAAAGCAACTTACACTGCATTCAAGGCATGCATTGACATTCTAATCAGTTCTTGCTTTCCCTGGGAATCGAACCCGTGACCTTGGCGTTGCACTCTACTCTTTGAGCTACTGGAAAGCTTCATGTGACTAGGCCAGCAGATATTTGTCTTGAAAGGAATCTGCTTGGATTGAATCGCCTATTTTACGGTCTGTTTAGAGATACAGTCAGGCTATGATTAATAACTGGTATGTTAGTATGTTAGTTAGAACTTTGTTCAGTCATCAACTCTTGGACTTTATTTGTCCAATGTTTTATCTGAGTACAGAGAGATTCCCATCAGAGAGAACAACTTTTTTCTTTTTTTAAGGTCATTCTCAGGGCATGAGGTGTGTTTGTTTGTAATAATTCGCACATGTACCACAAGGGGACAGACTGCACAGGGCATTTTTGGTTCAAATTCCACAACACAATCCCTTGGACAAAAATAGTCTGATGGTAATTAGTGCGAACATGCATTGCTTTGATGTTAAAGATCCTAAATGTCTCGTATATCATCCACTCTTCTGCCCACCAGGAAATAACTGTTACAAGTTATTCATGTCCATGTCCATAATGTTTATCATAAAATATATCAAGAACACAAGAATTTACAAGCTGCTTATATAGAATGACTGACCTTTGCACCAGATTCCAGACAATTACAGCTTCCTTCATATCCAACCGGATACGAAAGCTGACCATTTCTCAGAGACAGCCCTGACTTCATTTCTTTCGCTGATGTCAGTCAGTCATTTTTCACTTTCAACAACAACAACAACAGCATTTTAACTAATGAACAGACATACTATAGCGATACTGGAAATAGTTGTCATACAGGCCATATATCAGTGACGATAAGGTTTTGGGTTAAATGTCCAGTTGCGTAAAGGCTTGTTTTTTTGTTTAGCAGTAGTTTTATATGTAATTCTCTAACATAATTTTAACACTGTCTTATGTTGGAACATTTTTGTAAATTCTCATTGGAATGGGATACATTAAGATAAGGGTCAAAATCTTTTTTAACTGAAAGTGAACTAAAACGTGTATTAAGATAACAGTATTTATCATAAATGTCATTTGTCACAAAACAAGATATATGCATACATATACTTTAAGGTATTAGCTACAAATAACCTTTTAAACCCTTTCACTATCTAGAAAAAAATGCACTGTATTTGGAATAAGTTGTCACAGTGTGAACATACAGACACACACACACACACACACACACACACACACATATAAATACATATATATGTACACAGTGTATCATTTTTTTTGTCTAGATTGTGAAAGATTTTGTTGTAGTCAATACTTTAAAGTACATATGCACACAAACCTTTAAAAAAATAATACAGTATAATAATATAATAATAATACAGTATTTCATTTGTGATTAGAGTTTAATCTCAGAGCAGATCATTTATTGATAGTAATTTGAGACTCATATAGGAATATCCTGAGACAAACTGGCAGATCAAACACCAAACCAGTTTCCCTGGATTAATACATGCCAAGAGTCTTGTTGCAGGTTGACATTCCCTTTGCACAAAGCTCCTATTGTAAGGGCATTTGGCAAAGGCCCTGCGGGGTTTATCCAGCCTTCGGGGAGCAAAACTAAGCAGTGACCCTCCAAAATAACACACCATTTCAAAAGTAAAAGATTAGGATCAGGTGCCTGATAATGAATCTGTTTTAATTGCAATGGTACATGATGAGTCAATCATTACCTGGAAAAGATTTCGCCAACTTCCTGGGCTGGCTTATTTGTTTCGGCTTTGTTCATGTGACTTTTGCTTTGTCTAGTGGGCAGGATGGAGCAACTTTCATGTTGACACACCTGTATGCTGTCTGCTGTGAAATAGGGGTGACTACTGATGTTTCGCATTGATAAAGAAGTTTCATGCCCGGCCTAGTCCCTCACTTCTGTCATAAATCCTTTTAAGGAGTTTACTTGTGCTTTAGTGTATGTGGGCTTAGTCTTTGGTCACACACCATATTTGTGAGCTTACAATCATTGCTAAAGTTCCCCATAAACTTGTTGAAATAGGATTTAGTTTAATTTGTTACTAAGCACACTAAAAACAGACAAGAAATGGTTCAGTGCTCACTGGCTTAGATCAATCATTAGGCATATATACTGTAGTTTGTTAGCTAATATCTTGTTTCAGTACCCAAATATGTTTTATTTTTGGAATATGATGGCTAAGTGATGTTAATCTTATTTTTGAAATAATGTTGAAATAATTCAACTAAGAAATGAATGGAAAAACAAATGAAAACATTCTCTCTCTGATAAGAAGAATAAAGAATATAAGAAGAATATAGCAAATGTATGAACAAGGGACCGATTTCAGATGCATTTTTAGAGTGCATTTGATTGGCCAAAAAATCTACAGTCCAGCGTGATGTTATCAAAGTCATCGATCCATGTTGGCAGAAGTGAGAGACTGTAAGCTGCGAACGCTTATTTCTTCTAAATGCGAATTCTGCCAGTGTTTTGGAGCACACTAGCTTATAGATTTTGAGCTTTCCCGTAGATCAATCAGTAGAGCATGATGCTTGCAACACCAAGTTCATGGGTTCGATTCCCAGGAAAGCAAGAACTGATTAGAATGGCAATGCAATGTGTATCTTGAATGCAATGCAATTCGCTTTGGATAAAAACATCTGCCAAATGCATACATGTATAGATAGGTTGGGGCAGGCAGATCAGAATCAATAACGGGTAAACCTTCAGAAACGATAACAGGCAAACAGGACAGGATAATAACACTCAGAATAATCACAAAAGCAAATCAAGACTTTGCGATGTGTGTGCATGCGTCTTTTAGTTCATGTAATTGAGCCCAGCTGGTGTAGTAATCAGTCCAATGAACTGCATCATGGGAATTGTAGTGTGTTTGTCAGTATATATGTTGTGAAAGCTCCCTCTGGTGGCCAGAGGGGGAAGTGCGGCGCTCGTAGTCATAACATTGGGGAAGTGGATTAGCCAATCGTGTTGAATTTTGATTTTGCGTACTGCTCTTGAAAGGAAAGACATTCCTTGTCGATATTATTTCACGGAACATGGTATTTATTAAATCACATTCAATACAGACTGTGAATCTTCATTCAAAACTTATACGATTTATTTTACTGTAGCATAAATATTTAGCTCATTCAAACCATAGCTAGCTATAAATAAAAGAGGAAAATTTACTTTGATCTCACTATCTTTGCTCAATTTGAAATGTCAGCAAAGAACTGTGAGAAAAAACACCTCCATATGAGCACTGTGTCATTTAATAGCTATACCAAGAGTTTCATTCTGAAGAGTAGCTCTTTATTACTCTTCAGTGTCACTCCTACACATTCACATAGGCTACATTCACATGAGCAAGCAGTGACTCCTCTTGGTCTCTCAGTTTAGTAATGCTGCGGTGAGCGTGGTGATGTCATGCCTGGTCAGCCACTCTGAGTGGACTGCTGATGACATGAACCATGAGGAAGAAGCTTCTGGAATGCTGTGACCCTGTCAGGCCTCCATTTACGTCCACGCCTGATAAAGATGTCACCCTTCAGGGTTGCGATGTCTGCTTTGGCACTTACCTGCCATTCAAGGATGTTGTTTAAGTGGTTTGTTATCTAAGCTATTGTGAAACTAACCAAGGCCAGTTCATGCTTCGCTTTAGACGTTTCCCTCGAGGCCCCAAACGATTTTGGCTGAAATGAGGGATTCGGAGCCTCCTTCAGAGAAAAAAGGGGAGATTTTCAGGAGCAGCGTCTGAAGTACTGTGAGAAAAAGCTGAACGCTGGACAGAAGTGATTTAGACAAGAGCTCTAGAGACTGAAGGACCACAGAAATTATGTGAACGTCTTATGTGTGGTTAGCTGGTTTATCGCTTCACACGGTTTTCTATGATTTTCCAGATATTAGAAAGCATCCATGCTGGCCACCCAGACTTTTCACACCAAAATCATAGTTCTAGTTCCAGTAGTTTCATTACTATTTTTAACTATGAACTACAATGAACGAATACTAATTAACCAATTAGTACTAAGCAATGTAATATTTAGGATAAAACTTTACATTAAAAACACTTTACATAAAACACTTTTCCATTTGTTAACCCGTAAAGGTTAACACATCAAATAATAGTCATATGTGCACTGTGAATATTTATATTATATTTGAAATGTTTGCACATGTCACTCAAGGAGGAAATCAAATATCTCACTTTTATTCAGAGGCCCATTTGGGTTGGTATTTATATGGCCAAAAGGTCAGATGAAAATCTGTTATTTACATAAAATACATATAAATATCAGTTTTTCCACTATATATCCCAATGAATGATTAACTAAATGATTAGTGTAATCATTAATTACACTAATCAGTAATTCGAGTCGCGTGCACTCTTGTTTGTGTAATGTCTTGTGTGCGGGTTATAGTGTCTGATCCTCAGACGGTCTTGTCTAGTTTCGGTTTGTGTCGGGGTTTGGACATTCATGACCCGTGTGTTCGTCCTTGTCATGAGCGCGCAAGCCGAGTGGTTCCTCGTTTTCGTGCGCTCTATGTTTTGTGAGTATCGCGCGCAGTCTGGTTTTCAACAGCTGTGTGTTTTTGTGAACATGCAGCGATGCGCGTTCACATTGGCTGCATGTTCATGTCTTGTCCCCAGCTGTTTCAGAATCAATTACCATTCCTGTGTGTATTTATTCTCCCTGTGTTCGCTGTCTTGTGCTGTTTCGTCATCGTTTCATGGCTGTACAATTGGTGTTGTTGGTCCAGTGTCCAGTCGTGTTCTAGTTCTAGTCCTGTTCGTGTCCATGTTCGAGTTTTCTGGTCTAGTCTTGTTTTTTCCCCCCCGGGGTGGTTTTTGTTGAGTTTTGGTTTTCTTTTTATTATAATAAAATCCCCACACCTCTGCATCTTAGAGTCCTCGTACTTTCTTCACCATACCTGACAGATTAGTCTTATGATAAAACTCTGTAGTTTCACTCATGTAATGCAAAATATATAATAAAATAAAATACACGTTCCTCAAAATTATATTTGAATATAATTTTTCTAAAAATTGATGTCTGATAATCAAGTAAACCACTGATTCAGTCCAGTAAATGTTGACCTTGAAATATTAATAATAATATACAAGTTATTCTTGCATTAGAAATCAAGTATTATTGCAAAAGGTGTACCAGAAGTTGAAGATTAACGTTAACAAATATTAAAACTGTAATAAAAATATTGCCATTGTATTGTGTGGATATATTTATTTGTGTTTGCTAATGTAAACTATATTATAATTAGTGTTCAGGGTTAAATAACTCACACACTTCTCACACACACACACACACACACACACACACACACAGTTACAAAAATAGCTTGTAGATTTACCTCTGTAGACATCAGAACATCCTGCTTGGAAACATTCAGAACACCTTAACCAAATAAAAAAAAAATTGGCAGCATGTGGTGGCAAGTTCTTCGCAGGCGTGTAACTACCTCTCACAAACATGATGTAAGAATTTATCTTTTATGTCTGATGTTTCAAATCTAATCATTTAAGGTTTGTTTGAGTCAGAAAGCTGATGACAACTCAAGTTCCACGAGGAATTCACAACTGAAGTGGAAGGATTTGGCCCCTTTGAGGCCCCTCTGAGCCCCAACACAGCTCACTAGCTCAGAGGATTTTCCCCTAATCCCGTCGTTTAATAAGCAATGCAGACACATACCACTTTGATGACAAACAACATTGACATGCTGGTTTAATGATTTCAGACTGAGGTGTTTTGTGTTTGCTTAGCAACTTTCTATAGCTTGATCATTTTGCCCAAATTCATCCGTAAATAACCGGTCACTATTTTTAAATGTTTGCAGAGGGACCCCCACAGCTGTTTGTGACTCACGAAATGCCGCTCATCCCAGGAGAGCTGCAGAACTGAACCTCTGCTCTGAAGGTCACTGTCAAACATTTTTTTGTTTTCCCAGATGAACATGTTCATCGGAAAAGGCTTTTTTAAATAGTGAACTGGTGTAAAGCTTTGTTAGACTGATTTCTTGCCAATTTTCTGATGGTAGAATATGTAAGAACAGATAATTAGATATTTTTGACAATCACTTTCGACTTTATCGTTGCACTTATTAAAGAGAAGATAAAGCCAAATTAGAGGAAGAAAAAAATCAAATGCACTCAGATTATACAAACAATCTCCAAAATACACCAGTAGCTTTTTTTTTTAATAGCTATTTTAATTTTGCTCAGAATTGCCCTGTGGGCAGTCTGGGTTCTTGTAATGACTTCCTGAAAGTACATGCTCTTATTTAGTATTTTCAAACATAAATGACTGACTTATGTAGCAAAACATGAACACAAAAACACAAAATAAAACTTGAAATGAACCTGTTGCAAAAAGGGTGGATTCCTATTGAAATGGCTGCATTTTTGACCATGAAAATTCACTGAAGAACGATAAATTTTCATGCAGGCCAAACGTTGAATGCAGCCTATTTCGTGTTTTTATAATAGCATTTCATTACTTTAATTTTGTTCGTCTTGTTGCTAGGACGATTGCTTTATACATTGTAAAGTACTATTTTAAAGATGACATTCAGGATAGATTATGCAATAATTTAAACTCAAAGTTATTTACATTTACATTTATTCATTTAGACGCTTTTATCCAAAGTGACTTATAATTTGAGTAATACAGTAAGCGATTCATCCTGAAGATGCAAAAGTACATTGGAGTTCACAATACAAAGTTTCAAACATTACATATACTGGTAGTACAAGCCTGAAGAATAGAGGACCTTTTTTTTATGTTGAGGTTGTTTGTGCGTGTGTGTGTCATGAAAAAAGCTATCTTTTGAATATTGCCAAGGATTCCGCATCCCGAATGAAGGCAGGGAGGTTGTTCCACCAGCAAGGAATGGTGAATGAAAATGTTTTTGAGAGTGATGTTTTGCCTCTCTGTGAAGAACCACGAGTCGTTGCTCATTGATCGATCAAAGGTTTCTAGTAGGTGTGTAGATTTGAAGTAGCGCCTGGATTCAGTATGAGGGTTCTGAGCCTTTGTTCGCTCTGTAAACAAGTGTCAATGCTTTGAATCTTTATGTGAGCTGCAAGTGGGAGCCAGTGCAGGAGATGAAGAGTGGAGTGATGTGAGCCCTTTTGGGTTCGTTGAAGACCATTCTGGATCATTTGCAGGGGTTTGATCGCACTAGAAGGAAGTCCGGCCAGAAGGGCGTTGCAATAATCCTGTCTGGAAATGACCATGGCCTGCACCAGAAGTTGTGTTACTTCCTCCGTTAGGAACGTCCTGATCTTCCAGAATGCTATTTATTTACTGGTGGTCTATATGTGTCACAGATCTGCTGAGCTCAATCATCCAGATCCAACGCCCTCCTTCACCAGAATCCAAAACATGCACATCTGTACCTTGTCTACCTCACTTTAGTTCATTGTCTGGTCTCGATTGTGAGAAATGGACTCTCTCTCAGTTTCTCCGTAACTTCCAAAGCGACTACACGCCAACATCCTCCATGTTCCTATCTGCTGTGCCTTCTCCGGTGTGTTATCCACTCCTCTGCTCCAACGTCCGTCTCCACGCCCACCATATCGAGGTGTGTGCATTCATCTGTCCTCCATCCATCTCATTCACAATCTCCTGTGAAATAAGCTGTTCTATTGGCTTTCCTGTAGCTCAAACAGTAGAGTGGGTCGTGGGTTCGATCCCCAGCGAAAGCAAGACCTGATTATAATGTCAATGTGTACCTTGAATGCAGCGTAAGTCTGCCAAATGCATAAATGTACATTTTGATTGAGCATCCTACTGTTATTGCTCAGTTTCTGTCAAAAAAAGCCTTCCATTGTACTCTTTTCCTCTATTTGAGTTCCTTCATATTACAATATATGAAGTTGTTACAGTTTAATGTAAGAGAGGTCATAGAAGCACAGATATATGAGCATTGTGATGTATGTGGTCTATTATTCTAAACCATGATTTCCCATTAGAAGATAAGGCTCTTGTTTAAGCATGGAACGTGGCATATAAGTCACAGACAACAGGGAATGTCACTTCCATAATAACAATTAGAGGAAGTCAGACACTTGATGAGGGAACGGTAAGCACGTAATTCCTGAGAGCTTAAACGTCTTCCACGACAACTTAAAGAGCTGTTGTTGTTTTTGGAGTAGCTATCGCTTTCTCCATCATTTATAATCATTCAAGCTAAGTTTCATTCGTGAATCAATTGCCCAGATAACTGCAAGTTCAGTGTTTTTACAAATGGTCTGAAATATTAAATAACAAGCCCATGTAAGGACAATAAGAATGTATTGCATGTTATATTTTTAGACTGCGGTCAAAAAACAGGGATGGACAATACCAAATACTGTCAAGACCAATCACTGACGTTCATACCAATACTGTTACCTGATACCATTCAAAAATATCAATAAAAAGCAATTAAAATCAGTTACAGTGTAAACCTTTTTGAGTTGAGACTACTCAAATGATTTGAGGAAAGTGATTCCTTCAGTTCAACCGAGTAATGAGTAATTGATAACTCAATTTAATTAAGTTGACCTTATGTGAGTAATCAATTTAATTAAGTTGACTTTATGCGAGTAATCAATTTAATTAAGTTGACCTCTTCATTGAAGTACAGAACTTAAAAATGCAAGTAGGCTAAACTCAAACTTTCCAGTTTATGTACAGCATTTAGTTTTAAATAAATGTATGAATCTTTAAAACAATTATTGTTTTTCACATCAACCGCTTTATATTACATTTACAATTAATTTACAAAAACATTGCTCGTAACGACACCCTCAAGTCACATCTTTAAAACATCAAAATCATAAGCTTTATTTTTATTCAGTAAACCATTTTACAACAGTTAGCTCACATTAAGTAACATTTTTAAAAGACACATGAACAACACAATCATAAGCTTAATTTTAACAACAAGCTCACATTTTAAAAAGATACATACATTTAAAAAAAACATGCTTATTTTTAACAATAAGCTAAAAAATGTGAATATCACAAAGCAGAAAGAATGTGGAAATCACACATGCTGATCATACTTTCACCAGCTCCATGTTAACCAAAGAGCTGGTTAGCCAAGGATTGTGAATAATATTATTGTAACAGAGTACGTTGTTTAAGAGATAGGGAGGCAGGAAGCGGGCGAACATTTAAACATGAATAAATAGACAACAACAAAATAAAAGTACTGGCAGCAGCCCGACACGGGCGACTGCCGCCCACACACGAACACAAAACACAATTAAAATGCCTGGTCCTCTTTCCTCCTTCACTCTCATCACTCCCACTTTTAAGCTTCTGCTCCTCCATGAGATAAGATCAATCTCAATCTCATTATCAATGACGTCCTCGGCCTCACGCCGCTCTCACAGCTCTCGGCCCCGCCCTGCTCGTCACTATTATAAACAACGCCTTTGCGTTGCTTCATAAAAATTTTGTTTTTTATATTCCATGAGCCTTTGTCATTAGGACATTACGACATTTAAAAAAAAAAAAAATTAATACCTTGTGTTATATTGATCAAGCAGCATGGTTGTCAAGGCAGAATTTCAAGAGCGACCAATAATTTTAAATGGATACTATTAATTGAAGTCAACTAAAATGTTGAGCTTATAGCACTTCAAATCTTTAATATAAACATTTTGCTGCCAAATTAGTATTTAAACACACCTGTTTAAGTTTTGATCCCAAAACGTGGCATTTTAAGTAATGTAAAGTTATGATAAAGATTGATTTCATTACAGTTTACAGTGTAGGCCTAAACTGCAAAAGATCTTTAAATTTAATTATGTATTTACAGTAATTATATCAATATCATATCTACAAAACCTATTATCCTAAAATAAATGTTTATTTCAACTTTAACATTACTTTAACATTATTTGGTTAAGTGACACAAGCTTTTTCAATAATGCTCTTCCATCAAGTACAGAACCAGCAATAGTCGTGTTAAAACACATGATGATGATGATGATGATGATGATGATGATGATGATGATGATGATGATTCAGGCGAACAGTATTTAATGAACTTCAAAAGAACATGTAGAAAAATGAATCACAACCTGAACACAAACGAAACCAGACAAATTAATTTGAAAAGACTGCAACTTAAATACAACGCAAATGAGGGTATTCATCTCCATGATGATTCATAAGTGATGGGAAAACAAGACAAAGGAAATCAGGAAACTATTGAAAACAAACTAAAAAGCAATGAAAATGAAACTAAGTCCAATGACTGAATATCTGTGACAGATATGTGCACATTTTCGCATATCCACAAGAAACCTCTACATGTGCATTGAAAACTTTTTGCAAGTGCGCACACACAACTTGAACTTTGAAGCTTATGATAATGACTTTCATGTAAATAAATGCCATTAAAATAATAACTAATAAACAGCATTAAAAACACCTAGCATTGATCCAAGGTCATAGATATCAAAAATACCGATTTCCAGATTAATCTGCCAATTCATTACATTACGAGATTATGAAATGAGCAACATTACTATCTTCTCAGTTGTATAACATCCAGGCAGTGAGCCATGTCACACATGGGACTCCATCTGCCTCCAATTAGAAAATAAGAGACTCAGAGGGCCACTTAAGCCAGAGGTTTGTATTCCATACCTGATCTTACTCTGCATGCTTGGGGTTTCAGGAGTTACAACATGTTTACACATCTCTAAGAGGTGGACATGATACATCCTGAAACCTTCAGCGCTGTTATGAGTCATCTTGTAAATTCTCACTGAAGTCTTTGGTTCAAAAACATGGGCGGTAACATCAGGGTAGCAACTTTGAACCCTATAAGACTTGCGGTTTATCATTATTATGGCCAGCTCACAGGGAACGCTCTCAGAGCTAACGTTGTGGCAATGTTCTCTCAAAGTTATAAACAAACATTCTGTCAGTAATATCATTAAAATATTAATTCAAAATGATCTGGTTTTCAAAAATGTGTTGTTAAAAATCACAATTTATTTAAATGTTATTTGGATGTTTGTCTAATGTTTTTTAAATGTTGCCACTTGTTTCAGAGTGTTCTGAATGATAAACGATAAAACAGAATGTTCCCTTAACGTTCGCAGAAAGAAAAATGAACATTCAAAGAAACTTCAAAAATAATGTTACATAAAATTAGATATAAAAAAAGTTAAAAAATAACGTAAAAATAACAAAATTGGAATGTTAGTAAAACAGCCTGAGAACATATTTTGTAAGCTGAGTAGACACTCAAATTTGAGTCGCTCACAGTTGCGAACAAGAAAATTCATGTTTGCCTTTGAGTAAAGCTCTGTCTGATCAGATAGAGATATCAGTCTGTGCAACAAGTCCGTCTCTTCCCACACATACAATCGTATGCGCATTACGTTTCAGCTGTACGTGTAATTGCAATGCATTGTCCTTCAGGGAGAAAGTTCAGAGGAAGGCTCACATTTCAAGCTGCATGTTGAATCTGGTCTTTTTTTGTACAGTGGTGTGAATACGATTACTGTAACCTCTGCCACAATCATACCTGCAATAAGTAAATAAGGATTGTGCATTCTTTTACAAGCGTGTTCAGCATGCTTCAGCGTGTTCAGAGAGAACAGATTGTAACGTTAAAGTCGTTCTGGTCTACTCTAAGATGCAGAGTCATTGTAAAAGAATGTATTTTTCACTTGCTGTAGTCTTTTTATGATGATGTTCAGAGTTTGATATCTTTAAAGGAACAGTTCACCAAAAAATGAAATGTAAAAAAAAAGTGAGTGTGTGACAGTGAGTATGTGACTGTGAGTGTGTGTGTGTGTGTGTGTGTGTGTGTGTGTGTGTGTGTGTGTGTGTGTGTGTGTGTGTGTGTGTGTGTGTGTGTGTGTGTGTGTGTGTGTGTGTGTGTGTGTGTGTGTGTGTGTGTGTGTGTGTGTGTGTGTGTGTGTGTGTGTGTGTGTGTGTGTGTGTGTGTGTGTGTGTGTGTGTGTGTGAACGTGAACGTGAGCGTGTGAGTGTGTGTGCGCGTGTGTATGTGTGCGTGGGAGAGTGTGTGTGTGTATGGCTGAACTATCCCTTCAATATTGACATACAGTACATGGGAACAAAAAAAAGTCATCAGATGATTTCAGTAAAACTGGAGTATATTATGGGTGTGAATGTTGGCCAAGTAAATATTCTGGTGGCTCATACCAATTTGTTCTATTTTATGTTTTAATATTTCCGCTATGTGTTAAACTAGGCCATATTTAGGGGAATGATGTGTCAGTTCCTCTTTTGTCATTTAGTTTGTATTGAGCGTCTATCTGTGACTCATGGCACTGCTCGAAAGCTTTGTCATTTAGTAAGGTATTATGATACAGTCTTGCACAGTCAGCCTTTTTGAGATAAAGTCTGGTCGAGTTTGCAGCGTATCTACAGTCAATGTGTGATGTTCAGTATGTGGAAAACACTCAATTGCACAGCAGTGTCGATCAATAGCCACATGTAAAATCTACCGTATTTTCCTGCATATAACCCGCGGGTTATACCAGATATTACAAACCCCGCATGGGGGGTGCGGGTTATGTAAGGTTGTGGGCTATATCACACATTTTTTACATGTAATAATAGTTCAATATATTTGTTACATCCCTAAGGAAGTAAAGTTTTTTTGGCTGTATTTTCTTTCTGTTTTTCTTTCTTGAGAGGGTTGTTGTCTCTGGCGCTTGTACTGTCACTCTGACAGCTGGCGCTGATAGGCTGTCTGACCTGTCAATCATGCAAGAAGACGTGATTGGCTGTGCTGCATGAGGGCGGGCTCTTCTCATCTCATCCAATGATCAACACTTGTAGAAAACGCTTCTTAAGGGACGCGCTGCTGCTTTTTCTTTTCGTTCTGATTCTGACTCGTGTTTGTTTTCTTATTGTGTGAATTTCGCGCACAAGCACTGTGTACCGAGCTGAACAGTTATGGATAATTGACGTCATGCGAGCAACATTCGAAGTTTGAGATCTTACACAAAAAAGTTCATCAATCTATGAGTGCGGGTTATATAAGGGTGCAGGTTGTACCAACTATTTTTACCCAGACCCCGCGGGCTATATGAGGGTGCGGATTATCTGCGTCTGCGGGTTACATGCAGGGGAAAACGGTAATTAACCGTAAGTCAAATGTATAGTGTGAACAACCACAACATGTGCATTGCCCATTGTCTATCTGCACGTGTTCATAGCTGTTTTATCTTTCGCTCCCTATAAACATTTCTTTGTAATTGGCATCCTAGAGTGAGCAGGCTAAGGTCTGAAATCTGGAGATTTACCGTCTCTCCAGGATTCCTGTTTGATGGGAAAAGGAAGGTAAACAAATAACATTGAGTCACATGTTTGGGCAGACGTGGATGTACCAGCAACTCAGAGACAAATAGGCAGCTTTGCATTATGCTGCGCTATCAGATCTTTCTTGTGTTGTTGTGTCTTGTATTGTGGCATTTGTTCAGTAAAGAGTCTTTTTTGACTGAGGATCTTCACTAACTACAATGTAAAGACATGTAAAAACATAGCATTTACTTCCACAGTGTTTACCACCATCGTTAATGACAGAAATGTAATTGCTCTAGCTTATAAACCAAAATCCTCTAAGTTTACACATCTAGTCTAGCCTGTAGCACAAACAGTAAAGCGTGCCGCAACAACAAGGTCATGGGTTCAAAGCAAGAGTTTATTAAAACGTTAATGTATACCAATGCAATGTAAGTCGCTTTGAATAATAAAAAAATGTCTGGCAAATGCATACATGAAGCCGGATGTGGTCTGTACAGATGTTATTTTTCTAGCGAAAGTGTGCCTGTTTTGTTTCTGACTTAGCCGACTTTTTCTACCAACAAACAAAAGAGTTAAAGTAGTGTGGGGGAAATGCATCTGGACAAAAGCAGCTCTTTACATTTGGATACATGTTTCAGATGTGCAAAACTATTCCTGGGCCTGGCAATTACTAAGTAATGTTGTGCAATGAATGCTAGATAGCTAAGGCCTTTCCATCACTCATCAGCTACAGTGAGAACAGGGCACAGATTCAAGCAAAACAATCTTTTTTTTTTTCAGTTTTCAGTCAGTTTTGTTTTGATTTCAAAGGCATGCCAGTAAGATCATGCCAGCCTGCCAAGAATGATAATGGCAGAACCACATTCTTTCTTTTATGATATTATTTTAAACTCTCTTATGCTCTTATAAATTTGATAAGTTTCCTACACTAACTTAACAGAAGTAATATGCTGTTATGTATATTAGGGATGAGCGAGTACAGCATTATCTGTATCTGTATCTGTTAACCATATAAATTATCTGTATCTGTATGTGTACTCGGATTGGGCGGGGCCTAACCCGAAAGTGGGCGGTATTTAACCCGGAAGTGGGCGGGTTGTCTTGAAATAGGCGGGGCTTTAACCGTATGTTATTTTTAATCATGCAATTGATATGGGTTGATCAGAAATTGTTGTATTTATTGCTGATTAGAAAACTATTTACATGAAAGCATCAGCATTGAGCTTCAGATCAATGGTTTTGATCACGATAACTATTTTTAATCATTATTTTTTGCGTGAATTCTAAAAGATGGTTAGCATTCAGCAGATGGTTAAAAGAAAAACTCTAACAGGCAGAGACGCAACGCTAGTCACATTCTACCAAGCACTATATCTGAACAAACCCCACATTTACCAGAACTCTACTGGTTAATGAGTAAGTACTACAAACAAACCGAAATAAAAAACAAACCTGAAGCTGAAGAAACTCTAAACGTTAACGGAAAAGTGAGTGACAAAGAGAGAGACAGAGAGAAAAAGAGAGCTGTACTCTTCTCAGTGTTCTGTGTGTGAATGAGCAGAGCGGGACACTGCAAATCTGTATGTGTAGGGGAGGGGCGCTGTGAGTAGCCTATCACAGAACCCAGACACAGTCAGCTACGCAATGAGGATTTTTATTCAATCCGAGCACAAATACTGACTCGTATTACTCGTATAATACTCATACTCGGCAAAAGTGATTTATCCGTACCAGATACTCGTTTCAGCCGAGTATCCAGCTCAAATATATATATATGTATATTTGTTATTCTATATACATATTCTATATATATATATTTGTTATTCTATATACATTTTAAAATGCAATCCAAAGATGAATTTTCCACATCTTTACTCCAGTCTTCAGTGTCACACGATCCTTCAGAAATCATTCTAATATGAGGATCAATTCTGAAATCTTTAATATTGTTTAATATTTAATAAAGTTGATATTGTATACCATTCAAAAGTTTGGGGTTAGTATAAGAAATTAATACTTTTATTTCCCACAATCCCACATTCATTTGATAAAATTGAAAGTAAATACAGTCATAACATTATTGCAAAAGGGTTATATTTTAAATAAATGCTGTTTTATCCATTTCCACAAAAATATTAAGCAGAAAAAAACTGTTTTCATCATTAATATACTGATACATGTATCACTTATACATATACACTTCTTATAATATGGACTCTTGCTTAAGATTGCTCTGTGAAGTTCACTTCTTAGGGCACTATTGAGTGATTATTCTGTAACTTTTGTTTGCGCTTGAAACACCATCTAACAGTAGAAGGAATGTAAATCAACAGTTCACTTCTCATCTAACATTTGTCCTGAGCCTGAAGATAAGATCAGAGCTGCTGTCTGCTGTTTGACTCCGGGCTGCACTGAGTAATGTCTGTTCACATGTGCAACTATTCCAATAATTATCACAATTATGAGAAAAATGCCGCTCTTGTTATTTGTCAGAGGAACTGCAGGCTCTACTTGAACTAATAGCAAAAAGAGTTGATAGATGAGACTAAGAGTTAAACAGGAAGTTGGTTCCAGACCTAACGTAATGGTGCGAGGGATTATACAAGACATGCCGTGTGAACCTTCAGCGGATGTGGAATTTCTGTATGTGTGTTTATGTTTCGGACTCCTTACGTACATATGGAATTATTGGCTGTATGCATCGATTTAAGGTTATCAGGTGTTTTTGGCTGCTTGTTACTGTAAAAAGTCTGTCAAAAGCGATAATACAGTTTCAGGTTGTCTACGTAATGTCCTTATCAGAACGGCACAGAAATCTCATTCAGGATGACACACGTAAACGAAGAGTACCTACGTCTTGAGGTAAATCAAGTGTAGCCTGGAGACCGTCTCTCACAACAGAGGAGTTACACTCTTCACATTTACTCTGTCATGAAAACACAAAACAGATTTCATGACCCCACTAGCCCACAAGAGTCTGTTTACCTGAACTATCAGTAAAGAAGAGATTCTGAGAAGTTTTCTTCGCTCCTAAAATATACAACACTAAATGATTAAATGTACATTTGAATATGAACCATAGAAAATGATGAAGGTACAAGCCAAAACACACAAAAACGTCCTGGAGTTAAATAATAATATATCTGTCACTGACTTGAGGGACTTTCCATGAGGGATGCTTCATTTCTTGATCTTTAAGTCAGGATGTTGTTTCCAATTCGGAGAACAAAAATGGCATGGAAAAACAGAAACATTCTGAAATTTGCAGTAAATTGGCCTAATTTTCCAGCATGACTGTTGTTAAAGAATCAAAATCAAAAATATCCAGTCATCATTTACTCATTCTGTCGTTCACAAAATCATGTTGTTCCAGTGCTGTTGTTTTGCAATGAAAAATACTTTTTGATAAATGTTTTCACTGTATTTTTTCATACAAAAATGGTTTATTGTGACCAGATCCTCTAAGATCTAAGAATAATAGATGAGCCCAATACAATGTTTTCTTAAATGGTCTGTGTGTGTTTTCTTTACAGGGTGCAAATGAGTTCAGCCAAAAAAACTCTGCCCATTGTTTCAGGCCTTTCAGTCCTCTCACAGGTTTCTCCAGAGCCATTTGAGATGATCTGGGTAATCAGAGAGGTCAGAATAACCCGCAGAGACACAATGATGGGGAGGAGTCGCTGCAGAGGATCCGTTCTGTTGTAGAACAAAAAATGGATTCTCACGTGCAGAACAGAGGTGTGATGATCACATTTCTATTTATTCAAAGCAAATTATTAATGATAATTATATCTCTATATGCATTCCCTGGGATTCAAACCCATGACCTTGCCATTGTTAGCGCCATGCTCCACTGGTTGAGCTACAGGAAAGCCTTTTATAAGCTTATATTCATCTTCAGTAAGAGTTGTTAAAGTATTTTAACTGCTGTTTAAACAGAACCACTGCAGGTCACAAGAGCATCATGACTCATTCGTTTTTTTGTATGGATATTTGGAGCAATCAACTATATTTTACATAAATAAGCCAATGACTAAAATATGTTATTATTAGTACAGTGAACTCATTGTCATGTTCAATAAACCAATTTGAAATGATTCGATCTTTGTGACATGGTGCATTATCCTGCTGGAAGTAGCATCAGAGGATGGGCACATGGTGGGCATAAAGAGATGGACATGGTCAGAAACAATGCTCAAGTAGGCCGTGGCATTTAAACGATGCCCAATTGGCACTAAGGTGCCTCAAGTGTGCCAAGAAAACATCCCCCACACCATTACACCACCACCACCAGCCTGCATAGTGGAAACAAAGCATGATGGATCCATGTTCTCATTTTGTTTACGCCAAATTCTGACTCTACATTCTACTCTACTGAATGTCTCAACAGAAATCGAGACTCATCAGACCAGGCAACATTTTTCCAGTCTTCAACTGTCCAATTTTGGTGAGCTTGTGCAAATTGTAGCTCTTTTTCTTATTTGTAGTAGAGATGAGTGGTACCCGGGGGGGGGGGGGGGGGGGGGGGGGGGGGGCGGTCTTCTGCTGTTGTAGTCCATCCGCCTCAAGGCTGTGCGTGTTGTAGCTTCACAAATGCTTTGCTGCAAACCTCGGTTGTAACGAGTGGTTATTTCAGTCAAAGTTGCTCTTCTATCAGCTTGAATCAGTCGGCCCATTCTCCTCTGATCTCTAGCATCAACAAGGCATTTTCTCCCACAGGACTGTCGCATACTGGATGTTTTTCCATTTTCACACCATTCTTTGTAAACCCTAGAAATGGTTGTGTGTGAAAATCCCAGTAACTGAGCAGATTGTGAAATACTCAGACCGGCCCGTCTGGCACCAACAACCATGCCACAAAATTGCTTAAATCACCTTTCTTTCCCATTCTGACATTCAGTTTGGAGTTCAGGAGATTGTCTTGACCAGGACCAACCCCTAAATGCATTGAAGCAACTGCCATGTGATTGGTTAATTAAATAATTGCATTAATGGGAAATTGACCAGTTGTTCCTAATAATCCTTTAGGTGAGTGTATTTCCAAGAGAAATGGCTTCTGGAATGAGAAAAAGATGTGGGACTGGACTTGATTTTGTGCATTAGGAATTGATTGGATGAATGTGGTTTGCTATTGGTCGATCTCATGAGTAACTGGTTGCACAGATAAAATACGATTTTTTATCTAATGGTGTGTGGTGGTTGTGGTTTCTTTTTAGGAGCTGCAGGCCTTTTGATCAGGGTGGACTATCTCTTTTTTGGGTGGTGGTATTCTTCTTTGATGGCGTGGTCTGCAGTGTGCACTGGGGTCTTTTTGTTATGTGAGTGTGTGTCAGTTTAGGGGAATATTTATTGATTTGTCATCCCTGTGAATTAGGCTGCAGCTCCTCAATGTGAATTATAAGTTTATTTCTTTTGGGTTCAGTGATGATTCTATTTTTGTCAATAAAAGTTTTATAATTTGTTATGCCGGTGTCTCCACAATTTATTCTCCACTGGGTAGGGAGCCTGTATTAAAGGTTCTTTTAAGTAAGATTCCTTGGGTGGAACTCCCAAGGTTGCGTAGTCTGGTAATATTTGCTAATAATTAAGTGACGTTCGTGAGGTGGCACACACGCTCGCCTTATCCTCTTCATGCCACAGTGACATTAAATATTATACTCATCCACTGTCTGTGCTGTAAGCATAAATTATATCTCATAACTCATCCAATGTCTGTGCTGTAAGCATAAATCATATCTCAAAATGTGCGGAATGTGTTTTTCTGACTCTTTATAATAATTTTGATAAAGCAGATTAATATCTGCTAGCTCTTATTTTGATGCTCCATCCACAGACGATCTACTGATTGTAAGCAACTTTGCAACTACCGTACATGTCAACTTATTCTACTATCTGAACCCAAACCTAATAGTTTGCAACAGTCAGTTGTAGAAAGAGGGTTACAACCCTGAGATACAACCCTGTAAGCAACCCATTAAAAACATAAAAAACATCCACCACCCAGTTCAAGGCGACTTTATTGTTTAAATTAATTTATAATTATGTTCATGTTTAGGCATATTCCTGCGCACTTGAAAAGGCGGACAGACAGCTTCCTAAAAGATTCTCAAGCAGTAAAATATGATGAGGTTAAAAAAAAACCCTGAATTTTCCGGTCTGATCATGTCTCTCGTTTTAACATGCAAAGCCACATTCGAGAGTGAGGTTCCAGCTTCTCATTAGCATAAGGGTCTGAATGGACCCCTGCTGGCATTCAGCGCTATAGAGGTGCCAGCGTCACATACCACTTGAAACTGGGACAGAACTGGAGTCACACTTCCCGAAATACAAATCATGAGTAATTTCGTGTATTGTCCTGGTGGTCATCAGAGGGGTTTATGCCCATAATCAGCTGAAAGCCTTTTACGTGACGTAATGCATGAGTACATCATACACTACTGTTAAGATCGTGTCTCATCCCTTCTGTTCTGTTTATTTGCTGAACTATTTCAATTATGATATCAGATTTCTTTTAAATGACATGAGATTGCATCTCAGAAATGGTCTAGCGGTTGTATTTACATAACCTGGACAAAAAAGTATGAGTTTCATTAAATGGGCAGCTTTCATCACCTATGGATATACTGTATTTTTAGATCTATTTGTTCTTGCATCATTTTCCAGCACCTAAGCACATCTGGTCATTTCAAAAGATCAACTTAGAAATGTGTTAGAAATGTTCACTATTTTTTTATTTACTGTACTTACATATTTACTTGAATATATGAGTCTATATAGAAACAGACTGTAAAAAATAAACCAAATCTGAAAAAAATTCACCGAAGCATAAATTGTGACAACTGGCCCCAGCCAAGTCACTATAAATATGATTTATGCACCCAATTCTATTAATTTGCATTTAGTTTTTTTCAAATCAATTATTTCTTTCTAAGGGTCAAAGCAACGGCACAAGTTCTTAATAATAATAATAATAATAATACATTTTATTTTAGGCGCCTTTCAAATCACTCATGGTCACCATACATCAAGAAGAAACAAGAACAATATTAATGAATAACAGTAAATAACAATGCCAATAAACCATAAATAAGTAGAAAACAGCAAATACAAACATGACAACTGTAAGAATAACAAAAACAAAAGTGCTAGACGGGAACACAATAATCATGAAGCATAAGCTATTCTAAATAAATGAGTCTTAAATTTAACTTTAAATTGAGATAATGAGTCTGAATTATCATTAATAATAATGAGCTGAACTAACATGTTAAATAAACATATAAATAAAACAATTAAAAATAAATATATACAAATTATATAACAAAATACAGTACTACATTTATTGCGAGTTATTTAAACTCTCTTCAGCTCTTTGGTCATTTTCTGTGATTGGCAACATGCAAATGAGGAAATCCATAAATGGTCAAAAAGCAGAAGCCCCACTTGTTCTAGAGGGCGGGGCTTAATTGTTCTCGCTCACATCATCACTGGAATCTGTCGCGCGCACACACACTCTCAGAAGAGCTTTATAAACCACTTGGGAGGAGGATATACTATTGTTTTTTTTATTCTACCTGGTTAAAGGAATTTTATTTGCTCTTCTACTATAGCAGGATTAGTATTATCGCCTTGGAACAGCATGGAAAGTAACAGGAAAATTAAATTGCGCATGCTTTTATTGCTCCTGGTTTCATTTTTCACGGCGGCTCGCGCCTCAGGTGAGTCTCTTACCTGCAACCGCGTGTAATTAACCATTGTTTTACATAATGTATTATTCCAAACCATCGTTATTGATTTATTTTTATTTGCTCTTTTTATAGACGTCTTTCCAAAAGCACAGAGTGTAACCTGGTCCTCTATCAATTTTAAATCTATGTTAATATGGAGTCCAAAACCAACGAATTATTCCTACACTGTTGAGTTTTCACAGTAAGTCTTTGTTTTAATTTACTATTATTACCATATAGTTAGTAGTCAGGTTGTTTATTATTACATTTATCATTCGGAATGCAGTATTATAGCTATCAAAATGAGCTAGAATGAGCAAAACTATTTTTACTATAGTTTATTACTATTCAAAATGGTCTAAACCTTTTACAGTCTTCCCGAGCTTAATATAAAATTGAAATATACACATATAGAGCTTTATATTGAGCATATAATATGTATTATTTGAACACAACAGTGTTAGTGGTATTGCAGTTATCTAATATTGCTATGATCATATTGATTCTGACCAATGAATTCATAATTCACTGATTATCTCAAAAGTTTCTCACTTTGTTATCTCAGCATGGCCATAAAGCAATAAAAGTGTATATTATGAATCTATTTAACATGTCAGAATCATTTACACTCAATTTTCTGTCTGGAAAAGTGGACAAAAAGGTGCATTGGATTTCTCTCTGCAGGTTGTAACATTTGAATCAATATTAAGGCGGTGATTAAACGTACAATTTCAATTTTAGATACTGTTTAATTAACATGTAAAGAATATAAGCCTTTATGAACAGAAAACTGTGTATTAATCTCTCACGGGGTGTAGATTTGGCAACTCTTGCGTGGTTCCACACCCACGACTTGTTACAGCAGGCACCAACCTGTCCCTGATCCTCACACAATCTTATTTATGATTTCCAAAAGTTGTCTTTACGATCTAAATGTCTGTGTAAATGATTGTAGACCGGGTGAGAACAGAGAACGGACGAGGCACTGTATCAAGACGATGGAAATCGTATGCGACCTGACTGCAGAGTTAAAAAACCTGGAGGACTATTACACCGCCGACATCCTGTCCGAACCCCTGCCGGGCGTCTCCTCGGATTTGGTTGAGTTCCCTCATGTCAGCTCTGGAAAATTCTCCCCTTATTATGACAGTCAGTAATCATGGCAACCCACTTTACACTCTGTGTTTAATGACATGCAGGTTTGGAAACATTATAAGGATATTGTGCTTTGATTCTCTTTCAGCTGTCATTGGCAGACCAGATTTTCAAATAGATGTAAACAATGATAAAAGGAAGACGACGCTCAATATAACAGATGTCCCCACAGCTCTCTTTCATAATCGTACCAAGAGACTGAATATTCGGGATGTTTTTGGAGACAAACTGCTTTATAAGGTTACCTACAGGAAAGCCAAGAGCACAGGAAAGGTTAGTGTTGTCTGTAAAATGTCATTCTTACAATCCTGACTTATACCATGTGCACTAAGTAATAAACACAAATAAAATTAATTGAATCACTTTAGCACCTTATTAAATCACTAGGTATTAAATGTAAATTAAACATCTATATTTTCCTCAAAGTTAGTTTTTTACTTAGCGGGCAATAATAATCCTAATTAAAAATCTGACAGTTATAAAAATTATTTTACTCACCAACATACCATAATGCACATTAGAGATGGCATTTACAAAAATGTACAATAGTTATTATATATGACTTTTATACTTCTATATTTAACACATCTATACTACCATTCAAAAGTTTTGAGTAACATTTTCTAAATAAATTGATACATTTATCCAGAAAGGATGTGTTAAATTGATTAAAAATAAACAGTAAAGTCATTTATAATGTTCAACTTCAACTTGATGATAATATTAAATGTTTTTTGAGCTGCAAATCATCATTTCAGAATGATTTCTGAAGACTGGAGTCATGATGCTGAAAATTCAGCTTTGATCACAGGAATAAATGACATTTTACTATATATTCAAATAGACAAATCATATTTTAAATAATAATAATATTTAACATTATTACTGTTTTACTTGTATATCATAAATCAAATATATGCAGCCTTGGAAAATATATTTCAAAAGCATTAAAAATGACTTGACCCTATTTTATCTATTTCCTTGGTTAACATTTGTTCAAGATGAGGGATCTTATTAACTAACATTAGCAAAGATTAAATACTTTATGCGTTAACTAATGGGACCTTATCATAAATTGGGTTACACTTTATTTTAAATTGTCCACTGGAAAGTAAAGCGTTATTGTAAAGTGTCACCAATATGACATATAATACATATCATACATCGTTTTATGTGTTGGCCTCTTTAGAGAGAGAGGATCAGTAAAAGCAGCATCGTTGAGCTGACGGATTTGGACCAAGGAGTGAGTTACTGTTTTAGCGTTCAGGCCTACCTACCCTTCCGCGCTCTGGACAAACAAGACGGGGAGCTCAGCGTCATCAAGTGCTCTCCGGAAGAAAACACATCTATCTTTGAAGGTAATGCTTTCGCTTTTTAAATAACAATACTTTAACTTGATCCATCAGTGGTTTTCAGCACAACAATCCCAGGAAAAGCAAACCTCGGGAATTTTGTGTGATAGGGAGTGAATCATTTTCCCAAAATAGACCCCTGATCTGGACTCTCGCTGAAACACGTCCATTTATGAAGTGTTGGGTAACTGATATGCTATCATATCAGAGAATTATATGGACTCTATGAATATGTGATTCACATCGCTGAGACATTTAATGAAACTCATAACTGATAAGAAATGTGTCTGTTGGCTGGATTGCGATAGTAACTTGTCAATAAATCATATCAGCGACTGGGGACCAATAGAACTGCAAAATTCCTGTGGTGTCCATCAAACTCATCAATGTTTGTGGGACCGTAATGATGATGATGTAATATTTTTGCAGAGTACGGCATGGGAGTCATCGCAGGAGCCCTTTTAATTATCGCTTTGGCAGTAACAGCAATCGTTATTGTCATGGTGATGTGCTACAGACGAAGAAAGGCAGCAAAAAATACCGGAAAAGAGGGATTACCATTGAACGGTGTGTGAGGAGTGCGGACGCCCTTTTTGGTACGTCTGAATTGAACTCTCCCTTATGAAGGGAGGATGGCATCCCGTTCCTCTATAAAACAGAGGGAAAATTGTTTCTGTGAAACCTCAAAATGTAGATATGTTAGACATAATTTAGCAAGACGAGATCTTTATAATGTGTGGTGGTGGGTTCTTTAGTCTGGCACTGAAGTGTACTGTATAAACATTTTCATAAGCACTACCTAATTTCTTTTACTTGCTAACAGATAGAAATACTGTATGATTTAAGAAGTACGCACTTGGGAGAATCCAAATCAGATCATATTTTATGAACAGTAATTTATTTGTTTAGCTAATACTCTTATCTGTATTCGTTTTTAAAGTATTTTTTTGTGTTGTACTAGTGAAGCGCTCTTCTAATTCATGTTTTATCCCATTGCAGTCATATTGTACATGGCTAAAATAATGTTAAATCTGGTGTGTTGTTGCCATTGTGGTACAAAAACTTTACTACAGACCTGTGAATCAAGTGGGAATCGTACTGATGTGGATAAAAAATAAATGAATACACAGGAATGCTCACGTTGACTAATCAGCATGCAGATCTTTGCCTTTATATTTTCTAACTTCAAAGAACATGTTATATATATCGTTAGCCTCATAGCTTAATTGCCTAAGTCATTTTTTGGCCAAATTTTATACAAATTTTCTGCCTATTTTTATTGTCCTTCCACTGCTGCATCATCTTGCCTTTCTGCCAATGTCCTTAGCCAATCACAACACTTATTAGGATCCAAAACACCATCAATTAGTCATCTCTTTGACTTAGGCAGTGTTGAGTTTTTTCGTGTTTTCCAAAAGCATTGAAATATGACTTAGGGAATTATGCTATGAGGCTAACGATATTATGCCTTATGCATATTCAGTTAGAAAGAGCAAACTCAGATAAATAGATGCATTACTTAACAATTAGTTAAATAGCTCAATGATGCCCTCTATTGTAAGTCAGTAGTGTTTCATTAAATGTGACTCAACTGTCAAATGTTTACAGGTCAAGGTCCATAATGTTATATTTATGTATACACACAGTTTATAAGAGTCATTACTCAGATTACACTGCATGTTTTTGACTCACCAAACTGAACTGGCCCATAAGTGTTATTTTCTAGTGAATCAGACAGCATTGGTCGCATTGTATGTGTTACATCCTGATTGAACGACTCATTAAAAAGTTTCTTACCAAGACCGGGTAACTGTGTTTTGCATAACATCCAATATAGACTCAACTTAGATAAAGTATGATTTTGCACATATAAGTACAGTAATCCCTCGCCACTTCGCGGTTCAAGTTTCGCGGCCTCAGTGCATCGCAGATTTTTCAAAAATATTCATCGAAAAAAAAAAAAAAATACCGCCATATCGGCACTCGTATTGCGGAATGCAGCGTTGCTTCATCGTGATGCGAGAGAAACAGTTTCCCAGGTTGCCAGACAAAGAGAGAAACTCTCTCCGAGGCTTTGTACACGCCCACGGCACTTAGACGAGACACGTGATTGGTTCCCGGCGTGAGATCGACCAATGAGAGCACGAGTGGAGTGGGAGCCTCTTCGCCTCTCTCAGAAGCAAATGTTGACGATCCAGCGCAGATATCTGACGATGAGGCGCTTCCTGAACTGATTTAAAGGCCTCATTATACCAGTGCAGTAACACCATCATCATCATCATCACATTCATCAAACCGCACAGGTCTGTCATCGAGTCATTACTGGAGTCTCAAGATACTACTGTCATTGATGAGTGTAGAGCACCATAATACGCATCGACAGAGAGAGTGAATGTATAACATTAAGATTTTATAATTAAATAGATTTAATTAAAATATATTTAAAGAATAAATATGCATATTTTAAACATTCTGGTACCTACACACACATATATGGAAATTCCTAGGTGGGCCAATCCTACTTCGCAGATTTTCACCTATCGCAGGGGGTTCCAGTCCACATTAACCGCAATAAACAAAGGGATCACTGTATGACTAAAAAAAGTATTTTTGCAATAATCACAGCCAGTCACTTTTTAATGAAATGGGTTTATTTTGTTCATCGCAAACTAAACAGGATTTATCTCAAATATACATGATTAGTGTAATTAGAAAGAATTTTGACCAAAGTGACTGTTGCAAATGCTATAATGATGTCAAAGTTAGACTTTGCGTTTAGGGACGGATGTCTGGTACACACACTTCCCATCTGGCTGGATGTAACTTATCCTCATCTCTTTTGTATTGACCTCAAAGTACACAAATGCTCCTGTTGTCTGATTGACTATGTTGGAGAAAAGTTGCCAAGAAGACGGGAAGCTGTTCTGGTGATCAATGGAAATATCCTCTTCAATTCCAGCTCCGCTGACAACATACGAACTGCCATCGTCTTCTCTAATGAACTAATGAAATTGAAAACATTCTGACATCAAATTAAGTCTTAATGATGATTGGTCAAGACAGTAACACTCCTAATGCAATCCATAGAAGTCACTTTACATTTTCTTGATTTCCTGTTACATGATTGATAATGTGATGTTTAAGATACCGACCTGTAGACTGTGGTCATGACCGCTCAGATATAAAGAGACGCTGTACTTCTTCAAGAGAGGCCTGAGTTTTGAGACCAGCCGCTTGGTCGGACCATGATGACCAATGGACCAGACTGGATAATGACCGGCCACAATGACAAACTCTGACCTGAGGATTAGACACCCAAAGATGCCTTTTCACTTTTGATGTGGAAAACAGCTGTGATTCTTTGCAAGCGCATGCCGCTTTTATTCTCCGAGGAATTTTTACTGAAATTTCTGAGGGCATGTGCGGTTTGACTTTTGTTTTATCTGCTAACAGTTTGTACATTAAACACAATCCTCTCGGGCTCTTAACCTTTCATCCTTTTTCAAGATCAGTTAACATTTGTTATTCACTTGTAAGAATTGTGTCAATAAGACTGAGTTCATAAAACTAGGCAATTAAAAAAAAGGTACAGTGAACGTGAAACAATGGAAAAATTGTATGATGCCCTTTTATTAGTACTATAAACAGTCATCGTATAGAAAAGAGCTGAAGGATTAACCATGTAAAGTCTGAAATATGAAATAATGATCAGAAATTATTTCAAATTTTACATCAGTTTTGTTTTTTTAAGAAACTGTTTAGTGAACTTTTGGACAAAATCAAAATGAAAATCCAAAAAAATTTGCGTTTTTGTGTGCTTTATATTATACTTTATAATCAGGATCAGGACCCATAGGCCTATATATAGTATGACATAGTGAGACCATCAATATTATTACATTTTATTCAAACCGAGTAAAAATATGTAGTATGGATGTTATTTATATGGCCAAAAGGTATGAAGAAATTCTGATGGCTTGTAATGAAAATCAATAAGATTGTCATAACAGTTTAATACAGTTGTGGAGGTGGGAAACGTTTGCCTTCCCTCAAGAAAGTTGTGTTTGCTCATAAAGAACTCAAAATGTTTGCAAGCAAACAGTTTCTCAAGGGAACACAAAAGCATTAGCATTTAGCATTAGCATTTAGCGTTAGCATTTAGCATTAACATTTCATCACTTTAGGGGCTACTTCCACAAAATGGATATATTTCTATCAGCTGTCACTCTATATCTCCCAGTAACATGTCTTAGTAAGACGATACTTTACTGTTTTATTATCAAAGCTCTAGTTTTTATTTGTGGGGTAAAATATAAAATGCAAAGCAATGAAGATTGAGAGATGTGCAGATGAACATTCATCAAGTCTGATGTATAGTTGATACTCGCAGTTTAGTAGTCTTTCTCAAAAAAATATTTATGGTTAACTATGTAAGGTGCTTCAGTCCAGCAAATGGACTTATAAAAATCTGTAAATATTTCACAATGTTTTACTTAAGTACCAAAAGGTCTCATACTTGTTAAAAAATGTCAGAAATATTGTGTAGAACAGGTTTTTCAGTTTCGATCATTTAGAGGCTTTAGCAATTCAAGTATAAATTAAGATACAGTAGGCTTTATTGGTTTAATTGTATCTTTTTTTGAGCTCCACACAAAATATAACAGCGTTAATGTTGACAATGACAGAATTAATTGTTGGGTGAACTTTCTTTGAGAGTTGGTAATATTTTAGGAAGGAATGTTAGGAGTGTTTTGGAGGACCATTTTGGGACTTAAGAGAATGTGAGGGTAGATCTGAGGCGGGGAAAGAGTGAAGGAATGTGACAACAAAGGAGTGGAAGGAGTGTGGCAGGTCAGAGCATTTAAAACATGCCCTAAAATTCCTGTTACAGGACTGATGTTTGCTTAGTAAAAACCAAATAACAGGGAGTTTCAGTGTTGTTTGTTCACCTATTCGATTTTGGGCAGCTTGTGCAAGTGTTTGGATTCGGGTGTCGACTAACTATTGCTGTACTAATATCTCACCTGGTATTCTGAAGTTTCTGCTCGATCCAATCCAGCTGTTTTTTAGCAGCAACGTGGTTCTCCGGACCTACAGGGTAAACGCCGTCATAGGTGTTGCCACACAAAACCACTGTGTCAATCATCAGAACCGTGATGGACGTGTTGCTGCGAGGAACCTTGAAGTCCAGCTCATAATAGAGGTCGGGGAAGATCCTGCCACACATTAACAGCAGCACACTGTGGTCATGAAAGCTCATGTTTATAGGCTTTAATGCACAGATGTTGACCTTTGACCTTTAACTCACCATCTTTCAGATCTGTTTGAATAGGCAATCTGGGCTGACACGTTTCCACGGTGATCGTGATTTCCTGCCACCACGTACCATGGCACTGTCATCAGCGCGGGATGAGAAAACACACTCTCATAGGTAGACTGAAGAATGTATTAGAGCTTCATTAGAACATCTTTTTGTATTCTAAATGATACAATTGTACATTATGCCTATAATCTTAGGCAAAGTAGTATTTTCACCAATGGGGTCTCTTTTTTTCTGAAAATACTAACATACCTAAGACTTTAGCACATTACTGTATACACACACACATATAAATATATATAAGCAAAGAAAATATTTATATATGCGTGTATATATATATATATATATATTTTTTTTTTTTGCTTAATTTTAATAGCTTAAAATGTGTACATACACAATTAAATATTAAATATTATAGATTGTAAATAAAAGTTATTTTTTTGTATGAGATGTAAATGGTTTGTGCTTGTGCTATAATTTAGTACCATGGTGAAGAATATATCAAAGAATTATGGTATTACCATCTGGTTACCTCACTTTACCATGGTACATTTATTTTCTTTGATAATCTCTGAATTTATTTAGGCTTCTAATAACAATTACTGTATTTAAACTGATGTAAATATTGTGATGAGAAGCCATACAGTATTTACAGTCTTTAATTTAGTTTGACTACAAAATGTAAACCATAAAATAAAACACCATGGCTAATTAATATGATATCAGTATTACAGAATATATCAAAGTACTATGATATTACCATCTGAAACCTCACTGTCCCATGCATATTTGTTGTAATATTTTTTAATTGTATAGTTTCTAAATGTGTTTAGGCTACTAAGAACAATTGTTATAGTTACATCTATAATAATTTATTTGTGGTGAACCTGTTATTACTATGCACAAACTATGGTGATTAAGGTACAAGCTTGACTGTGTTCTGTTTTCCTATACCACTAGAGGGACCTAACTGTCTTTCACACAAACTATATCGCATGTCCTGATGGTGTAAAGACAGTTCATTGAGCTAAAGTACCCTGGACATGGTCCCACTGTCTGCTCTTCAACCTGACGGACTCTGATCCTACTTACATCATCAAAACCAGACATCAAACCTTGAAGCTACACTGCCTGCTCTACATGTCAAACTATTTTACATAGTGGACATCTCAAAAGGTTGGAGGTAATTTCGCAATCACTTAAAGTCACCATGAAATCTAAACTTAAGGAATATTGCAGTATTTATTATAAAGTGTTTATCCATGCACATCATTTTTGATGCACTTCTCTGATAACTAACACGAGGGGGGGGGGGGGGGCAACCTGTCACTCACATGAGATCGACCAATAGCAAACCACTACCATGCAGTTCATTCCTGATGGACAAAATCGAGCTCTGCCTTACATTTTCACTCGGATGTACGTCACAATAGGGAAGAAAAGATTCTGTCCAATCACAAGCTCTTTTTCATGGGGACTTTCAGAAAGAAATGTAGGAGAAGAACCTCTGTGTTCACCTTAAAGCGGGTGTCATCTACGTTCCTGACCCCACTGAAGTAGAAGTTATCTCCAAGACTGAGGACAAAATCCAGACCTGAACTCTCAGCAATTCTGCCCAGTTCAGTCGCCGTCTCAAACTCATGTGGCGTGTAGTAGGGGTATATAGGAAGTCCACCCCAATCTCCAATCCCAACAAACCTTAGAGAAGCTGGAGAGAAACAAGGCAACAAACCCATTTGACCCTGTGTCACATGGAAAATTCTTACTGAACTGGTTTGTCTGCACTAGTAATCATGTGATCAGGTATGAAAACACTTCCTGACATTTTAAAGTTTGTAATCATACAGATCATGAACAAAATGCACAAGAAATACTCTACCTTGTTCGTTTGCCTGACATGGTGAGCTGAGCATCTGGAGGCAGGCGATAAGGAGGAAGGCCAAGCCCTCCATTTTCATGCCTTAAGGCTGATCTGATCCTGGAAACGGTTGCAGTGTAAAACTGAAGTTACGGGTTTGAGAGCCACACAGACACTGACGAGCCACAAATAACTTAACACTCTATTCTCTGCACCTAAAAGGAAACAAGATGTGGTTTATGACACGCTTCCTGTATTGAACTCAGACTGAAAGAGTGAAGCACATGATGCCGAGGCCAATGTTCACCAAACACTGTAAACAAAAGCATGTTGTTATCAGATACCGGGATAATGTGCTTAGAAGACTAACAAATGTAAAGTGCTTACAGTAACAAGATTTGTACAACAACTAATAATATATTAATAACTACTATTGTAATTATAAATTAATTTACAATAATCATATCAACATTTCTTTATTACTACTAATTATCATTTCACATAAAAAATTATATTAAACATTTTTACAGCACTTACAGGCACACATAAAAGTGAGTGGTATAAACACACACACATACATATATACATTATATACATATATATATATATACACACACGTATATATATATGTGTGTGTGTATACAGTGGAGTTCGGTTATGTCGACGGCCTCGGGGGTTGCAAAAAAGCATCGAGATAACCGTTTCGCAAGATAACCCATATAACATATATTACTTAAATTAACATATATTTTCCCACAAATAACCCGCAGACGCAGATAATCCACACGCTCATATAGCCAGCGGGTTTTGGGTTGTGTGTAAAAAATCGTTGCCATAGATTGATGAACTTTTATGTGTAAGATCACATTTCGAATTTCGAATGTTGCTCACATGACGTCAATTATCCATAACTGTTCAGGCTCGGTACACACAGGAAATTCACACAATAAGAAAACAAACACAGGTCAGAATCAGAAGAAAAATAATAGGCATTCTCTCTTGCTGCGCAGCAGCTGCTTCCCGCTTTAAGAAGTGTCGGATGAGATGAGAAGAGCCCGCCCTCATGGCAGCACAGCCAATCATGTCTTGCATGATTGACAGTTCAGACAGCCTATCAGCGCAGCTGTCAGTTGTCAGAGCGCCAAAGATGACAACCCTCGCAAGAAAGAAAAATGAACATTTATTGATGTACATGATGTGAGTTATTAAATGAGAATGTACATGCTCAAGTTTTTTTTTTTTTACACAACAGTGTTGCCGCGATTTGTTTGATGAAGCGATCGGCATTCATCTAAAAATTTACATACACTGTACCGTGTATATGTTTGCTAACAACAAAAGGCAAATGTAAAACCACCACAATAAAAAACACCTTCGACTCTTGGTACAAACCTTTAATTATATTCTCCAACAATGCAAACACAAAGATTGCTCACAAAATCACCAAAAACGTGCGGGATGCTACAGCGTGTTATCCCTCAGACAGATCAACGACAGGGAGTGAACCGTGAGCGCACCGCAATCCACGTGCAAGGCAAACTCAGCGCATGCGCAGTGAACTACGTATGCTAATTAGTCACAAAATAACCAGGTCAAGTGGCGACTTCATCCCTGTTTCGTGCTCGAGTTATTAGATTTCGGCGACATTAAAGAATCGACATAACCCACAAGAAAATGCTAAGACAAATAGGGAGTTTGGCGGTTCCACTTCAAAAACGTCAACATAATAGTATTGGCGAGTTAACCTTGAGTCGAGATATATATATATATATATATATATATATATATATGCAAATTCTTTAAGTTAAATGTTAACATTATAAGTGTGCTTAAAGTAAAAATATTGTATTTTTATATTTTCATCAGTTTAACTTTTAAATTATAATCTTATTAACAGTTACAAACAAGAGAGCACAATAATAAATTAAATCAAATTATATAATATAAATCTACTATACTTTTATTATTTGATAATAATAAATAATATTTATTTATTATTTTAATTGTATCTAAGAAATAAATATAATATTTCACACACATTTTTAAATATATTTCTCAAAAGTAATTGTCTGAAATAATGTTATTCAGTGTGTTACTATGAGAACCACGGTTATTTGATCACTAAATACGTTTAGTGATCCATTTGTAATATAAAAACCTATCAAGCAGAAATGTGTTTTGTGAGGCTAGAGTTTACAGTGGAAACTATCCAGGTGAACTCATAAATCATTAATCATACACTGAACAGCAAGTCATGCACAGCCTATACCACAAAACCAGTGCAGTCCTCCATACGGCACCATAGTAAAGTGATGGTACCAATTGGTAATACCACAGTACTAAAACAAAATATGCCACAGTATTGATTTGTTAAAGACAAAAAACTCTAAACCCAGTAATATAAGATGGATTGCAGTTTAAAATCTTATTAAAACCATTTCTTAATTTGACTTTTACCACCTTTGGCCAAGAACAGCCGAATACATTAAAATTGTCATTGTCACGTGGAGGGTGAAAGGTCAAATGAGTATCTAATCTACATGACCTTTCACTTACATTGATACATGTTAAAGGTCAACATTCATCTTTTCAAAGATTTCCTAAAGTAAGTGTGAAGTCCAACTGAATTGACGCACTCAAAATCATCAACACAATCTGCAACCGTTTCTTCAAGACAAAAAAGAAGCAGACTTCGTAGTATCAATCTTTTTTTAATGAAAACATACAGCAAAGTGGTTCATTTGCTTGATGCGTGAAGTGCTACGACAACGCCGTTTCGTACAGTTCTTACATTCAACCATTCTGAAAAAAATAATAATCCTTCCACATCAAAAAATGCAACAAATCTGGAGTAAACAAGTGCATAGGCAACCTCTCAAACGGTTGTACTTTACAAGGAAGCAACTCGCGCACAGCCAAACCGCCCAACCATGCTGTAGTGAACACTAAGGCCACTTAATAGCTTAAAGGATTCATCATGAAAGGTTAGCTGACGAGAAAAAGGCAATAATAGTTAATTATCATTCTACTAACATATTAAACGTTCAGTTCAGTCTGGTGGCATCGATTTGTGTGACCCTATACAGGCAAATTTCATTTACTAAACATTTCAGTGCACAGACACAAGACTTATTTCCTTGGTATCCGCTCCCACGCATACCTAACGGATGTCCTACAAATAGGACTGCTTAAATTACAAAATTATATACAATCATTGAGGACAAAAGTAGTGTTAATTCATTTCTAAACACGTTTTCATCCCATAAATGTTATTGATGATTAAAAACAAACTCCTAGATTAGGCTGGCAGGCGACTCCTTAAGAAGTGAATAGTTAGGGCCCCTAACTAGGGCCGCTGATAGTATAGTGCTGTCGCTCCTTTTTAAGAGCCAAACTCCACCGTTTCAGAGGTGATGAGTTTGAATTCATAGTTTCCTCTGCCGTCCATATGGAGGTAGTACTGTAAAGAAAACAAAAAGCGAGTCCAAGTTTAGTCAACCTGCTTTATATAGTTTCAATGGCGGTAGTAGATGAAAATTAACAATTTATGTTTATTTGACAGTAAAAGTCCAACGGATGACGTTAAACGCGCTCCAGGGCTTTTGTGAAAACTACAGATTTTACTTCCGCATTTTTTTTAATCGGCGGATCGGCGAAGGGTTATTAACATCAGTTATTGTTAGAGTAGGCTTATCATTTGTCTAATACTTAAACAGCATTATGGTAAAAGTAGAACGCTATGGCAACATCTTTCTTTCTTGTACGTGACAGTGTTTCCGCATCAGGTGGTTTGGCAAAAGGTAAAAGTTTCGAAATGGAAGTTTCTTTCAGTTTCTCCCCCTCCGTTAGCCTAAAACACGGAGGCTTGTATCCTTATTGGATTCTTCACTGGAAACTAAAAGTAATTAACTCCCACTAAATGTTTACTCTTTAAATTCTTGCACCTGGGAACAATAACTTTCCTGTAGCTCAAACAATAGAGTATGGCGCTTGCAACACTAAGGTCATGGGTTCGATTCCCAGGGAAAGCAAGAACTGATTAGAATGTTAATGTGTTTCATTTCCGATAGCACGTGACAACAGCATAAGAGTTTGCTAAGAACTACAGGTATTGCCTCTATTTCCTCTGGGAAAGGTAAGATGCCCAGTGCATTATGGGTGTTGAAGTTTTCCAAACTACTTTGGCAAAAGGGAAAACAACAGCTCTTTAATCTGTTTTCTCCCACTGATCTTACCTCATGATGCTTCCACAGGGACTTTCTGTGCGAGACTGTGAACAGGGTGATGCCAACCTGCCAATTAAAAAGAATAAATATGATGGGGGAATTTCTTTAGGATAGAGAAATCTCTTGAGCACAGGCGTGATGGGATGTCGGGTACCTTTCTGCAGTGACTGTAGATGTAATCCTCCACGTCTACGCTCACGGCACTGGTGCACTCATCCAGGATGGCAAACTGGGGCTTATGGTAGAAGAGCCTGGCCATCTATGGAATTTTTATTTATTTTTATAAACATACAAATCAAATTTACTAATCTCAAATAAACAGCAACGCATTGGAAAATTGCAGGTTGAAAACTCTTTATACATGTTATAAAACTTTGATTTCTCACACTTGACTACTGTAATATCACGCAAAAATGAATTAAATTAATTAAACATTGGAGAAATAGTGAATTAGTGTAGATTCTCTAAACCGTTACCTCACAACTATGGTAATTCTGACATGATGTGCTCGATCTTAAGGCGGAAGTGTAATAGTATTGTAACAGATCTGGGCTTCAATGCTAAATCTTAAAAAAAACTCTCTTTTTAGGTTAAAAACCAGGATGTTAATGAGGTGGGGGAAAAAAGTACACAATATCAGTATTGTTCCTTTGACTTTCCCTGCAGTTGCTGTAAATCACTTTGCCTCACGGCATGTCAGAGTGTTGAAAATGTCTTTGTTTACCGCCATTCTCTGCTTCTCTCCTCCACTGAGCACATCCATCCAGTCCTGAACCATGTCCCATGATCCCTCTCTCTCCAAAATGTGTCCTAACTGGACATTATCCAGGTACTCCTTCAGCACCTGCCGCAAAAAAACCCCAGAATGATGGAATGAAAATGTTAAAAACAGGACATGAATAATTATATATAAACTCATGTGCATGTTAAGAGTTTTCAGAGCATTTTAGATCATACAAACTAGTTAACAGTACCTGATCAGAGATGCCCTTCTTCTTTTGGTCCTCATAGGTGTCTGGGTAGATCACCTGATCCCTCAGTGTGCCAAGGGTCATGTAAGGCCTCTGAAAGCAGACAAAAATGGGAAGTTATTCAGCTGTTGTGGACCATTGAGAAGTTCTACTATGATCTACAAAAATCAAGTTAAACCTGAGGGACGTAGAAGAGCTTCCCCCTCTCTGGTTTCGTCAAACTCCCACCAAACAGTGGCCATAACTAGAGAGAGACAGACAGAAGTTTCCACAGAGAGCCAAGAACAAGAGCAGAATTCCAATCTGAGTATCGCAGAAGTGCTCACCTCTCCAAGAACCCGGAAAAGTGAACTCTTTCCACATCCGTTGGGACCGCACACCAAAACATTGGTTCCGGATTTCACCTTTGAAGAGCAATACACAATGAGATGAGCGCACACACGCACATCAACTGAACAAACATGGAAGCCCGTTTCCAACCAGACTAAAAAGATAAATAAAGGTTTACAAATATGTTGCAAAAAAAGGGAACAGTACAGTCACAATTATGAGAACAAAGTTGCAAAATGTAAGATACATAATCACACTGCGAGAATAATGAAAAACATTAGAAGAAAAAGTCGTAAAATGAAAAAAAATTGCACTGTGATTAACAAATTTGCAATAGGGAAAATGGTCACAATTGTGAGAATCCAAGTAGCAATTATGAGAAATAGTCAAAATTGGAAAATGTAAAGAGATGTAAAATAGGTTAAAATTGTAAGAAACAATGTTGCTAATCTGAAAAAGTAATGAGCTGACAAAAATCAACTAAACTATAAAATCAAACCATGTATAATCAGTTAAGTAGAAGCACAATTTCTGAAGTTTTTTACTGCATTGATTGTCTCTGTGCTTTCAAACCATTTATATAAATCATGTGGAACGCACCTCAAAGGACAGATCTCGGATCAGAATGTCTCCATTAGGAGTAGCCAAGGGCGTGTGATCAAACCTAATGGGAAATCGCATATTAATTTCATCATAACTGGATCTCCTGACAGTAAAACACTGAAGAGGACTGAGGGACGCTGTTCTTACTTGATGATGTGATCTACATTGATGATTCTTCCACTTCCAGGGATCAGTGTGAGCTTTTCTGTGTCTGTTCATGAAAATCATTTAAAAGTCAACTACGTATCTCTCTCTAAAGTTTGTTTTAGAGCTTGAGAGTGTAAGAAGCTCACCTTTCTCTGACTGAGACACCATGGTGCGTTCGTATTTCCCAGAATTCAGTTCTTTCAGGACCCTCATGAGCTCAGTGATGCGAGCGGTGAAGCTGAAGGGAAAGACAAACTCATTTTATAGCATGCATTGTACAAGTTAATTAAATGGTAAGCAATCAAATAACTTAATTAAACACGCTGATGCAATGGGATGAGGATGTGAACTTTTACCCTGACAGACGTGTCATTTCTCTGCCCGCAAGGACGATCCTGCCCAACGCCTGCGACATTCGCAGCAGCATACGGCCGCTCTGGTAGTAGTCCTGTAAGAGAACACGTCAAGAAAGATAATCAAGGCCCACCCCTCATTACCGTAATTTTGCTTTTAATTTTGTTCGGAAATGACATTACAGAAAGTAAATGCAATCAAGAGCCACTAACTACACTGTATATAACCTTTTTATCCAACCGTCTAATCCAGGAGTTGCCACACTTTTTTGGCTTGTGTACTACTTATAAAAAGATCTACCTACTATAAAAAATTTTTTTAAAAATTGTATATATGAATGTATTGATTACTCTTCATATGCACAACACATGTTGGGTGTAGCTTGCATAACTACATGAACCCATATTAAGTGAGAAAAATTACAACTGAGATTTTAGTTCCTTCACCCTTCTTCTCAGTTCGCTTTTCGAAAGGGAAGTCAGTGTCCTAATTTTTAATGAACAGTCCGAAAATCCCCCTTCTTCAGGAAAGCGATGACAGACAGGCAGATGAGGCAAAATGACAGTAAAAAAAAAAAGTCTCCCGTTTCCACTCTGTATGGAAATGGTACGTTTTTGACTTCTTACTTTGTCCAGCTCCGCCACTCATTTTTTTACCCTTTCTTAAGTTTAAAAGAAATAAATTAGAGGCTTTCTCGCTAGCTTGCTAGAGTTTAGCAGCACTTGTGCGCATACGCGGTGACCCATGTGTCAGAAAAGGTCAGAGGTCAGACTGGCTGCCCTGTACGTCAATCAAGTGACAATTTTCATAGTGAGGACGGATGATGGGCGGACGTCTACTTTGTTAATTCCATGCGATCTACCCACACTAACTTTGTGATTTAACTTAAAATCACAAAGTTAGTGTAATTTTATTAACTTAATAAATTAAACTTTAAAAATGTACTTAAATTAACTTAAACGACTTTAACTTTAATGTTGGAACCCCTGTTCTAATCCTTTTAGATTCACAAACGTTTCTGTGATTAATCTCTTTCTATTAACTAAATTTTTTTGTTTAAATGAACTCAATTTAAGGAAAGTTAGGCTGCATACTTTTTAAATGTAATCCAACAAACCATTTTTACAGTGTAGGACTAATCATAATGAAGTGAAGTTTTACCTCCAGCAGTTCAGCATGGGAGCTGCTCAGGTGTCGAGGGTGAGACAAATCAAGGAACGGACGACTCACCACTAAATACCCAACAACAGTAGCAAAATCTGGAACAAGAGAAAACAATATTCATCTTTTACAGTCCATATTCATGTACATATTATCTTAGCAAGATAACGAAACTTCCTCTTACACTTGGCGATAATGCTGTCCACCATTCCCATGGAGAAACGGAAGAAGATGAAATTGTGCAGATGATCGACCTGATCAAAAAAATGCATGATCACAAAATTCATATTTAAATTTTTTTTTTTTTTATTATTAACACTGTTAATATAAACAAAATACAGATTTTTCATATTGTACGTTATAATGTTAGGATGCCTAAAATATCTTGCATCGTTTAAAACATCAGATTTTAGTTTTAATCGATTTGACAGCACTAAATCGCATCTAACAAAAGTTTTATATATATATAAAAATATAAAACACACAACATATATATACACACACACACACACACACACATGTATATATACAGTATAATTAGTGCTATCAAATTGATCGTGATTAGTTTTTATCTTTTTTTTTTTTTTGATAGTACACATTGTAATAATGGTTTATCCAACAATCTAAAAATAATTATTGACTTAACTGTATCAGCCAGAACTTTACTGGTACAAACTGATGCAACTCATTTGATAACGACAGCTCAGATTCACTTGGTCACACACACTCACCAGTTTTTTGAAGGTTGAATGAATTGTCTGTTTCTCCCTGACGTTTCCATTGTAGAAGGCAATCTCCTCACTGAGAGGAAAATAAAAGCATTTGAGTATGCATCAGGAATGGAGAAAATCTAAAGTAGACAAAACTACACTGTTAGATCGATGCAAGTAGGAAAGGTGACCTGTTTGTGATGAGACGAGAGTTGACGAATCGGTATTCTCCTTCATACTTCTGTTCGGCCACTGTCATTTTACCGATCGGTCTACGCAGACGGGTCAGGAAGAGGCCGGAGATAAGTAGGTAAGCCATCATAGATGCAGGACCCTGTGCGAAAAGACCAAAAGATTAAAATATCCAGCATTTATCCATAGAAACATTTCACATAGTCTTTCCCAAACTCACCTGAGCTCCGATTGCTGTTGTCAATTTGAATATGTACAATCCGATATCCAACAGTGGCTGAAAAGGGGGGCGTAAAATAAAAAGGTTGCAAATACAGTTCATCTGCTTCATTGGGAAAGCAAAACTGGTATTTTAGACAACAGTGTGTTGAACCTTGCTGAGGTTGGAGTAAAGATCCACAACGCTGTTACAGAACTTTTCCACATCCTGCGTCAGCAGTTGATCAGCATTAGCAATGCGGTTATCCAGGTTTCCCATTTTGTAGTATGTATATCCCCTATGATCCCAAAGACAGGGACATTAGTACTTATTTTCTTCAAATAAGTCGAAAAAAAAGTCTCTCCTCAACAATCTGGTGTCCTTATATCATATTTACCGTCATACAATAGTGTTCAGTTAACATTTTTAAGACTAATAATTTAAAAATGATTCTTGAGCATCTCAAAATACAAGTATTATATACTTGCATTTAGAAATGTAGTGATGTATACATTAAAAAAAATCTTTTTTTTTTTTTACACAAGAACTTTCATTGATCGGTTACTGGTCAGAATTTTTATGTCAATCCATCCCTTTTAATAAATCATTATTTAGTACATAACAAAAGCCTTATCCTGTGTGAGCGAATATAATAGTAATGCACTATATATTAGCTACTATAATAGTTTTCCTGTAGCTTAATCAGTAGAGCATTGGTGCTTACAACACCAAGGTCATGGGTTCGATCCAAGATCCTTGAATGTAATAAAAAGCATCTGCCAAATGCATAAATGTAAACATAAAGAAGTGCACGGCTGTAACATTACAGTAATGCTGTGTGTTAACAAAGAATTGATGCGCGTACGAGGTCTGAACGACTCGGTAAAAAGACAGATTAGCCGTTGCATGTGTGAAAAAGCATGTTTGTGTTTTTACCAGAAAAGCAGTTCTTGTAATTTTACGGTAATTTACTAGGATTGCTGTGTGAAAGGGATGGCCTTACTTCAGGTACTCATCGTAGAGATGCTTGGTAAGCCTCACGCGAAAGCACAGCTTCAGTTCATTCAAGCCCAACTTCAGGAAGTTGTTCACCAAGGCAATCTGAATGATTGAAAAGCAACAATTTACAAGATGCCGTGTTTCTATCCCAAGAAATTCCAAGCATTCTTGCAGCTCTCTTAATGATATTAAACAAATGCAATCTAGCCTCAAAGACGTCATACGAATGCTGATGTCAACAGGAAGTACATATTAAGGTTGTTATTGGGAAGCAGTTTTAGAATAAATTTCATATATTAGACTGTTAATATTCTCAGAACTCCTCTGACTTTTACTAGCAACTTTGATAAAAAGCACAAACTTACAATGGGCATGGCTGTGATAAAGTTGAATAAGTACTTCTTGAAACCTTTAGTGGATCGACCAATGATTGCACTGCAAACCACAATGTGCACACAAACACATGCAAACACGGTGAGAGTTAATACAGAAGGGAATAAACACACATCCTGCTATTCTGTCCTTCATGTGCATGTAAAAAACAAACAAATGCAAATTATTTTTAAGGAAGCACATTTAAGTTGCAGACCAGAGGAGATCTGAAAAGTGAGCATGTGAGGAAACACAATGGTTGAGTGATGTAAATTACATGACGCCACCACATCTGTAACAATACATTAGTTTTCACGGCACATAAAGACACAGAGAATTACCCCAGGAATGACAGTCAGGTAGGAATAAAAGTGCCTCTTGAATAATTTCATATCTCTGCTAATGATTCCACTGTCAAAGATTTCAAAAGGAAAATACAATCAAAACACATTAGATCAATATTTAACTGGGTGCCTGGTGTCTTCACAAAGCGTTACAGTGTTATAATTCACAGCGATAATACATCTGAAGTCTAGATACACACAGTACCTTTCAATCATAGTGCCGTTCTGAATCATCCAGACGTCGCAATAGGTTCGAGTCACAAGCATCACTGCGATCAGGAACAGGTACCATGTCTGTGACACACACACACACACACACACACACACACACACACACACACACACACACACACACACACACACACACACACACACACACACACACACACACACACACACACACACACACACACACACACACACACACACACACACACACACACACACACACACACACACACACACACACACACACACACACACACACACACACACACACACACACACACACACACAAATATAAATAAAGTAAAAAACAAGAATGAGCTGAAATCAGTGACTTAGATTTAGCAGATATACACAATATTGTGTGCAAAATGGTTGTTTTTTTTGGAGGAAAGAAGTCTCTTCTGCTCAACAATGCTATACGTCTTTAGTGAAAAAAAATCAGTAAGAACTGTAATATTACAACATATATATATATATATATAAATAATAATATTATATAAATATTAATAATATTTATATATATATATAAAAAACATACAATTATATATTTTATAATTATAAAATTATAAATATATAAAAACTATTTTCTATTTCTGTAAGCTAAGAAAGTTTGTGTGTTTTTGGAAAACATTTTCGTTTTTTTAATAGGTCTGCCGTTATCATGCTTTAAACAACCAAAGATGGAAATTCATGAAAATTACCAAACACTGTTGTTATTTTTGCAAACTTTTTTGCACTTCATAAATTAAATTCCTTTTCATTTTAACATGGCCCTATTTTATTGTCTGCATAAATAACTTGAAAATATTTATTTGATTTGATTTGTATATTTGATTTGGAATATACTTTAGCAGATACACACAATATTGTTCAAAAGAGTTTGTAAAATAATTAAATATATATATATTTTTTTAAAGAAGTCTCTTATGCTCACCAAGACTATATTACTGCTCTTATTGTATTAAAATATATATATATATATATATTTAATTATATACATAACAAAAAAGTGTGAAACAACTGAAAATATGTCATATTCTAGGTTCTTCAAAGTAGCCACTTTTTGCTTTGATTACTGCTTTGCACACTCTTGGCATTCTCCTGAAGAGGTAGTCACCTGAAATGGTCTTCCAACAGTCTTGAAGGAGTTTCCAGAGATGCTTAGCACTTGTTGGCCCTTTTGCCTTCACTCTGCGGTCCAGCTCACCCCAAACCATCTCGATTGGACTCATCAGACCAAAGCACAGATTTCCACTTGTCTAATGTCCATTCCTTGTGTTCTTTAACCCAAACAAGTCTCTTCTGCTTGTTCCCTGTCCTTAGCAGTGGTTTCCTATCAGATATTCCACCATGAAGGCCTGATTCACTCAGTCTCCTCTCAACAGTTGTTCTAGAGATGTGTCTGCTGCAGAACTCTGTGTGTTATTGACCTGGTCTCTAATCTGAGCTGCTGTTCACCTGCGGTTTCTGAGGCTGGTGACTCGGATGAACTTCTCCTCCGCAGCAGAGGTGACTCTCTGTCTTCTTTTCCTGGGGCGGTCCGCATGTGAGCCAGTTTCTTTGTAGCGCTTGATGGTTTTGTGACTGCACTCTGGGACACTATCAAAGTTTTCAAATTTTTCGAACTGACTGACCTTAATTTCTTAAAGTAATGATGACCACTTGTTTTTCTTTACTTAGCTGCTTTATTCTTGCCATAATACAAATTCTAACAGTCTATTCTGTAGGACTATCAGCTGTCTTCTGCACAACACAACTGATGGTCCCAACCGCATTTATAAGGCAAGAAATCACACTTATTAAACCTGACAGGGCACAGCTATGAAGTGAAGACCATTTCAGGTGACTACCTCTTCAGGAGAATGCCAAGAGTGTGTAAAGCAGTAATCAAAGCAAAAAGTGGCTACTTTGAAGAACCTAGAATATGACATTTTCAGTTGTTTCACACTTTTTTGTTATGTATATAATTGCACATGTGTTAATTCATATTCAATTCGTTTTGATGCCTTCAGTGTGAATCTACAATTTTCATAGTCATGAAAATAAAGAAAACGCTTTGAATGAGAAGGTGTGTCCAAACTTTTGGTCTGTACTATATATATATATATATATATATATATATATATATATATATATATATATATATATATATATACACAGGGTTGGGGAGTAACGAAATACATGTAATGGCGTTACGTATTTAAAATACAAAATTTGAGTAACTATTTCGTTACAGTTACATTTTAAATTGATGGTAATCAGATTACAGTTACATTCAAAAAGTATTTTAGATTACCAAAGTGATTACTTAGAATTTTAGTGTCATTTATTTATTAATATTAACGTAAGCTGTCTGATGATTCTCCGACTCTGTCTCTTTAAAAATAAAAAGCGCGCGCAGCCTGTTCAGTTAGCCAGCTGGAGAGAGTAGATCTGCAATCGCATAAAAATGGACGGGAAAACAGCGCGTAATGCATTTCTTTCGTGGAAATTCAAAGACAATTTTACTTATAAACAAGAAAAAGGACGTAACATCACAGTGCGATGCAAGCTATGTCTACCTGCAACAAAACTTCTATCGGCTTCAAAGGATTCAACATCTAATCTGAAAAAGCATCTTTAAGTAAGTTGTTCTTGGTCTTTGAAAATTATTTTCTTTATTCCTTATTTTCCCATTTACTCATACGTTGAGCTTTGTATGGTTATCATTAGCCTACGTTTAATATTTATAAGAATTTGGTCTAATAAAACATAGAATTGACATCCAATTAATCATGCGTTAAATAATGTTTTATAAAGCCAATAGCTTTGTGTACTTAATAGACAAACTTTAAACCTTAATAATTCATTACAAATGTTCAGGAAATGGCGCCTTTGTGCGAGTTCATTATCCGAATTGTGAACAAATTGTTTTTTTTCCATCTTTTAAAATGAATCAATTTGTTTTGTTTACAAAAATATTGTCAATGAATTATTCACGAATTTGATAGATGTGTATTTGAATTTGATAGGGGTGTATTTCCCAAAAGCATCGCTAGATAACTATAGTCATAAATTCCATTGAACTTCATTGCATCCATATTAATTTGTGAAACGCATCCTGACTAAGTTTGACTGTTGACTCTCTCGATTCTGTTGTGGCGGTAAACTTTAATAGAGAGGATAATAAGTGAAAGAATCACTCAAAGTTTTCTCCATTCATTACCTAAATCTGTTGTGTTACTTGGAGAATTGTGCTAGTTGTTTTTTTCTTGCTTTCATTTATTGTTAAGACCACACTGACTGACTGATAATTGCTGCAATAGAAACATATTTATACTAGGGATAGTTAAAATGAGACAAAATTACTTTTGTCATATTTTTCCCCCAAACCTATTACTTTCTTGTGAAACACAAAAAGAGAATACCGGTAATGGTGGTGGAGGGATGCAAAAAACTGTTGCGACACTGTAGGTGAGTCAGTTATGAATATATAAGCCAGAGATGCCCAAACTAGGGCCCGCGGTAACCTTTGATTTGTGGCCCGCCGTACCGTACGAGGAGAGAGAGAGAGAGAGAGAGAGAGAGAGAGAGAGCGCGAGACAGACGGAGACATACCTTCGACACAGATTGTAATTTCTAATTTGACATAACAATTTTGTTTGTTTTATAGTTAACTACAACAGAGTAAACTGAAATTAAATGTTTAAATTAATTTAAAGAATTATTGTAAATGCGCAATTCAAGGCGCAGCACTGCATGCTTTGCGACACATGACGTCAAGAAACGTCAACAAATTAAACGTAATAATGGAGAAATCAAGGCAGTGGCACACAGACAAGAGTGACACTTTTTTCAAGTTGGAGAGTAAACATTTCAGTGAATGTAATGCTTTAATTTCTTTTTAGTGTTTTTTTATCTACTACAAATTCAAGCTCCTGTTTACTGAAATTTGAAAAATGGTATGAATGATAAGCACTTTGAGTATGTTCTTGTTGCATTAAAATGACACTTGTTGGTTTTATTGCAGCTAATTAATATTTAATTTATTTTGATACATTTTGGTACATTTAAGCACTTTGATTGCACAAAGTTTGCCCTCATTGTTTTAGAAGTGCTGTGGAAAACTGATGTTAAAAATAAAATGTAGCAGAAAACCAAATCCTATGATGGGTAGAGTTCATTTTTATTTACAGGTTGTAAACTTAATACAGGACATCAAGTTAATATGGTCTTTTGTGTTAAGTATTTCAAAGTATTTAGATTACGTTACTAAACTTGAGTAATGTAACGAAATACGTTACAAATTACTTTTTAAAGCAAGTATTTTGTAATCTGTAGTGAAATACATTTTAAAAGTAACCTACCCAACCCTGTATATATGTATATATTATATATATATATATATAAATAATATTTCCTATTTGAAAACATTATAAAATGTAATGTATTCCTGTGATTAAAGCTGAGTTTTCAGCATCATTCCTCCAGTCTTCAATGTCAGAAATCTTTCTAATATGATGATTTGCCGCTCAAGAAATATATATATATATTTTTTTTATTGAAACATTTCAAAATGATTGATTTTGTAAATAGTGGTCACTTGTTGTCACGCCTCTAATTAACAAAAACAGTTAGGTTACAACTCTTACCTCTTTAGACATGAATCTCGGCACCATAATCTTGAGTATCCGTGCGATCCGGAGGAAAAAGTGCTTGTCCACAGCGGCTCTCTCTTTCCTGCCATCTTTCTGTTGGTTTTAAAACACAACGTGTTGAAAGTCAAAGGAAACTCATGGAAAACAACATCACACAGACAGACCTTTAACTAAAGATCAGGATTGCAACTTATTAAGTAATAATAAATACAATCCGGAAAATGTGGAGACTGCAGAAAAACGTATTTCAGAGACCGTTCAGTTCAAGGACAGTCAATACCTCAATCAGAACTCTGAATAACAGATTTGACGTCACTATCCTTGAAAACTATAAGCAAACCCTGTAAACTAAACTAAATAAAGATACATAATAAAAGACTATATATAGAGTTCTCTTACCTCACTTTTCAGATCGTTTGGAGAACCTTTTTTCCTGTTGAGAATGATGAAATGGATTAAAAAAACAATAATAGCACCAGTAAACAATAATAAGGACCACAACATATCGGTATCGGCCGATATATATTCTTTTTTTAATGCTATCGGCCCGATAAGAATATTTCGTTAATGTATTAACGCTGACAAATAATGAATTATTTATTCCACTGAGACACTTCAGGCGGACCTCATCGGTTTTGAATTGCTTGAAATATGATTGGAGTCAAAAACAAGGAAAATATGGTCAAGTACAACATGTCTGTCATATCGCCTACATAAAATTATAATGAGAACATTATAAATGTGCGCTTGGCAGATGGCTTTTAATGGCCAGACTTTTGTGTTTGTGGAATTAGGCTCTCAAAAATGATATAAGAAGTTGGATTTCAATTTATTGGCCAATATATCGGTTATCGGCTTTCAAATATAAACAATTATCGTATCGGCCAAAATGTTCATAAATATATATACAGTAATACCTTGAGATATGAGCGTCCCGACATACGAGTATTCTGAGATATGAGTAAGCCTTCGAGCAATTTTTGCTTTGAGATACGAGTAAATATTTGAGATACAAGCACGCTTACAGACGCCAACGCTTGATGGTCAAGCACTTGGAGCAGCTCAAGCGCCTCATTTATGGGGTAATTGCATATGATCTCCACTAGAGGCCACCTTGGTTTTACCGGGGGCAACAAGTGATTCACGAGTATTATGTCTGTTCAATAAGAATAAATATGAGGTTCTGAGGCTATCCAATTCACTACACGGGAAGAAACACTACACTTCCGTATTGTGTTTGCATTATCCACGTTATCCCTCCCTCCTCCTCCTCCTCCTCCTCCTCCGCACATGCCGCTACTGTATCATCTGTCTTGAAGCTAAGAACTTGTAATTAAAAAACACATTTTATTTTACATCACAGGAATCCTTTTATACTATAATTTTTGTGTGTGTGTATGTCTCTATAGCAATTAAAAACATATTTTTTCCGTTGTTATTAGCACTAATAAGGGAGTTTTTTAGAGGGCCGGAACGGATCACTTTTTTCCTGTTGTTTCTTATGGGAAAAATGATTTGAGATATGAGCAATTTGAGTTACGAGCTCAGTCCTGTAACGGATTATGCTCATATCTCAAGGCTTGTATCTCAAGGCTCGTATCTCACATTACTGTATGTAA